>CM045884.1:3547500-3594352 GCA_025169545.1 Anguilla japonica
CCTCTCCTCCTTATCCGTAGCTCCCTGTCCTTGCTAGAGCTTTCCTAGACTGCCTGCATGCGTACTGTGCAGTGCTTGCATGCGTGCCTGCGATCTGCTACCAAACCGTGTGTTTTGTTTTTTTGTGGAGTTTGATTCATTTTTGTTGAGTTTCGCTTTTTTCTTAATGTCTTGCGGTTTGCTTTTGATGCACTCCTTTCTGTGGTGTCCTTGGTGTCCTCCAAAAAAATGTACACTTTTTACGTGCGGCTGATACGGATGAATGTGTTGCTTAGCACCTGTACCTACCAGAATATCTGTGTGCGTGTTGCGTGTGCTTGTGTGTTACTTTGTGCTTAATGCAAAGAACTAATCTGTTTAACCTTGTTCCCTTTCTGTAACCTGTCTCCTGAAGGAAAGACCAAGGAGAATCATCCACAAGGTTTGTGTAACCAACTTCTACAAATTCAGTGCGAATGCAGTATGTATGTAATAAAGAATGTGTGAATATATCATTTTTTCAGCTATCATGTGTCAAAAATGCATTCAGTTTTTTTTTTTCAGAATGATATTTACATGGCATCATATGAGAAAAGTGAGGATTAGCTCAAAGCAGCACACACACGTGCGCGCGCACACACAGACACACAGACACACACACGCTCACACCACTCAAATATCCAGATGCTTTTGTTATCAGGGGTTTATCAGCTTTTTGTAAACAAAGTGACCAGCATTCTGGAGTTTTCTTAGGTCAGCTTTTCCTCAGCTCTCCAGTCATGCCCTTAAAAAGCAGAGAGAGTGAGAGCAAGAGAGAGGAGGAAAAGAAGATAAGAGCTACAGAGGAGGGGGGGGGCAGAGTTGGGGGAAGAGAGAGAGAGGGGGGGCAGAGTTGGGAGAAGAGAGAGCAAGAGAGGGGGCAGAGTTGGGGAAAGAGAGAGAGAGGGGGACAGAGTGGGGGGAAGAGAGAGAAGGAGGGGGGCAGAGTTGCCGGGAAAGAGAGGGAGGGGGGGCAGAGAGTTGGGAGAAGAGAGAGCAAGAGAGGGGGCAGAGTTGGGGGAAGAGAGAGAGGGGGGGCAGAGTTGGGAGAAGAGAGAGCAAGAGAGGGGGTAGAGTTGGGGGAAGAGAGAGAGAGGGGGCAGAGTTGGGGGAAGAGAGAGAGAAAGGGGTAGAGAGGAGGAAAGAGGTAAAGCGAGAGAGAGAGAGAGAGAGAGGAAGAGAGGGAGGGAGAGAGAGAGGGAGCCTCACAGTGGTCTGCCTCGAGCTCCACTCTCCCGAAAGTGAGGGGCCTGCTCGTTTGTCACTGTCTGCTCCCGTCAGACCAGGCGGGACAGGCGGCTGTGGGGATGATGTGCTTTTTCCATTTGGGCTTATTTATATTGCTCATTAAACCCCCCCCCCCCCCCACGCCCTCAGTTACTGCATATGCACGTACTGCCAGAGCCCTTACAGACCCAGGCCTGCAAGCCAGTAAGAGGCTGTCAGTCAGCTCCGCACAACTGCAGCTGTCCCCGCGCTATAAATGTTACAAAAAACAGCAAATACCTACAAAGTAAACGAGCCAATGGGCTCTGCCCAAAACGGTGATGGCGTAGGCTACTGTAAATTGCTTTGCAGGCGACACGGAGGTCTAGTTATTTAATACATAGGAAGAAGAGGCGAGAAACCCCTGTTGCATACTGTATGACACAGATCCCCGCAAATAGACATTTGAGATGCAGGCGTCTGAAATGCCGGCTGTCTGCGTGCGTAATCCCGAGCGCGTTTTTGGGCACGAGGAGTGGTGAGCCCGAGCTCACTGAACAGCTGTGCAAGTTCACTTGTGCACTTCATGCAGGCGATATAAATATATATTCCTCTGATATAAATATATATTCAACTGCCTTGCGATTGGTCCTTCTGAAGTGTCTGTTGAAGAGAAATTGAGTTCTCAGGTCCATTGAGTTCAAAAAGAAGAAGAAAAAAATAACAGCATTGATCATGCCCATTTTTCCCCGTGTATTTCAATTAGCTGTGAAATTACGGTTGCGTGGGCCCAGGTGACATTTAAAAAGAACAAAAACATAAAACGTGTTGGGGGGGGGGGGGGGGGGGGGAGGAAGAGAGGAGACAACTGAAAGAGGGACTTCACTTTTTTATTTATTTAAAGAAATATATTTTATTAAAATGTTACGAGACGCTGGTAACACCCCCCCCCCAGGATACTCGTGAATGCTCAGGACGAGACAAACTGTTTTTTTGTTGTTGTTTTTTTTGTTTTGTTTTCTTAGCCTGGCTAGATCGCCGTTTTTATTTTCCAGCCGCACAATATCGAAATTGCGACCGGAAATGAGTTTGCGTTGGCGCGGCGGGGGTTGCTCGGCAGATCGCGAGAGAAGGCTAGAAAGACATCCTGGTGAGCGAGACGGCAGGTCTCGGAGGCGGGGGAGTGTACGCGGCGTCTGCCGTGAGAAGCACTGCGAATGCTTACAGTTGATCAGAGTGCAGTGCATTATCTGTGCCTGTAGCATTGGCCTGGATCCAGGGCTAATTAGATCACTGATGTTTTTTTTTTTATATCTGGTTATACATACACCCTCTTACATTTACCGTAGAAAAAAAAGGTGAATTACCTCACTTACGCATTCTGAAAACAGCGAGTTACGAAACTATAAGGCTTAGAGTCACTTTCATTTCAATGCACTCAATTTAAAAAATGAGTTTAAATTCAATTAATGAATAAAAAAAAAAAGATGAAATGGAATGGATCTGAATCCTGCTCTGCCACGTCACCACCATAGGCAGGCACGGAGGGGGCAGTACATTAATCAGCAGCAACAACCTTCATCTAACCTTTGGTGGTCATCTTGTGCAACCCACTTAAAGTTTGACAAGCCCTAACACCAGTGCTCGTTTTCATACCAGCCCAGGCACGCTCAGCAAAGTGTGTCATACGAGGACTCAATTCACCACTTCACTAGTTCTCCACTGCACCAGTTCACCACTTCACCAGTTCACCACTTAATTTCTGCACTGCTCATGAAATTTCTACCTGTTTATTCACCACCTCTTCCCAGAATTAATGGAACGCTCACTCACCTGATGGAAAGTGTGGATAGCATCTCTTTGAGTGTGTGTGCATATGTGTGTGTGTGTGTGTGCGCGCGCGTGCCTGTACATGTGTGTTTGAGTGAGAGAGAGCGAGAGAGTATGCAGTATCTACACGTGTGTGTGTACTGTACGTGTCAGAGTAGCATCAATGTTTAATGAAGTGTCTGTCAAAAAATATTTACGTTTTTATCTTGCTTGACTGCACTGCTCATCAGAAAGTTGAAAACATATCACTGGTGAACATGTGCAGTTCTATTATTGAATCGTCAAACAGGTGTGTGTCAGAACGATAGTGATTCCTTTTCTCAACCTCAGTTGTCTTGTCCTGCCATTTCTAAAATACCACTGCTGCTTACTAAGGAAATGGCACTACTTCTTTATTGAAATAACACATGATCGTCTATTTTCCCTCATTCCTAGTCAGGTTCTTAGTAGTAAACAGAAGCTCTTCAGGAGGTATACCACACGGAAACATAGGTACCCAGCATCCCACTCTCAGTCACATGATCTTTGGGAATGCCAATTAATCGCTGGTGCATGGACTAAAGTACACGTCGCCTACCGCCCTGGCATCCGGCTGCTCCAGATTCAGGGGGTGACTAACTGTAAGATGAAAAATTTGTAGTGTGGTGAGTTTGGTGGACTGCTTGCACTAAGAACTCTACTGCATAGAAAACTATTCCAGCAGTTATTACCTTATCTGGCCTGGTCTGTGTTCTCACAACGCTCGTGTATGCTATGTTTCGTCATGTAGTGAGTGCACACACTTTTATATATATAATGCTGCATTAGACAGACATGCAATACCATATTTAGGTAAAATCATGCAAATGCTGTCTGCTATGCATTTTCACATGGGCTTGTCTTTTTGAAGTATCCCTTAAACACTTACATTTTGGCCAAAAATATGAGTAGATTACAGTGATAATGATATTTTTATTAGTGCTAGCAATTTTAGCAGTTACTGGCTTGTGATTCTGTAACATAAGCTCAATATTGATTCCAAGAGCAATCTAAAATAAGGTAATATAGTAAGTCTAACAGCTGCTTTGTGAGCTTAACAACCCTTAGATACCCGTATAAGCCAGAGTTTGCTTATAGAAGCACTTGTAAACTTGCTTGTTATTCTCTGAACATCCTTATTCCTTTGTATGTTCTGTTCTGTATGGGATGTAAGCTAAATCCAGTTTTATTTTAAACAATACAATATCACATTAAACCTGAATGTTTTACATGTAATGTATGTGGTTATGATGCTACGCTAGTATCTGTCACACCCGCCAAACGGTGCGTTATTGATATAGGAAGCCACCGTATAGGTGACAGCACAGACGTTCTTAGTGCAAGTAGCCTGTTTGGACGCTGCCTGTTGCCTGACGGTCTGGCAAACAAAGACACACGGACGTGCCCTACCCTCCTGGTCCGTCTGCATGAGGTCTCTGCCGCGCATGACTACTAAAAGCACGTCTCGGCTAACCGGAGCCATCGACAGACAGGTTGCTTCTTTAGTACACTTTTTTGTTTTCACCAATATCCACCCGGCAAGCTGTAGCGACATCATGCGATCGATGTATATTAGCCACTGCGTAACGACTTTACGGCCCTGATTTACGGCTCTGAGGAATTCTGGTACTGTTACCACCCTGTCTGGTTTAAGGTTACACGGAGGAAACTGACGTCACTTTGATATCAAGACCTGATGCGGGCGCGCCGTTGTTCGGTTATTAGTACTTTCTGAACGCTTACTGGAGAAAATGAAACATAGCATTTTAATATCGTCGAAATAATATTCGGCAGAACTGGGTGTCCCCCTTTCACTCTCGTGTGATTTAAAGGGGGAATTAAGTGCACCGGGTCTGTTCTGTAGCCGTGACTGACCGTGGAGTTTGTTGTCTTTAAATAGGTGCTGCCCTGAAGTGCTGTTTATAAACTTGAAAAACCACCAGTGTGTTGAAAATGGCCAGTATTGTGATTAGTGCGTACGAATATTTCAGTCATGAATAATAATAATAATAATAATAATAATAATAATAATAATAATAATAATAATAATAGACCTACTTAAACAATAAGAAAAATAAAAAATAAAATGGCAGTAAAATAAGGACGGATAAAAGGCGGGGGTGGGGGGGGGGGGGGGGGGGGGGGGGGGGGGGGGGGGGGGTTCTGCGTACAGGTAACGTGGTAGTCCTCCCTGCTCTCGCCTGCCTGCTCCACATCAACCCCCCACCCCACCCCACCCGACCCCACCCGACCCCACCGCATGAAGCTGCCGTTCAGCACTTCCAAACTCGCCCGCACAAACGCACTGCATCCCTGCATGCTAACAGTCCGCCTGTCTCCATCCTGTCACGGGGAAAGGATGAGACCAAAAGCCATCGCGTCACTGTGACGGATCTCCCGCAGCTCGGCGCTCGTGCGCACTACGGTGGTGTGGTTCGTCTAGCCGGTGTCGGCTCCGTCCCGCGCGCGTATATTAACTTGTCACTCCGAAACTCGTCCTCGGCTCCTGCGTAACCTAGAGAGCTCTCCTCCAGGGCCTTGTTACTCATTCTGTCTTTTTTTTTGAGACACCGGTACGTAGAAGCGCCGAATCACACTGAAGGAATCACAGAGGGCCTTTTGCTTGTGCATATTGCTTGCGTTTACAGCATCCCCTGCGCACCTGCTGCAATGCATGCTGGTCCCGGATGGTCATCTCACCACCTTGTCAGTCCATCCCTAACATGTACGTTAGACGACTATGCAGGTCTAAAATGTGTATTGAAAGGCAAACACAGAAGACACCAATTTGCCAAATAACATAGTAGCAGAAGAGTTATGTGAGCTATGTCAGTGCTACCTAGTACCTTTGCTGCTTGGCTTAGTGTGAGTACATTAACAAGGTAAGGATGTCCAATCTATAGACCAGTCCTGTTTATTAACATTTCGCTCTTTCTTTGGGTTGTGTTTGAGGATGTTAAGCATATTCACTCTAAAACTGTTGGGTGTATAGTGACTTTCTCATAGTCTCTCTTTTTCTCTCTCTTTCTCTGTCTCTCTCTCTTTCTCTCTGCCTCCCTCTCTGCCTATCTCTCTCCCTCTTTCCCCCCTCTCCTCCCCCCTCCCTGTGCCCCCCCTCTCTCCCTCCCCGCTCCCCCATTCCCCACCCTCTCTCTTTCTCTCTCCCACCCCCTGCCCCCTGCTCCCCTCCCTCTCCCCCTCTCCCCCCTCCCCCTCTCCCCCTCTCCCGTCCCTCCCCCATTCCCCACCCTCTCTCTTTCTCTCTCCCCCCCCCTGCCCCCTGCTCCCCTCCCTCTCCCCCCCCTCTCCCCCCTCTCCCTCCCTTCTCCCCCATTCCCCACCCTCTCTCTTTCTCTCTCCCACCCCCTGCCCCCTGCTCCCCTCCCTCTCCCCCTCTCTCCCCCCCTCTCCTCCCCCTCCCTGTGCCCCCCTCTCCCCCCTCTCCCCCTCTCCTCCTTCCCCTCTCCCCCATTCCCCACCCTCTCTCTTTCTCTCTCCCCACCCCCCCGCCCCTGCTCCCCCCCGCCCCCCCCCCCGCCCCGCCCCCGCCCCCCGCCCCCCCCCCCCGCAGTCAGAAGCTGAGCTTTAAGGAGCGCGTGCGCATGGCCAGCCCGCGCGGGCAGAGCATAAAGAGCCGGCAGACGTCGGTGAGCGACCGGCGGTCCCCGGGGGCGGAGATCAGCGCCGAGGGCACCAGCCCCGCCAAGGTGCAGAAGAGCTGGAGCTTCAACGACCGCACCCGCTTCCGCCCCTCGCTGCGCCTCAAGAGCCAATCGCGCCCCACGCCCGACGGTGAGGGACCCGCCCCCCCCCCCCCCCCCCCCCCCCCCCGTCATCTTCCCATTGGCAGACTGGGCTGTCAGCTGATTAACCGACTCTGCGTGTAAAACTGAGGTCTAGCCCTGTTGTTGCGTGTGAAGTATGTATGATTTATTTACATGTTCTTAACTTCCTTACGCGGGCAGTTCTCAGTCTTCTTGCCATTATGTACAACGTCAACTTTAAAAACAGATTTTTTTTTTTGGGAGCTTTTATAATGCAGTCTGGAGTTCAGGGCCTGTTGTATCTCATAGGGTGCCTTTGTCACGATGTTTCCGGATAGCAAAGTCTTAATTACCTGTGGTGGTTCAGATATGAACAGGGACAACAATGGCTGGAACTGCAGTGTTCTCTTCTGCTTGTGTTAAGTCTTTGCCAGGAAACGTGAGATGAGCGTGATCTTGCTTTCTGTCGGCCTTGCGGAGAGTTTTTGTAATGAAGGGGCTTGTGACACGGCGGTGGCATTGCCCCTGCCAGGTCCGGCGCCACGCTAGAAATGTTTGTGCCCGGTGGGATGGTTTTGGGGGATGCCAGTGCGACTGGAAGGGCCTGGGAGGGGTGGGGGGGGGGGGGGGTGGTTCCGTCGAAAAATCCCCAGCCTGTAATAACCAGGCAAATCCAAACAGAGAGCTGGCTAACTGCTGGAGATCGGCCCCAGAGGCGTTTTCCATTATAGCGAACCTTATCTTCATCACAGCAAAGCCAGCTGCGAGAATCAAATATCCTCTTCCTCCAGTAAAGCAAATAACCTTCTCGGATGGGTGGCCACGCCTGAACAGGGCTTTGGAGTTCTCTTTTTTTATTCTTTGGTGCTGTATTTTTGTGATTATATATATATATATATATTTTTTACTGTGGGAAGCCACCAAAGGCCTTTCCCCAGATTCCTGGGGGGCTGGGGGGGGGGGGGGGGGGGGGGAGGCACCGCCCAAGGTGCACAAGTGTCAATTCCAAGGCTACCCAAACCCTGTTCCTGGAGATCTACCATCCTGTAGGTCTTCATTACAACCCTAGTTTGACACACCTGATTCTACTGATTAGCAGCTCAACGAGATCTCTAGCTATTGAGTGGGGTGTGCTTTGTTAGGGTTGGTGTGGATACCTAGAAGATGGTAGGTATTTCCAGGAATAGGGTTGGGCAGCCCAGATCTGGCTGTTGAATGAGGTGTGCTGCTTTGTTAGGATTGGTGGGAAAACCTGCAAGACGCTACATCTCCTGGAACAGGGTTGGGCAGCCGTGCTCTAGCTATTGAGTGGGGTGTGCTTTTGTTAGGGTTGGTGTGGATACCTAGAAGATGGTACATTTCCAGGAATAGGGTTGGGCAGCCTAGATCTGGCTGTTTAATGAGGTGCGTTTTGTTAGGGTTGGTGGGAAAACCTATAAGATGCTACATTTCCGGGAATAGGGTTGGGCAGCCCTGGTCTGGCTGTAGAGTGAGGTGTGTTTTGTTAGGATTGGTGAGAAAACCTACAGGACGGCACTTTCCAGGAACGGGGTCGGGCTGCCCTGCTCCATGCTCTTCCCGGAAGCTGGCTCAAGTCTGTAATTCAGAACAGCCCTTAAGGCCTCAAACTGAGGAGCACCCAGCGGTACTATAGATCCCCGCCCGCCACACTGCTGCCGGTCCTGTGGTGTTTCGCAACGTGCAAGTGCACCTTTCCCGCTCGCGGT
Organism: Anguilla japonica; assembly: GCA_025169545.1. Classification (NCBI taxonomy): domain Eukaryota; kingdom Metazoa; phylum Chordata; class Actinopteri; order Anguilliformes; family Anguillidae; genus Anguilla; species Anguilla japonica. Next base: position 3,556,064 of record CM045884.1, read on the forward strand.
CGAAATGAGGTCCAGCTGTTCGGGTAGCTGGTGCTCCTGCTGCTGGAAACCTTCTGTAGGGGTTCCTAATCTTAATCTGGGAGGGGCCACAAGGTGAGCAGGTTTTCTTATCGTTACTTAATTGATTAATTGATCAATTAAAGCAGCTGCAGATACAGGTAACTCCCCTCACCTGGTTTCTGGACCCTGTAGTCCTTCTGGACCGGGGTTGGCAAATACTGTTCTAGATAGACAGACAAACTGTATTGCACACAGTTTTTAACAGTCATGCATTAGCTGTTAATGGTGTGATGATAATGATGGGGAGGGTGATGGTGGTGAGGATGAAGGTGATGATTATGATGATGATGCGGGTGATGATGATGATGATGATAATTATAATGAGGATGATGATGGTGAGGATTATGATGAGTATGATGATGATGGTGATGGTGAGGATGAAGGTGACGATTATTATGATGGCAGTGATGATGAGGATGATGATGATTTTGATGATGAAGATGATGACGAGGATGATGGTGAGGATGACAGTGACAATTATCATGATGACAGTGATGATGATGATGATGATGATGATGGTGAGGATGACAGTGACGATAATGATGATGACAGTGATGATGATGATGAAGATGATTATGACGATAAAGATGAGGATGAGGATGATGAGGATAGGAACAGAATGTTCCGTGGTTCTGGGTTCGGCCCGCGTCTCCCTGTTTCTCCCCTTAAGTGGGCCTTGGGAACAGCGGCGGCAGTCAGTGGCGATCGGGCCAATCGGAGAGGGCCCCTGGGGTCGGCCGTGCCCTCTGACCCCGCGGCCCCGTTGGCTGACCGCGCGCAATCCCCAACCCCTCGGGGAGAGCCCGCTCCCTGAGACTCGCGGACATGCCGAGGGGCGCGGCTGGAACCTTCCGGAACCCGGGTCAAATTCCTCAAACACTTTTAACTCCGTAGATGCTGGGCAGTTAAAATTTTTTGATAACGCTCTTTTAGATCCTGAGAATTGTTCAACAAAGTATGTTACTAGCCAAAGTGTGCATTCATATGAAAGAGGGACATTTTTTGTTATTGTGGATGGTAGAATCTTTCCAATTTTGTGATTTTACTCATGTCTGTCAGGTTAATATTGTTCAAATAACTATTAGGCCCAAGTGTACAGTAAGAATTGATCAAAAGAGGTTCGACATAGCAGTGTCAAAGCATGGGTGGGGTGTTCTGTATGTGTTTATGTGTATGCGTATGTGTGTGTGTTCATGCATGCGTGTATGTGTATGCGTGTGTGTGTTCGTTTGTGTGCATATGTACGCACATGTGTGTGTGTGTCAGTGTGTATATGTATACGTGTGCATTTGTGTGTGTTAATGTATACATACGCGTGTGTGTGTATGAGTGTGTGTATGTATATGTGTGTGTGTGTGTCAGTGTGTGTATGTATACATGTGCGTGTGTGTGTGTGTGTCAGTGTGCATATGTATACGTGTGCATTTGTATGTGTTTATGTATACGTGCGTGTGTGTGTGTGTGTGTTGTGTGTGTGTGTGTATGTATACCTGTGTGCGCGCACGCGGGTGTGTGTGTGTGTGTGTGTGTGTGTGTGTGCGTGTGTGTGTCAGTGTGTGTATGTATACGTGTGCGCGCGCGGGTGTGTGTGGGTCAGTGTGTGTATGTATACGTATGCGCGCACGCGCGGGTGTGTGTGTGTGTGTGTGAATGTGTGTCAGTGTGTGGCTTATTATAAACCCTCCTTTGTACTGGAGCCTGGTCTCAGAGTTGAGCTCATTAAGGCGGGAGGCTCAGACTCCCAGAGGCGCTGGGGCCCGTGGAGCATCCAGGTCACCCAGAGGCCTTTAAGCCTGAGAATCACCAGGGGAAGCTGGCGACCGCACAGCGGGGCCCACATCCTGCGGCGCCATTTTGGCTCTGACCTGGGGGGCCAGAGATACACCGTTCTCCTGGGGGTGGCTGGTGGGTGGTTGTGGGGGGGGGGACTTGACTCTGCAGTTAACATTTAGCTCATCTAGCCCCCCCCCCCCCCCCACCCTGTGCTTTGCCCCGCATGGTGACAGATGTGCCTCGTTAGCAATATTTTCAAGTAGCGGAAAAGTTGTGGAAAAGACTCCGAAAGGCTAGTCTGACCGCAGGCCTGTCTGCCGCTGCTGATTCCTTTCCTGTGGATTTCACACGTTCACGAAGAAGACACTCTTACACAGAGAGCGACTCTTATCCATGACATTTATCTAGCAGACGCTTTCGTACAGAGAGACCCTTGTCCATTACGGTACACTCACGTGGCAGACTCTCTCACACAGACTCTTATCCATTATGTTGCATTGCATTTGTGCACCTTTATCCGGGCGAATCTGGATCCATTATAGCGCATTCGTGTGGCGGAGTCTCTCGTCTTGTACAAAAGAGCCTCTCTTCCATTGTGCCACGTTGCATTCATGCGGCAGACGCCAGCCTCCTCAGCGGCTCGGAAATGGAGGGGAACGTTCAGTAAGTGCATCCACCGGAGTTATGCGATGAACAGAGCCTCAGACCCGGCGAAAGTGCGCCATCAGTAAAGCACTGAACGTAGAGAACGTTTCGCGCCAAACCCAGAAACGTAAACAAATCCCGGGTTTCGTGCGGCTCACATCCATGCAGATGCTTGTAAAACATTTAGCGACGGTCCTATAATTCGACCTGGGATGAACTGTTGAATTCCCGGATGTGGTCTAAAGGTGCTTCGTGTGATGACTCACGGGGGCCACGGATTGGCTCGTTTCTGGACGAGGCCTGTGGTACAGACACCGCTGTGCTTAAACAGCCAGCGTTGCTAACAGCTAACTGAACACTGAAGTTGAGAAGGTGCTCGTCATCTGTGACATGGGAGAATAATTACTCTCTTTCTCTCCCCCCTCTCTCTGCTCTTTCGCTCTCTTTCTCCCTCTTTCTATCCCTCTCTCTCTCTCCATTTCTCTCTGTCTCTCTCTCCCCCCCCCCCCTCCCTCCCCCTCCCCCTCTCTCCCCCTCCCTCTCTCTCTCTCTCTCTCTCTCTCCCCCTCCTCCTCCCTCTCTCTCTCTCTCTCACCATCAGCCGACGCTAACCTGGGTGTGGACGACGGCTTCGATGAGAAGGGCTGCCATTGCGAGATCTCCGTGGAGGACCTGACGCCCGCCGTCAAGTGTGTAATCCGGGCCGTCAGGTGAGAGAGGTGGCGCCCCGCGTTCCGGAAGGTTCCCCCAGGTCGTCCTCTGGGTGCCTGTGCCAGCCTGGAGGGGGGGGGGGGTGTATGGTGCAGCTGTCCCTGCGCTCGTCCTTACAAACATTCTTCCTTCCTGTGTGTCAACTCCACCCTGCTCAGTCCGTTTGGCTGTGAGCGCGAATCAGCTCTAAGACAGTTTCCCCACCTTTTTGAAACTGAGTAGAGCTACACCTGTGTTCAGGGCCTCCTTGTAGTACTGCATCTTTATTTATATATAGGCCTAGAGGTAGTGACCGAGCATTGTGTGTAATGAATACTAGGCCTGGATGAAGCACTGTAAAGTGCTATTGGTGAAAATAAAAAAAAGAGTTAGTAGTTAGATTCATAAAAAGATACAAGTACAATTAAAATAAATAATAAGCTGGTTAGTGCTCCTCATCCACCGGGAGGCTCGTAACGGGACAGGACGGCCTGTTCCCATTCCTACGTTTCGTCTCCCCCTCTCCCCCTCTCTCACACCCCTGAGCCGGTAAAGTGAGCTGCCCCCCTCCCCTGCCGGGCCCCCCCTCCACACGCCCATCCTGCTGCGGCACGGGTGCTGGGGGTGGGGGGGGGGGGTAGAAAGAGGAGTCGTGAGAAATTTGGGACTCGCCCCCCTGGTTCTGACACGCTCCCCCGCTGCCCAATTCTCTCCACTCGGGACGTCCCGCTGCAGGGTGTTTGTGTACTTAACGCTACAGATGGACACCGACCCCCCCCCCCCCCCCCCCTGTACGTACCCCCCGCTCGGACCTTCACAGCGTACAGCAATGCCGGTACAGCAATACCCTCCCTCTACCTTCTCAGGGTGATAGGTTTACCGCTCCCTACCGGGGGGGGGGGGGGGGGGGGGGGGGGGGGGGGGGGGCTTTATAGCTGCAGGTCGTCACGAACACTGTTTTCTTTCAAAACGGCTGGAATTCCTCCACACCGGGAGAAGCTTTCACCCCTATGGAGGAATAATAAAGGATATGGCATTACAATCCACAATGCCTTGTTTTAAGTAGAAATACTGCATTTGCGGTTTAAAAGACAATACGTCTCAATGTCAGAGCTTCGCATCACACAGCTGTTAAAACACGGTGCGATGTTATTGTCATTTTAAACACGAGTGGCAGGATATTTAATGTAACCCTAACCCCACACCTTGATTGTCTCAAACTATCGACTTTCCTTGGCGATCCAAAAAAAATTGCAGGCCGATCTTTTTTTTTTTTTGTTTGGTGAGTGCCCTCTAGTGGTTGAGCGTGGACAGTGCAGCCCAAAATTCGAGAGTCGGGATTTTTACCACACTAATAACCTCCAGCATCTGCGCAGTTACGAGCTTTGAAGATAATGAGCAGTCCCGGGAGAATCGCTGTTCATGAGAAGGGCCACGAACGGTAGCTGAACGGTAGCTGGGGGCGGGGGGGGGGGGGGGGGGCTTATTGAGAACTCAACCGGAGAGGAACTGGGCACAGAATTAGAAAAGGCGCATATCCCCCTTCTCTGATGTTGGTTTGGGGCAGGCTACTCAGCTAGCGACCCACAGGCTAAATACAGTCTAACATGAACCTTACTGTTGCCCTTTTAATAGTTGTGGGAAAACAAATCTTACTGTGAACAAGCCTCATTGATCGTAACTGTAACTGTCATAGCTGTCAGTCCTGTACTTTAAAAAAAAAAAGATGTTTGGACCCTTGCTAAAATTACCATGCACCTGTTATTGTTCACAAAATTTTTATGTTTTAATTTCAAAGTTCAACACCTACACAGAAATGTTGGCACTGTTAATTAAAAGTTGCTGTACCAGGCTGCATTATAAGAAAAGACATACTTAAAAAAAGAAACATTTAAAAAAGACTGATCGGAATTTTTTTCATGTTTTTAGCTTTATCATGTTCTTACAGGAGCCGAATTCAGAAGCAGCTGTGTTTTTTGTATTTACTGTGTATTTGGCACTGTAAGCACGCCCCCTGCTGGCCATTGCAGGATAATGAAGTTCCACGTGGCGAAGAAGAAGTTCAAGGAGACGCTGCGGCCGTACGATGTGAAGGACGTGATCGAGCAGTACTCTGCTGGACACCTGGACATGCTGTGCAGGATCAAGAGCCTGCAGACACGGTGAGACAGACAGACACAGTGAGGCAGACAGACAGGCAGACACGGTGAGACAGACAGACAGGCAGACACGGTGAGGCAGACAGACAGGCAGACACGGTGAGGCAGACAGACAGGCAGACACGGTGAGACAGACAGACAGGCAGACACGGTGAGACAGACAGACAGGCAGACACGGTGAGACAGACAGACAGGCAGACACGGTGAGGCAGACAGACACGGTGAGGGCCGGGCAGAGACACACACACACACACACACACACACACACACACACACACACACACACAGAAACACACGCACGCACACACACACACACACACACACACACACACACACACACACACACACAGAAACACACGCACGCACACACACACACACACACACACACACACACACACACACACACACACACACGCCCCTCCTTCTGTCACACGCACATATGTACACACACACAGCAACACATTTTAACACACCTGGAAACACAGTAAGATGAAGTACACTGGAACATGTGCAGGACACACATATGGAGATGACACTGACAGGCACAGACATCCTGTAAGTACTGACCTGGAGCAGCCTCAGGCCTACAGACTGGCTGAAAGGAGAGTAGCTGTGTCTGTGCCTGTGGCAGGTAAAGGTATCCAGGCTCTGCTTCAGTGTGAGACGGCCTCTGACCTGGAAACAGCAGCCGGGACAGAGTTAGTCACACAGAGAGAGAGAGAGAGAGAGAGAGAGAGAGAGACACACAGCCAACGCGCACAGACACCAGGAAGAGGAGTGGAGACGACAGGCTCCAGCATTCCCCTGCAAGCATATCCTACTCTCCCGTCAGTGACGTTTCCAGCTCTGTGCCATGGGGGAGGGGGTAGTGTAATGGAGTTCTCCAGTGGGCTATGGCTGCCCCCCCCCCCCCTGTACTCTGAACTCTGAACCCTGAACCCGTGAGTCGTGACCCGTGAGTCATGAGTCGTGCGTTGTGAGTCGTGAATCGTGAGTCGCGAGTCATGACCCGTGAGTTGTGAGTTGTGAATCGTCAGCAGTCCCTTTCGCAGCGATGATGTGCATGATTGACACCTCTTGTGTGCCCTTTCCCATGCAGGCTGGACTCCATTGTGGGTCCACAGCACACCCTGGGCAGCAAAGCCAAGACTCTCTCCTCCCCCTCCCTCCACCCATATCACAGCCAGCATGGGAGGAAGCACTCTGCCGCGGGGTCAGCCCCACGTCACCCCGACCCCCATCCACCCTGCCCCCCCCCCCCCCCCACCACCCCCCTCACCCCCCCCATCACACAAAATCCCCACCCCACCCCTCTCTTTCCTGCATGCTCCTAAATTTCACCTGGTGGGAGTCCAGTGTGGACGCGGCGCACCTGCACTGTGCTTGGTCACCTGAGGTGGGAAATCCAGGTTCGGAGAGTGAAGGAGCATCATCTCCAGTATTGTGCTCCTTACGCCATAATGAGCGTAATTCCTCAGCCCGTAGGCGACGTGGCGGATGAGTGACGTCAGCTGGCTGAGCTCATGGCTGAAGAAATGGCGAGCAGGATATTCACTTTCTGACCCCTGGTTTTTCCACCTCTGTTGTTTAACCAATCGATCCGCGTGGTTTGAATTTAATCATTGAGTGTCATGATAAAAACCTAGTCAATGCATCGATACGATTATTTTAATCGAAGCTATTTCGCTTTAATTCTGCCAACAAAAATGTTTCACATAAAAATGAACACAATTTCCAACTCGTTACCCAGCACCGTCCATAGGGTAGTACAGGAAGTCATTTTTAAAAATGTGCAAAAAAAATCTTCCAGCATTTGACTCCCATTGACCTTTTTGAGAGGTTAAGGAATGTTTTCCGCTTTGGTTTTGTGTGTGTGTGTGGGCATGTATTACTATCTTTGTGAGAACCAAATGTCCCCACAAGGATAGAAAGATGAAGAAAATTACGCAAAGTGGGGACCTTTTGCTGGTCCCCACAAGTTCAGTTTTAGGGTTCCCTGGTCCCCACAAGGCTGTTTTAGGGTTAGGATTTCGGGTTAGGGTTAGGGTTAGAATTAGGTTAAGGTTAGGGTTAAGGTTAGGCATGTAGTGGTTGGGGTTAGGGTTAGGGTTAGGGTTAGAGGTTACGGAATGAAGTCAATGGGAAGTCCTCACAAGTATAGCAATACGAACGTGTGTGTGTGTGTGTGTGTTTTTTAAAACCTACTCAATGCCTTCCCTTTGAAGTCTCTTGCATGGGCGTGGCTTTGGGGCGCTGTCACTCACGAAGCGAATGTGTTCTGGGCGTGGCTCCCGCACCCTTCTCAGCCCCCCCCCCCCGCTCTGCGGTCAGTCGCTGAACGCGCTGAGCTCCGGAGGATTCGGAGAGCGCTGCGTTGTGTTTCTCTCGCGCCCGCACGCGCGCCCGTGTGACAGTGTTCGCGCGTTCGGTTTTCGTCGGGACGCGCGCTCACTCGCACGGCGGGAGTTTTGAGGGTAACCCCGAAAGGGCTGAGTGTGTAAAAATCTTCCTAACACTTCGCCTGACGCCCATGTCCCTGTACCCTAACCGGCACTTAACACCAAATGTGTTCAGTCATGTTTTAGCCTGAATTTTTTTTTTTTTTTTTTTTTTTTTAAGTTGCATCATTTTGAACTGCTGAATTTTGCTAAGAGTTTATCAGCAGTTACTCTCGCTTTTTGAGACTAGGTACTATAAATCCCGCTGTGGTCATCCTTAATTAACCTCCCCTCTGTGGTGTGTATCTTTTACTCGGGAATCTCTGTCCTTTGGATCTCTCATCCTCTAACCCCGAGAAAGGCTCGTCTGTCCTGAATTGGTGTCTCTCTCTCTCTCTCTCTGGTTGTGGTGGCTGCTGAGTTTGCACTTCCTGTTTGTGCAGTAAGTCCTTCCTGGGTCATAAAACCCCCCCCCCCCCCCTGCCTGTCTCTTGTCACAGAGTGGACCAAATTTTGGGCAAGGGACAGATTCCCGTGGACAAGAAGGTGAGGGACAAGCTGCTGTCAGACAGCGACGCCCTGGAGGACGTGAGCATGCTGGGACGCGTGTGCAAAGTGGAGCGGCAGGTGAGCCTGGATTTTTAGTGTGTTAGTGATTCAGTGTGTTAGTGATTCAGTATACTAGTGATTCAGTGTGTTAGTGATTCAGTGTGACTAGTGATTTAGTGTGTTAGTGACTCAGTGTGTTAGTGATTCAGTATACTAGTGATTCAGTGTACTAGTGATTTAGTATGTTAGTGACTCAGTGTGTTAGTGATTCAGTATACTAGTGATTCAGTGTACTAGTGATTTAGTGTGTTAGTGACTCAGTGTGTTAGTGATTCAGTATACTAGTGATTCAGTGTACTAGTGATTTAGTGTGTTAGTGATTCAGTGTGTTAGTGACTCAGTGTGTTAGTGATTCAGTATACTAGTGATTCAGTGTGTTAGTGATTCAGTGTGTTAGTGATTCAGTGTGTTTGTGATTCCGTATACTAGTGATTCAGTGTACTAGTGATTTAGTGTGTTAGTGACTCAGTGTGTTAGTGATTCAGTATACTAGTGATTCAGTGTACTAGTGATTTAGTATGTTAGTGACTCAGTGTGTTAGTGATTCAGTATACTAGTGATTCAGTGTACTAGTGATTTAGTGTGTTAGTGACTCAGTGTGTTAGTGATTCAGTATACTAGTGATTCAGTGTACTAGTGATTTAGTGTGTTAGTGATTCAGTGTGTTAGTGACTCAGTGTGTTAGTGATTCAGTATACTAGTGATTCAGTGTGTTAGTGATTCAGTGTGTTAGTGATTCAGTGTGTTTGTGATTTAGTGTGTTAGTGATTCAGTGTACTAGTGATTCAGTGTGTTAGTGATTTAGTGTGTTAGTGATTCAGTGTACTAGTGATTTAGTGTGTTAGTGACTCAGTGTGTTAGTGATTTAGTGTGCTAGTGATTCAGTGTGCTAGTGATTCAGTGTACTAGTGATTTAGTGTGTTAGTGACTCAGTGTGTTAGTGATTCAGTATACTAGTGATTCAGTGTACTAGTGATTTAGTATGTTAGTGACTCAGTGTGTTAGTGATTCAGTATACTAGTGATTCAGTGTACTAGTGATTTAGTGTGTTAGTGACTCAGTGTGTTAGTGATTCAGTATACTAGTGATTCAGTGTACTAGTGATTTAGTATGTTAGTGACTCAGTGTGTTAGTGATTCAGTATACTAGTGATTCAGTGTACTAGTGATTTAGTGTGTTAGTGACTCAGTGTGTTAGTGATTCAGTATACTAGTGATTCAGTGTACTAGTGATTTAGTGTGTTAGTGACTCAGTGTGTTAGTGATTCAGTATACTAGTGATTCAGTGTACTAGTGATTTAGTGTGTTAGTGATTCAGTGTGTTAGTGACTCAGTGTGTTAGTGATTCAGTATACTAGTGATTCAGTGGTGTTAGTGATTCAGTGTGTTAGTGATTCAGTTTGTGTTGTGATTTAGTGTGTTAGTGATTCAGTGTACTAGTGATTCAGTGTTAGTTAGTGATTTAGTGTGTTAGTGATTCAGTGTACTAGTGATTTAGTGTGTTAGTGACTCAGTGTGTTAGTGATTTAGTGTGCTAGTGATTCAGTGTGCTAGTGATTCAGTGTACTAGTGATTTAGTGTGTTAGTGACTCAGTGTGTTAGTGATTCAGTATACTAGTGATTCAGTGTACTAGTGATTTAGTGTGTTAGTGATTCAGTGTGTTAGCGGTTTAGTATGTTATGGAGACATTCACAGGGCGTTTCTGCAGAAGAGCATGTGTGCTCAATCAACCCACCCTGTGTCAATAAAGCTTCATTTAAAAATAAATAAAATTACATTTCTAATCACACCCAGTTTATTAGTCTGCCTTCTGCCCTTGACCGGAGATAAGTTTGTGTCATTCAGCAAGTTCTTCTTCCTCCTCCTCCTCCAGGTCCAGTCCATCGAATCCAAGCTGGACTCCCTGCTGGACATCTACCGCCAGGTCCTGCGCAAGGGCTCGTCCTCGGCGCTGACCCTGTCCTCCCTGCCCCTGTTCGAGCTGGAGCAGACCTCGGACTACCAGGGCTCCATCCTGAGCAAGGACCTGTCCGCTCCACCAGTGCCAACCTCCCCCGGGGCCTCCACCTCATCCTGGCCCCCAACGAGCTCAACCTCAACCTCAACAGCTCCCACGCCAGCTCCTTCACCCCCTCGCCCCTGCCCCACGGCCAGCCCCCGACCCCCGAGGGGGGTTCCGTGGACACCACCCCCCCGCCCGTCCTCACGCCCGCCACCCTGCCCGCGAACCCCTTCCCCAATCTGGTGCGGCCCCCGCCGCCCCCGTCCGGCGGCGGTGCCGCCAACGCGCTCCAGCCGCCCCCCGTGCCCCCGCCCCCGGGTAGGCCGGCCCACGGGACGTCGCAGGACAGCAGGCCGGGCGAACTGGGCGCCCCCTGCCTGGGGGGGGAGCGGGGGCCGGGCGGGGGGGTGCAGCTGAGGAGCCGGCCCAGCGCCAAAGAGGAGGGGTCCTGGAGGAGACACCTGAGCCTGGAGACGGACCCCCTGGGGTCGCTGTCGCCAGTGGGCGGGGCCGGGACCGGGGGCGGAGCCCTGGGGAAGTCCCTGTCCGCGCAGAACCTGGTGCAGCACGCGGGCGCGGACTGCCCGCCCGCCGTTTCCCCCGGCAACAGCAGCAGCAGCGGCGGCTCGGGCGGCGGCAGCGGCGGCGGGACGCCCGGGGCGGACTGGGGCGAGGCCGAACTCTTCATCGGCGACGGGGACCTGGACGCCCAGGCCGGCGGGTTCGACTTCCTGTCCCGGCAGGCCTCCGACCCCGCCTTCGCCTCGGACCTCCTGCGGACTGGCGGCAGAGGCTCCGCCCACAGTGCGCCCGGCGGGCGGCCCGGCGGTGGCGGCGGCGGCGGCAGCGCGGAGTCTCTGAGCATGCCCCGTGTGCGCCTAAAATAGACCTGCCGCGGGACGCGCCAGAAAAAGCCCCCTCGCCCTCGCTCTGACTGCAGGCTTTTATTTCTGTCTGGGGGTTTGCTTTTTTTTGGGTGGGGGGCAGGGGGGGTTGGAAGGGTAGGTTTAGACTTTTTTCCCCTTCAAATTAGTTCATTAAAACATTTAGTACTTCCTTAACATTTTTTTTTTTTTTACCATACATCACATATCATTGCATGGAGTATTCTTTGGGGGTGGGGGGAGGGGGTGGGGGGGGGGGCGACTTTTAAAAAAAATCAAGTCGGGGGGGGGGGAAAGGAGGCACGAGGGAAAACGATAGACCGTAAAAAAAAAAACTGAAAAAGAAAAGAGAACAAACAGTTAGCATCTTGGAGGATAGCGACATGAGTTTCGAACTCGACCCCGCATGAGCTGCTTGCATGATGTAACTGAACACGAGGACTCGCGCATCAGAACCCTTTCAGTTAGCCATAGTGACACTGAGTCCGTGGACTCGTCTGCCAGCATGTGTGTGCAGTCCTAGCGCTAGTCACGATTTGCTTACAGTAACTCCACAGTCCAGCGTATAAACCGCTGTCTTAAAGTGCACCTACCGTGCATTTGCACAGCAAGAAGAAGAACTTTTTGGTTGAATGTACCAAGTTATTCATACAGTAAGTCTGCATTTTTTATTATTTATTTATTTTTTTTTTTTAAAGCAAAATGGCTGTTTGCTTGATGTGTCGGGACACCAAACAACAGTTTCCCTTGGTTTCCTAATTGGAGTCATGTTAACTTTTTTTTTTTTTTTTTTTTTTTTTTTTTTGGCAAAGCACAGGCTGAAAATACTTGTCCACAAGTATGTAAAACTAAACTAGTTTGAACTGGCAGCATCAGGTAATGGAAAATCACCTGGTTAAATGTGTCAATCAAGGAATGGGGACAAATGGGAAAACGGTACAGGGAAGAGTCTGATTGGGTAGAGATGCATGAGGGGGCGGAGTTAGGGTAACGACTCTATAAAAAGTTGTAGCGCCAAAACTTTTGATTTCATTTTCTTTAATCTCCAAATCTGTGATTTTAGTTCTGTCACACATTAGCTGTTGGCTGCACAACATGACTGACTGTATTACACTTGATGTTTACACTTCATCAATGTAGACTAGAGCTTATACCAGCTTCTAGAGAATTATTAGTACAAGGGACAGCAAACGTAAGTATGGCTGCTACAGAAAGAATGAAACCATGCTCACAAACAGATGTCTACTTATATATTATGCAATTTTTTTTCTAAATCAATTGTTTGTCCCTTGTTTTTAACAAGGCTATGAGTACCCATAAACAAAAAAATACTTGTTTATATTTTTTTTTTGTTTTTACTTTCAAAACAAATGCCTGTTTTACAATGGGGGGAATGAGAGAATGTGTGAAAATATTTTAAAATAATTTATGACTTTTTTCCTGCACAGGAAAAGACACTGCAGTCTTAAACGCTCTGAACTGAGAGCAAACTCACCCAGACAGCGATAATAACCACATTTTAATACTCGCTTCTTTTTTCTTTCTTTTTCTACATACTCTTGGATTTTTCATGCTCCGAGAGCTTTTTGCTTAATTAACATACTGTAGAATGTATATATCATTATGTTAATATGCATATGAAACTTGCGATTCTGTCCGGCGGTTTAATATTGTTGAAGATGAAAAGAAATGCCTCATGATCTACGATTAAGGTGAGACCGGTACGGCACAAAGAAGCACAAAATTGCCTGGAAATTTGCAGATGCCTGCAAAAGGGTGAGAATAGTTTTTGCGGTACAATGGTACAAAGTTGTATTACGGAACAGTGGCGTTATGACAAATACTGAATTAAGTAAAAAGCAGGAATTTTGAACCAGTTATTGGTGATTTAAAAAAAAAAAAAAAACATTGAGAACAACAAAATGATCATGTTTTTTCTCTGTAATTGTTTCGAAGCATGGTCTGCAGACTGCAAACACACACACACACACACACACACACACACAAACATAGTTTTTTTACTGGTTTATTTCCCCAAGTTTTAATAAAGATATTTTCATGGTGCCTTTATAGCATATACTTGTCATTTTCTGTTTTTATTCCAATGGGGATCACTTTGAAGCTGAGATGATCACACTTAAGAATTTTTTTAGAACCTCTGATGTCAGCTGATCATGAGATTTCTTTAGTTTTTTTTTTTTTTCCACTGGTAACTTAATTCACAAAACTGGCCTTAAAAGTATTTGCTTGAGAATCTATTCGTTATATTTCATCAATCTAATTTATTTCAGATTATGTGCACATAACAAAACTTACCTAAACCTTGTAATGTAAGAAAAAAAGGCAAAAGAACTTTTATTCTCATACATCAATAAAGCAGAAAAACAAAACAAAGTGTGTATATTGTGTTGTTACTCTGCATAAGCCCTTACCCTGATGTTAAATACTCTGCAAATTTAACATTATTTTAAACAAGCTAGGAACTAGTCCATATACTGTATACACTAAGGAAATGTAAACGGATCATAATGATGATGATAATAATAATAATAATAATAATAAAATTATTAACAACAACATGAACAACTATTATTATTATTATTATTCTTAACAACAACATCAACAACAACAATGATGATGATTATTATTATTATTGTTTTGTTGTTGTTGTTGTTGTTGTTGTACTTTTCATTTTAAATACAGGAGGGGATTTTGGCAGCTTCAAAATTGCACCTACGAAGATTTGAAACCCCTGTCACACCATCGCCTGTCAGTCAACAGGCCATTAGTAACAAAAGTTTTTAGTTACTGACAGTAGCTTATATTATAAATGAAGGCAGGGATCTGGCGAGGCTCGGACTTGGCTCACAAAGGGAGAGGAGCGGCAGCATTAACCACTTCACTGAAAACAAATGAATTGGAGCATTGTGACTTTTTGCGATTATTATGGGCCACCACAATAAATGCTGAAGTGGACAATGTGAGAAAACTATTTGTAGTAACTGATTTCAATGGCTGGTGGAAAACGTAATCACCGTGGCGCACCGGGTACGAATGCACTTAAACTCCTGTCTCTTCAATGAAGTTCAATACAACCTCCTTCCTCTGTTCACGGACAGTGATGGGTATGTGCGTGTTAACAGGTCTCTCTGACCGTGACGCTGTGCGATATTTCACCACAACGGTGACTTTGCAACAATTGATGCAGCCGGTATTAGTCTTTCGGTTCCCTGAACTTTTTCTCGACTCGAGTGGGCAAGCGTCTAGCGCAACCGGGTCTTACAGTGATGACGTCTTTCTGTAGGCCAAAGACGGAGGTTTCTTCCGTCTTTGGTTTCCTCTGCAGATTGCAATGCTTTTTTTCCCCCCACAGTGATTTTGTTTTCTGCAGAAAATTAGGTCTGTGGTTAACTTAATCCTGAGAGATTTTCACGTTTTGTCATACGAGATAAATTACACCCATTAATACCTCAACCGTGAATTTCTAAGCCGTTATGTGCTTTTAAAAAGTAGGTTCCTCACTTTTGCTATATTTGCTGTAGAAAACGGGAAAAAAAACATTGGCAATCTGCCGAGGTACGAACTCACTTTCCTGTTTTAGGACTACAAACTGTAACACTAATAACAGGCAAGAGGCGGGACATAAAGAGAGATTAAAGTTAACATAAAAGCCTTATATAATAATCAACAATTCGTGCTTTACACACTTCCACCACAATCCACAGTTATTGTTTTATTTTTATTTGAGACATTAAGCAAAAGAAAAACGGGTGTCTAAAGTGCTTGGTGAGTAATCCCGGTAAGAAGACAACATTATCATAATTACATTTGCTTATAGTGATAAGCAGCGGACAGTTTATTCGTCATGCGCTTCTAGCAGTTTTAGCATAAACTGTTGTTACATTTAATAGTAGCCTATACTTTTAGACAGTGAAGCACGTTGTATTTAGCAATGTCAGGACTAAAATGTGTTCGCCAGCTTATTGTTTACTTGTCTTAGCTTGTTACCTAGCTGACAGTTGTCATAAAAAATTCTCCCGACCGTGAAGAATGTCTGACTTGTTTACATTCTGGACAGATGTGGCTGCGAAGTAAATCTATCGCTGTTTCCGTTGCCGCACTTCAGGCTTAAGCAATATCGGAAGCGCCGTCCTCAAATTACTCCTTACAGTGAAGAGTGCCTGACCCGAAAGCGTAGAACAGTGTTTTCACGGCGACACAGTTATATCGAGAAATACCATCTTTGGAAAAAAGACTATATGCTGTAACACCTACCATGCATAAAACATAAAAACAGTCGTCATTCACCCGCTTAATCTGTGTATTATGCCACCATTGCGCGTAGTGTCTAAAACCATAAAACCACACCCTTACCAGATAAATAAATAAAAATTGTGGGCTACAATTGAACTTAAAATATAGACCAACTAGTCAGACTTTGACAACTTTGAGACTAAACAGGCTGACGTTTCAGTTGATGAAACTCAGAAGTAACTCAAACAACCAGTGACTACAAGTGTAAGTATTTTTGTGTCATTTCTGCAGCCCACTTGAAAATACTTGGTGTACTAAAAGTTGCAAAGACGTTCAAGCATACGCCTAAGTATATTTTCCTGATGTGTGTAATTGCTCAAAAGCGAACCAAGTGCACTTTCATAATTTTGGGGGGAACATTCAGCGTACATACAGTTTGCCCCCCCCCCCATAATTTTCTGCAATTTATATTTATATATTTGTATATAAACATAAACTCTTTTTAAGCATTATTGGACAGGACACTGCAGAGGGACAGAAAGAATGATAAGAACTCATAGTTCAACAGCTTGCCAATAAGTTACCTTCTACCTGGTTTGTGATTTGCTTATCTCCCTGAAATGGCCCTTTGGTATTGTGGGCATGCTTGATTTAGTGGGCATGTTTCTGCGCTTTACTTTTAACTACAACTGGTCACGTGCTCCACTGAATTACCCTCATTACGCACAAATGAGTCGCGTCGAGTGAGTGATTTGCAGGTGTATTCATGCTAACCTTGATGTGGTTTATGTAACAATTACTGAATATTGCCTCCCGGGTACGGTGTGCTTCAGGGTGAGCCAGGAACGGACCTATCTCTTCAGCCCATTTCTCATCGTGACAATCAGCATGGCCAACCTGGACCAAGATGAAGTAGGTGCTTTAATACTTTTTAGGGGGTACTTTTTAGTAGAAGTGGGTGTTTTAATACTGTTGTTAACCTTTGCCACCAGATGGAGGGGGAAAAATGCATACTTACTCTGGGGTAATGACTGACTGTCTCAGGGCTTATGAAAATCAGAGTTTGGATGTGGCCATTAAAAGAAAAAAACGTGTGGCTTGAATGGATTCACAGATAGAAGATGCTGTTTAATTATGAGTGTATTTTTTAATTTTAATTTTAATTTAATTTAATTTACCTTGTACTTAGTTAACCCTGTAAACAGGATTACAGTAACATTTCTGGTCTTTGCCAGTGTTCTTCCATGGCAGCAGTGTAGTATAATGGCTAAGGAGTTGGTCTTGTAACCTTAAGGTGAGAGGTTCGATTCCCCGTTAGGACGCTGCCGTTGTATCCTTGAGCAAGGTACTTAACCTGCATTGCTCCAGTATAGATCCAGCTGTATGACTGGACACAATGTAAGTCGCTCTGGATAAGAGCGTTTTCTAAATGCCTGTAAACGTCTGAAGGGCCTTGAAATTTATTAGTATTAAGAGATTATGTGCCTGTTGGCTTAAAAAATATTTTTCCCCAAAAAAAAAAATTAGATTAATTGAATGTTTGTGTTCTTCCCTAATATCTCCCAACATAGCAGCAAACAAATCTAGTTAGAAATGTATATTATTGTATTGTTGCATGTATATTATTCACAGACAGTTTGAGGTTAATTAAGATCAGAGGACAGTGTTTCTGTGTGTGTGTGTGTGTGTGTGTGTGTGTGTGTGGCATGTTTTGCCGCTGCGGTTTTAATATCATATTTGTCTGGTGTTCCCAATTTGGGCTTCTCTCAGGCCCTGCGGCTCATGCGTGCGGAGCTGTGCGACTTCCGCGGCGTGTCAATGATCAACTATTTCACTGACAACTGGGACAAGGTGCAGGACTTCCAGGCGAAGCCTGACGATGTTGTCATCGCAACGTATCCCAAAGCGGGTCTGTCTGTCCGTCCGTCGTTCTCCTCTCCGCTTGCCTCTCTGTGCTACACTGGAATATGCCCCCCCCCCGCCCCCATCTATCTCTCTGCTATACTGAAAAAATGGTCCCCCCCCCCCCCTGCCTCTGTGCTACACTGAAATATGTCCCCCCCCCATCTATCTACACTGAAAAAATGGTCCCCCCCCCCCCCTCCCTGCCTCTTCACACTGAAATCATTCAGTCATCTGCACCTTAATGACTGTGTCTGTGGTTTCTGTGCGTTTCAGAACTGATTGATTTTTTTTTTACCTGTTTTTTTTACCCGCTCTCAGGTACCACCTGGGTGTCCCACCTGTTGGACCTTCTGTATTTTGGGGCATCCGCGCCGGAGCGCGGGGTCTCGGTGCCCCTCATCGAGAGGGTCCCGTTCCTGGAGATCCACATGCCGGCGTTGCGCTTCTCAGGTCGGACAGGCGCCTGCGATCGGAACTGACGGTTTACGAACGACAGCCGAAACAATCGTGTTTACACCGAAGCCACGGGCGTGGCTCCGTCTAGCTGTGGTGTCGTTGTGAATGCGGCTTTCTGAAGCTTTGCTGAACAGGTTACTCTACAGGGTTGGAGTCCTGATCTATGTGGTCACTTCTGGCACTGCGATCTTTACTTCTGCTCTAGTGTGTTTCTTTTGCACCTCTGCACCTTGAACTAATGCACTTGTTGTACGTCGCTCTGGATAAGAGCGTCTGCTAAATGCCTGTAATGTAATGTAATGTAATGAAAGCTTGCTCTGTCCCACCTTTTTCTTTATTTGAGGACAGCTGTCCTTGTCCTCGCTGTAGCTGCTCATAGGAGTCAGGTTAGAACAACGCAATACAGAAAAACTGCCCTGGAGTGTTAGGTAACAAGGGCGTTTTAGTCTGTCTAATATATGCAGGGAGGAAAAAAAATCAAACGTGTGACTTGGAATATAACTCTTTATTTAGAGCTGTATTCTGTTTCCTCGCCTACTACAGGTGTAGAGATGCTCGATAAGATGACCACCTCGCCTCGCCTCATTAAAACCCACCTTCCCATCCAGTTTGTGCCAAAATCGTTCTGGGAACAAAAGTCTAGGGTAAGTGTGGACGGCTTCTCACGCGTCGCCATTTCTGAACGTCTGTGGTTTTTATCGGACGCCATTACAGAATGCCAAAGCTTCTCTCCATCAATTCTCTATTTCCCTGCAAGGATTACAGTGCTGTTCTATATACATACAGGTATGAACTGCTGTGGCTTGCAAAAGGTCAGTAATGACGTTGGCCTACGCACTTCCCTAGTAAATGTTTGATTCTTTGTGATTGTACCTGATCTATGTTGATCGTCTTTCTAGCCTACAAATCTCCTTCTGTAACCTGTCCTCACATAAATTTGTGTGTTCATAACTCTTTCAGTCTTTGGTGATGCATTGTGGGGTCCGTAACTCTCTGTGTTTGCTGATGAAACACTGTGCTTTTCTGTAATATTCTCTCTCTCTCTCTCTCAATGTCATGTAAATGTCAAACTCCCACTCTTTGCAGATTGTCTACGTCGCCCGCAACGCCAAGGACACTGCTGTGTCCTACTTCCACTTTGACCGTATGAACTGTTTGCAGCCAGAGCCTGGGGACTGGGCTAGTTACCTGCAGAAATTTCGGGAGGGCAAAGGTGAGTGTGGGATGGAGTTATTTTTCTGGTTTATTGAAGGTTAAATTTTCACAGACCATTCTGTCTGGGAGTACAGAAGCTTGATCATGGGCTTGGATATTGGAGTGGGTAGAATGCAGAAGCTTTTTTTTGGATATCCAGTACCGTAAACATGTGAAACATTTATATATATGCTGAACAGACACCGTTCTCTAAGGTCATCCCTGGTTTACCTTGTACAGTAATTGTTATTAAACATATATATTTTTATATTTTAACGAGTTTTTCTTTCGACCTATTTTTGCCCCCACAAATTTAAATCACATTTGGTTTACTGCTGTTGCACGCACACCCAGCTGAACACCATGTGTTCCTCCAGTGCACTTTCCTGCAAGCAACTGAAGCCCTTCAGGTCACATGTTACCGTAGCTAGTGCTGATTGGATGAGAGGAGTCTCCCTTTTGAAGGCTGGTGGCCTGTGGGCTCTTTCTGTTGTTGAGAGGACCTGACTCAGTGGGATACTGCCACAGAGCAAGCACTGTTCTCACCAGGGGTGTCTTCACAGATGCAAAATGAGTTTTCGGTACTTTATGAGCTGGAGTAAACGAACGAATGAGACGCTGTATGACACTCAAACTTCCCCGCCTTGTTCTTATCCAGTGACATTCGGCTCCTGGTATGACCACGTGACTGGGTGGTGGGAGAAAAGTCAGACCTACCCCAACCTCCTCTACCTACACTACGAAGATCTGGCAGAGGTACGTAAGATTAGCAGAAGCGGAGGTTATGCCCGCCAGCGGTCACATACGTAGACGTTAAGGGATCTTGCTGTAATTATCCAGCTCTACTCCTTGCAACACTACGGACAACCTTGGACAACATGGACTCTGAAGTAAAGAGAAATATTACTGAGCCATAGAGCAGTGATCTCCAACCCTGGTCCTGGAGAGCTACAGGGTCTGCTGGTTTTCATGGTGACTCTGCACTTCATGAATCAATTAGAGCAGTCGATTACACAGTTGACTCAACTCACCTGGTGTCTTGGGTCTCGACTGGGTGCTGATTTTAAGGTGAAAACAAAAACCAGCAGACCCTGTAGCTCTCCAGGACCAGGGTTGGAGACCACTGCCATAGAGTACAGGTGCGGACCGCAGAAATGGACTTCTTTTGTGACCTGTAGCTCACTGTCTTTCCAGCACTGCAAGGTCATGCTATTGGTCTCTGCTTCTCACGCATGTTGTTAATCAGTTACTCCTTTGTGAAACCTTGTTTCTTTCAATGTTTATTTTCTTCACCGTAAGTAAAGCTTATAAGCGTGGACTGACTTTGCAAAGTAAATGAGTGCCGACTCTTTGTGGATTACTGTATTTTTTTATCAGCAGTAGGGGGACAGACAATTCACGGACTGAAAATCAAGTGAGAAAATATTACATGCTTGCTTAGGATCATCCTGACTGCTTTGAGAAATTCATGAGCTTTCTTTAGCTGACCAGGAGTTACGATGTGTTGTCATTTTATGGGCAACTTTGCTCAAGGGTTTTAAGCGATGTCTGTTAAACCAATTATTTGTTGCCTTTAAAATGGAATAAAATTTGTTTCTTGAGCGCGTGCGTGTTGGCCACTTTCATATATAGACTTGAAACTTTTTTTTTTGTTTTGTTTTGTTTTGTTTATTTGTTTTGTTTGCGCGAAAGGACATCGACCGGGAGCTCGGGCGCTTGTGCTCCTTCCTGGACGTGTGCCCGACTGAGGAGGAGCGGCGTTGGGCGAAGGAAGGGGCGAAGTTCGATGCCATGAAGGACAACGTCATGACTAACGGCACTCTGATCAAAGCCATGGACTCCAAAATCTCGCCGTTCATGCGGAAAGGTGGGTGGAGCGGAAGCGCCGGCGTGTGGGTGGGAGCGGGGTGCGACGGTGTCTCGCCCTCCTCGTTCACGTCTTCCTCCCTCTTCCTCCCTCTTCCTCCTTCTTCCTCTGTCTTCCTCCCTCTTCCTTCGTCTTCCTCCATTTTCCTCCCTCTTCCTCCGTCTTCCTTCGTCTTCCTCCCTCTTCCTCCATTTTCCTCCCTCTCCCTTCATCTTCCTCCCTCTGCCTCTGTCTTCCTCCCTCTTCCTCCCTCTTCCTTCGTCTTCCTCCCTCTTCCTCCATTTTCCTCCCTCTTCCTCCTTCTTCCTCCATTCTTCCTCCGTCTTCCTCCCTCCTCCTCCCTCTCCCTTCGTCTTCCTCCCTCTTCCTCCGTCTTCCTCCATCTTCTTCCATCTTCCTCCCTCTGCCTCTGTCTTCCTCCCTCTTCCTTCGTCTTCCTCCCTCTTCCTCCATTTTCCTCCATCTTCTTCCATCTTCCTCCCTCTGCCTCTGTCTTCCTCCCTCTTCCTCCCGCTTCCTCCGTCTTCCTCCAGGAAAAGTTGGCGATTGGAAGAACCACTTCACCGTTTCCCAGAATGAGCAGTTTGACAGGGAGTACCGGGAGAAGATGGCGAACACCGCGCTTCGCTTCCGGACCGAGATTTAGGCCGCCGCCCGTCAGCCCAGGAATCGAGCCTTTGGATCTGGGTCAGGTGACGTCGACGCGTGAACTCGAGGGTCAGCTGCAGGTGTAATTCGCTGGCAGTCGAGAGGAAGTTGCACGGAATGTTTGTCCTAAAGCGGAAGGTGAAAAGAATATCGACACTTTTTACAGGTTTGTCAAAAATAACAGCATTTTACATCACCTTATATTTCATCGCTTTATTCTTTCACCATTAAAAAAATATCATGTTTTTGGTCTGCCGTACATTATAAAGTATAATACTTGTAATCCTCATAATTACCAATACATTATATGCAATATATGATTATAATAGTCAGAATTACTTATTGAAATTGTTTAATGGAGTTCAGACTGTTTAACAGCATAGGAAATGACATTATATTCTAGAGACACACAACTGAGAGTTCTCTCCATGTTGATTTTTTTTGTATACCTCGATAACCTTTTTGTCCTTAGCTGGTGGAATTTGAGGGTCGTTCGATCACTACTATTGATTCTTGTATTAAGGTGCTCATGATACATGAAATAAAACATAATGTATATTAAATTAAAAAGAGTTTCCTAGAGATTTGCATTGCAATGCTTTATCTGTTGTCCTTCTGTGTTTTAGTTCTGTTAAAATGTTCTTGCCTACTATATCTGCCATTGACACATAAATGATCTTTTCTCATTTTGTTTCCATATTTGTAGATTCACCAGACGTATTATTTACCAGTATAATTCTGTAAGTTTATCATCAATGTTATACAGTATATTATTCCATAAAAGACAGTTTCCGGTGTAATTGGAATTTTGACACCAATAGATGGAATTTGTTCCCATATGTTTTCCTAGCCTAGTGTTATTCTGGTCCATGTGTGTTCCCTCCTAGTGAGGCCTGTTAAATGGGACTGTCATATTCTCACTGAAAGGCAATGCAGAGTCCTGATGTTTTGAAGGGAAACCTTGAGACCACAGTGTGTAGGAGTACTGACAATATGTGGCTTTTATAGTGCCATCACCATTCACTTTTCATCTGGAAAAAAATAATATATATATATATATATATATATAATTATATATATGTATGTATGTATGTATGAGTGCACGTGTTTGTGTGTGTGTGTGTGTGCGTGTGTGCGCGTGTGTGTGCGTGCGTGCGTGTGCACGTGTGTGTGTGTGTGTGTGTGCGCGTGTGCGTGCGTGCGTGTGCGTGCGTGTGTGTGCGCGTGCGTGCGCGTGTGTGCGTGTGTGTGCGTGTGTGCGCGTGTGTGTGCGTGTGCATGTGTGTGCGTGTGCGTGTGCGTGTGCGCGTGCGTGTGCGTGTGCGCGTGTGTGCGTGTGTGTGTGCGCGTGTGTGTGTGTGCATGTGTGTGTGTGTGTGTGTGTGTGTGTGTGTGTGTGTGTGTGAGCCTCCGCTCCATCAACGGGGCACAATTCACACGTTCGTGGCCTCTTGGATTAAGGCACGTGAAATCTGTTTCATGGCTATTCGGAGGACTGGTAAGTGAATAAGTAAAATCCTCACTGCAGCGGAGTACTTACTTAGCGCCCTCTGCTGTCTGAAATTGAACTCCACAGCACTGTAGAAAGCTTAGGCCGCTGCAGTAGGCTTCGCCAGTCACCTTCTCTCCACTGGCTCCTTTTAAAGGAGAGTAAGAGGTGTTTTTAGGCCCTGGAAAATGAGTAACCATGGGTAATCATGCTGTGAAAATATCAACATTTTGAAAATACAATTGGATATTTATTTATAAAATATCATTTTTAGTTTTAATAAGTTAGTTAGGCCTATATTCAGTAGGCTACTACAGGGAGCGTTCTGTGAAAAGTACAGTATGACATCACTGAGCTTTCAGTAGGCTGCTTAGACCTAGAGGACTGTTTCTTCTATTTTTTAAAAATAAATACTGGTTTTCAGCGTCTGTTAGTTTGTGATCAACTTTTTGAAGAATTCACCCGTCATTCTACAAGCCAGTAGATTTCATAGCTTAATTTTAAACTTAATGAACTTAATTTGCCTGTCTGTAGTTAAATTGTACTGATCATTAATTTTTCTTGTTATTTTCTCCAGGTTTAAACCAGGAAACACCTAAATAAGTTTAGTCATTTATGTTTTGAATTATTAAAAGACATTGTTAAATCAGAAATCAAAATCAAAAATTGTTAAATCAGCTTGTAATTTTCAGTCAGCTAAAGCTGTGGTATTGGCATTACACAACTACAGAATTGCAACCCACAGAATTGTCATTTATGTGGAATCCATGGGTTGAAGTACCCGACTGTTTCCATGGAACAGCACCACAATTCAAGAAACAGTTCAAAAAATTTTAAACATCAGTGAATAGAGCACGTGTCCCAGCCCTCTGTAGAGCCACTGCTGTTCACACATCAGAGCTCCTCTAACTGTGTGTGACAGGATTTGTATAGAGGAAGAGGCTTTGCATACCTGTCCTGCCTCACTGCTCCACACACTTTAAGACCCCCAGCACTGATCAGTGACTGTCCAGTCCTTTCGCAGACACTGACACAGGCAGCATTATGATGATGTCAAACATTCTACTTCTGGTGATGCTGGGACTCCTTGTACAGGGTAAGACAGATGGATCCATTTTACTTTGGAATTTTGGTTATAGTTCACATTTTCTTCGCTTACTTTTCAAAACATAAATGTTTTTACAAGATTTGCCGTTGTTGTCTTCTCAAAATTACCAGAATATTGCTTGTTAATTACCTAAATTTATCTGCATTGATTAATATGCATTGACATCCATTCCAATTTTTCGTATTTCAGAATCAATGGCAGATATAGTTCTGACTCAGGATCCAGCTCAGACGGCTCAGCTGGGAGACACTGTCTCTATCAGCTGTGCAGCCAGTGAATTTTTGGGCATTTCTCTCCACTGGTACCTGCAGAAGCCTGGTCAGGCTCCTAAACTTCTGATTGATTTTGCCACAATTCCCGTGGTAGGGATTCCTGATCGTTTCAGGGGGAGTGTAAATGGGACTGAGCATACACTGGTAATCACGGGAGTCCAGGCTGAAGATGCAGGAGATTATTACTGTCAGACTGCAGATACCAGTGATACCTTGGTGTTCACACAGTGATAGAGAGCCGCACAAAAACCTCCCTCAGTCAGACTGCACAGAGACTGCACTGCTGCAGCTGGGACCTACTGCAGGTGCTGAGGAGGGAGGCACTGGTCTGGAACACTGAGGGGCTCTGCCCAAATTCAGAACTGTATTATGCAATAATAACTCTCATACTCTCATATTTAACACCACTTCTCTAAATGTTAATGTGAGCACACCCAAAACCTTCCTGCTAAGATCCATTTTAATTGTATATGCATAAACTTTTTATTGAAGGAACACACTTGAGACACAGGAATTGGTCGGATTCAAATTGTTTAATCTCTTCCGAAACAGAAATAGGAAGGGGGACCCAATCAGCATTTTATAAACACAAGGAAAAGATGCACAGATTTAACTAAAGACTGGAGTAGTTAATTGCTATTCAATTACATTTACTGGACCAGAGGTGGGACTCAACACACACAAGTGAAATATCTTGAATATAATAGTTTTTATTTTTTTTTTTACATATTTGAGATTTTTCCAGGGGTAAATTATAATTAAGGATCTAAACAGATTTTTTGCACACTGGTCAATCTTACCTTAATTTTGATGATGAGACCCAGAAACATTCTAGGATAATTCCTGTCCTGTAGTTGCACAGGCTCTTTGGAAATTAATGCCGAATTCCAATGAGCTACCGGCTACAGGGCATTCAGAGATGAGAGTGACTCTCACACCCCCCAGCAGTGTTCCTCCTGCTCTTTCCCAAACTCCAAACTCAGCTCCCTCTTCTGCACTGACTTCACTTTCACCCTTGGCCTTGAAAAAACTGATACATCATAGGAAATCTCGCTCATTCATTTGCATAGATGTGCAGTAGGCATGATCAAAAGCATTGTTCTTAATTATCGCCATGATTTACAATAGGAGGAATTTTCATGCTTACAGAAGACTAATTTAAGTTAAATTTTGCCCAAATCTGAATAAGTAATGTAGGATTCACCCTGTGCTCCCTTCAAAAATGTGGCCAAATTTGAATAAGTAATGCAGAATTGACCCTGCGCTCCCTTCCAAATTTTAAGAAATCAACATTTTATGGCTGTAGAGGACACCACTTTGAGTTGAACTTCAAAGCATGGCAAAAGCTGCTATTACAATGTGTGACCACAGGGAGGAGACAGAGAGTGCTGTTTTGCTCCTGATATAAAAGCACTGCAGTATGATGAGGGAGAGGAAACTACAGGGCCCTGGTTCATAAAGCAGGATTACTGAGTTTGCCGGGTAAGTGCACTGAGTAAAACCCGGAACCGTCCAAAATATGGCACATGGACTGAAGTAAAAAGAGCTGTTCCAGGGTTTAATCAGGACCGATATCCAGTTAATTCAGTGACCCTGCTTTGTGTAAATAAACCCCAAGGCTGGTATAACATGTAGACCTAAACGGTGCAGTTTGAAGCAACACCACAATGGAGTAGTCTGTCTGTATATGCTGAACAGGATGTACAGTCCCCCCCGTACATGTAACTGAGTGATCTGCAGTTGGGGGAAAGAAGTGGTTGCTGGGAAAATGTGCATTGTGGGAGACGTAGTTTCTCTGTGCTTTCACAAAAGTGATGCAGGGCATTGAAAAAATAGGCATGGAAGGCATGACTCAATGAATATGATATCAGATAGAAAAAAAGAAATCAGAGATGAAACAATGTTCATAGTGACAAAAGGAAAAGCTCACTTAAACAATGTTTTAGTTCACATTCACTTCAAAAGAATGTACATTTGAATCCTTTCCTGTGCATGGATGATATCCAGAATTTCTTATTTCTGACACCAAAATATATCAAAACAAATAATACAGAAATTTATTAAATACATCTTTTCTGCACTATTAGTCAATAAGCTGACACTCCTGGCCATTTATGGATCTATAAAAGCATAATCTAACTTCAGAAATAATTCACTTAATACACACAATAAATATGTTGTCTGAGTAAAAACATCAGTGAATTGAGCATGTGCGCCAGCCCTGTTCACACATCAGAGCTCCTCTAACAGTGTGTGACAGGATTTGTATAGAGGAAGGGGCTTTGCATACCTGTCCTGCCTCACTGCTCCACACACTTTAAGACCCCCAGCACTGATCAGTGACTGTCCAGTCCTTTCACAGACACTGACACTGGCAGCACTATGATGATGTCACACTTTCTACTGCTGGTGATGCTGGGACTCCTTGTACAGGGTGAGAAAGATGGATCCATTTTATTTTGGAATTTTGGTTATAGTTCACTTTTTCTTTTCTTACTTCTCAAAACATGAATTTTTTTTTTACAAAAGTTGCCGTCATTGTCCTCTCAAAATTACCAGAATATTACTGGTTAATTAGCAATATTAATCTGAATTGATTAATGTGCATTGATATCCATTCGAATTATTTTCTATTTCAGGATCAATGGCAGATTTAGTCCTGGCTCAGTTTCGGGCAGCTCGGTCTGTTCAGCTGGGAGAGACTGTCTCTATCAGCTGTACAGCCAATGAGGATGTGGATGATGATCTCCAGTGGTACCTGCTCAAACCTGGTCAGGCTCCTAAACTTCTGATTTATGGTGCCACAAATCGCCAGACTGGGATTCCTGATCGTTTCAGTGGGAGTGGATCTGGGACTCAGTTCACGCTGAAAATCACTGGAGTCCAGGCTGAAGATGGAGGAGATTATTACTGTCAGCAGTGCAGCCATTTACCACTCACACAGTGATAGAGAGCCGTACAAAAACCTCCCTCAGTCAGACTGCACAGAGACTGCACTGCTGCAGCTGGGACCTACTGCAGGTGCTGAGGGGGGAGGCACTGATCTGGAACTCTGAGGGGCTCTGCTCACATTCTGATCTGTTTTGTGCAATAATAACTCTCATATTCTAATATTTAATACAATTTCTCTAAATGTTAATGTGAGCACATCCAAATCCTTCCTGTTATGATCCATTTTAATTAAATTAGCATAAACCTTTCATTGTAGGAATACACTTGAGATACTGGGGCTTATACACTTGAGATATCAGTACTTTGTAAACACAAGGATTAGATGCACAGATTAAACTAAAGACTGGAGTGGTGAATTGCTATTCAATTACGTTTACTGGACCAGAGGTGGGACTCAACATACACAACTGAAATATCGTTAATGTAATATATATATATATATATATATATATATATATATATATATATATATATATATATATATATATATTTTCTTTTTGGTGTAATAGTATCGCACAAACAAGTGAATACAATGCATTTTTCCTATGGTGTTATCCAAGCTTCAAAGTATCATATATTATTATTATTTATCACCGTTTGAGAATTTTACTTCAGACAAAACAGCATGCACATAATTCCATAACAAAGTCACATGATATAAGATTAGAGATTTTTTTAAGTTGACATATATCAAGCAGTTGCACAAGCATCCATCATATTTCAGGCATGGATTCAGTACTGGATTAGTATTACCAGAACACGTTTGAGTTCAGTGAGAAAAAGTAGCACTGTGTGCATACCATTTTTAAACAGCGGCTGTGTAAAGCCAGCAGACATATCTGATTCACGCAGGATTAAAATCATGAGTACCGGTAAAGCAGTCATGATGGAGCACCTCTCCTTGTTCAGCAGGAGATGAGAGTGATCTGCCTGTGTGACTACAGGACACGTAAGGGGCCTTTCATACACCATACAGACAGTGATAACTGCATCACTCCCTTTATAACCCACTGAGTTACTGC
The DNA here is from genome assembly GCA_025169545.1 of Anguilla japonica. Taxonomy (NCBI): domain Eukaryota; kingdom Metazoa; phylum Chordata; class Actinopteri; order Anguilliformes; family Anguillidae; genus Anguilla; species Anguilla japonica. The sequence goes on from CM045884.1 coordinate 3,584,491, forward strand.
TGTAATTTTGTAAGATAAATGTAATGATTTAGCTCAAAGATGAAGGATGAACTTGAAATGTGCATTGATGGTATCTTTATTTATCATGCAATTTACAAACTGAGAATGTGTGAAATCAGTGAACATACATAAGAATATAGTATTTCACTTTTTATTAATTCCAAAGAGATGGACTGCAACTGAATAATTCCCTGTGCCTGACTGATGTCTTTGACTTTCCAAACTCCCATAAAGAAACCGCAATCATAACATGCAACGTGAATTTATTCAACACATATTTTATTCAATGATAAGTCATATTCAACCAGCCTGTCTTCATCAGTTAAACTTCAAAAATCATATAGTACGATGCCAAAAACTAAACTCCTCTAACTGTGTGTGACAGGATTTGTATAGAGGAAGGGGCTTTGCATACCTGTCCTGCCTCACTGCTCCACACACTTTAAGACCCCCAGCACTGATCAGTGACTGTCCAGTCCTTTCACAGACACTGACACAGGCAGCATTATGGTGATGTCATACTATCTACTGCTGGTGATGCTGGGACTCTTTGTACAAGGTGAGAAAGATGCATTCATTTTAACTTTGGATTTTTGATTGTTGTTCACATTTACATTGCTTAATTTTCAAAACATAAATGTTTATACAAGAGTTGCAATTGTTGTCTTGTCCAAATTGCCAGAATATTGCATTTTGCTTACCAAGATATGCATAGATTAATGTGCATTGACATCCATTTTCATTTATTTCAATTTCAGGATCAATGGCAGATATAATCCTGACTCAGTCTCCAGCAGCTCGGTCTGTTCAGCTGGGAGAGACTGTCTCTATCAGCTGTACAGCCAGTGAGAGTGTTTACAGCTCCGGTGTTAGCGAGAGCTTACTCAGCTGGTACCTGCAGAAACCTGGTCAGGCTCCTAAACTTCTGATTTACTGGGCCACAACTCGCCAGTCTGGGATTCCTGATCGTTTCAGTGGGAGTGGATCTGGGACTCAGTTCACACTGAAAATCACTGGAGTCCAGGCTGAAGATGCAGGAGATTATTACTGTCAGCAGGGCAGGAGCGATCCGCTCACACAGTGATAGAGAGCCGTACAAAAACCTCCCTCAGTCAGACTGCACAGAGACTGCACTGCTGCAGCTGGGACCTACTGCAGGTGCTGAGGGGGGAGGCACTGATCTGGAACACTGAGCTGTGGTAGATTATTATAAATATGTTCATTCTTTCAAATCAAAACAATTACCATATATATTAATATATTTCAGAGAATCCAAACGTTTAATTATGAATACAATGTCAAAGAATTTCCAATGACTTTGATTTATAATCACTCCCTGGCCAACAGAAATGTGTTGTTCTGAAGCATTGATTTGACATAAAATATCATATTTCTATATTCATTAACAGTTAATGATTTTAACACAGGATGGCACAGAGCCCAGCAGCAGTGAACTGCAGGCAGTCCAGCACAGTGGAGTCTCTCAGTCCAGAGCTCTCCCAGCACACCTTACACAGGCTGCTGCTACACAGCCTGACCAATCAGAGAGCTCCACTGTTGCTTCTGATCCGATCCTCCAACCCCGTAATAAAGGAGCACAAGCTACAGTCTGACAGCACCGCTGACCAATCCGGTGAGCCGCTGTGCAGAAGGGATCATATCATTATCTGTGAGGTCAGCACAGGAGGGAGGGAGGGACTCGTTCAGCTCAGTCGTCCCTTTCTCTCTGAGGAAAAGCGATTCCTCTGGGTGACTGTGTGCCTGCAGTCTGCCTGTGCCAGCTGCACAGTGTGAGCTCCCAGATTCAGTGGCTGCGCTGCTCAGCTGGCTGAGAGCTGAATGAAAATTAGCGGCTGCTGGCTGCACCCAGGGAAGAGCAGGATTATCTGAGCTCTTCAGGACTGATGGAGCAATTACAGTTTAGGTCAAAAATGACACTAAAACCTGGCTTAAATCATGGAATACGTTTTCCACGGTCAGCTTAGGTTTCACAGTAAGTAAAAAGAAGCATCTTCATTGCTAGTTGTCACAATACAACTGCATTAAAACTGAGAAAGAAGATATGAGTGAGATCAGGAAACATTCAAAATAATTCAGCATTTCACTTTTCAATGATTCTATATGGACGTACTGTAACTGAATCATTTCCTGTGACTGACTGATGTCCCTGACTGTCTGATCTCATGTAATGAACCTGTCGTCAGTGCACACAATGTTAATTTTTTAAGCAGATAATTTACAATCATACCTCATTGTCAGCCAGTCTTCACCAGTTACGCATAAATAATCATACAGTACAATCAGAATCAGTAAAATTGACTTTCAAAACCTTGACTGGGTAAAAACATCAGTGAACAGAGCACGTGTCCCAGCCCTCTGTAGACCCACTGCTGTTCACACATCAGAGCTCCTCTAACTGTGTGTGACAGGATTTGTATAGAGGAAGGGGCTTTGCATACCTGCCCTGCCTCACTGCTCCACACACTTTAAGACCCCCAGCACTGATCAGTGACTGTCCAGTCCATTCACTGACACTGACACAGGCAGCGTTATGATGATGTCAAACTTTCTACTGCTGGTGATGCTTGGACTCCTTCTACAGGGTAAGAAAGATGGATCCTTTTTAACTTGGAATTTTGATTGTAGTTCACATTATATTTTCTTACTTTAAAAAAAAAAAATATTTTTAACAAGAGTTACCAGTGTTGTCAAAATTGCCAGAATATTGCATATTACTTACAAAGATTTATCTGCATAGATTAACGTGAATTGACATCCATTTTCATTTTTTTCTTTTTCAGGATCAATGGCAGATATAATCCTGACTCAGTCTCCAGCAGCTCAGTCTTTTCAGCCAGGAGGCACTGTCTCTATCAGCTGTACAGCCAGTGAGGATTTGGGTTACTACCTCCACTGGTACCTGCAGAAACCTGGTCAGGCTCCTAATCTTCTGATTACTTATGCCACATATAGCCAGACTGGGATTCCTGATCGTTTCAGTGGGAGTGGATCTGGGACTCAGTTCACACTGAAAATCACTGGAGTCCAGGCTGAAGATGCAGGAGATTATTACTGTCAGCAGGGCTATAGCACGCCGCTCACACAGTGATAGAGAGCCGTACAAAAACCTCCCTCAGTCAGACTGCACAGAGACTGCACTGCTGCAGCTGGGACCTACTGCAGGTGCTGAGGGGGGAGGCATTGATCTGGAACACTGAGCTGTGGTAGATTATTATAAAAATGTTCATATTCTCAAATCAAAATGATTATCACATATTTTAATTTTAGTGTATCCAAACCTTTAATAAGGAATGTAATTTGGATGACATTCCAGTGACTGTTTTTCATAATCTCTCCCTGGCCAACAGACATGTTGTTCTGAAGCAGTGCTCAGACATAAAATATCACATTGCTAAATGAATTGATAGTTACTGAGTTTAACACAGGATAGCACAGAGCCCAGCAGCAGTGAACTGCAGGCAGTCCAGCACAGTGGAGTCGCTCAGTCCAGAGCTCCCCCAGCACACCTTACACAGGCTGCTGCTACACAGCCTGACCAATCAGAGAGCTCCACTGCTGCTTCTGATCCCATCCTCCAACCCCGTAATAAAGGAGCACAAGCTACAGACTGACAGGACCGCTGACCAATCCGGTGAGCCGCTGTGCAGAAGGGATCATATCATTATCTGTGAGGTCAGCACAGGAGGGAGGGAGGGACTCGTTCAGCTCAGTCGTCCCTTTCTCTCTGAGGAAAAGCGATTCCTCTGGGTGACTGTGTGCCTGCAGTCTGCCTGTGCCAGCTGCACAGTGTGAGCTCCCAGATTCAGTGGCTGCGCTGCTCAGCTGGCTGAGAGCTAAATGAAAATTAGCGGCTGCTGGCTGCACACGGGGAAGAGCAGGATGTTATGAGCTCTTCAGGAGTGATGGAGGAATTACAGATTGGTACACAAATGACACTAAAACCTGGCATAAATCATGGAATAAGTTTTCCACGGTCAGCTTAGGTTTCACAGTATTTAAAAAGAAGCATCTTCATTGCTAGTTGTCACAATACAACTGCATTATACCTAAGAAAGAAGATATGAGTGAAATCAGGAAACATTTAAAAGAATTCAGAATTTCACTTTTCATTGATTCTAAATGGTTGGACTGCAACTGAATAATCTCCTGACCCTGACTGATGTCTTTGACTCTCCAAACTCCCATAAAGAAACTACAATCATAACATGCAACGTGAATTTATTCAATTCATATTTTACACAATGATAAGCCATATTCAGCTTGCCAATTTTCACCAGTTATGCTTGTAATATCAGATATTACAAAGCCAATAATAGTAATATTGACATTTAAGCGTTTAACAGGGTAAAAACAGCACATGTCCCAGGCCTCTGTAGACCCACTGCTGTTCACACATCAGAGCTCCTCTAACTGTGTGTGACAGGATTTGTATAGAGGAAGGGGCTTTGCATACCTGTCCTGCCTCACTGCTCCACACACTTTAAGACCCCCAGCACTGATCAGTGACTGTCCAGTCCATTCACTGACACTGACACAGGCAGCGTTATGATGATGTCATACTTTCTGCTGCTGGTAATGCTGGGACTCCTTATACAGGGTAAGAAAGATGGATCCATTTTAATTTGGAATTTTGGTTACAGTTCACATTAGCTTTGCGTACTTTAAATAAATATATATTTTTAACAAGAGTTACCAGTGTTGTCAAAATTGCCAGAATATTGCATGTTACTTAAGAAGATTTATCTGCATAGATTAATGTGTATTGACATCCATTTTCATTTTTTGTATTTCAGAATCAATGGCAGAGAGAGTTCTGACTCAGGATCCAGCAGCTCGGTCTGTTCAGCTGGGAGACACCGTCTCTATCAACTGTACAGCCAGTGAGGATATGTACCGCTGGCTCAACTGGTACCTGCAGAAACCTGGTCAGGCTCCTAAACATCTGATTTATGATGGCAGTCGCCAGTCTGGGATTCCTGATCGTTTCAGTGGGAGTGGATACGGGACTCAGTTCACACTGAAAATCACTGGAGTCCAGGCTGAAGATGCAGGAGATTATTACTGTCAGACGAGCTTTGCACCGTTCACACAGTGATAGAGAGCCGTACAAAAACCTCCCTCAGTCAGACTGCACAGAGACTGCACTGCTGCAGCTGGGACCTACTGCAGGTGCTGAGGGGGGAGGCACTGGTCTGGAACACTGAGCAATGGTAGATTATTTAAAAAAATGTATTCTGACAAATCAAAACAATTACTATATATTTCAGTATATTTCAGAATACCCACACTTTTAATAGTATAATAATGTATTGTAATGTCGAAGACTTTTCAATGACTTTGCTTTGTAATCACTCCTTGGCCCATAGACATGTGTTGTTCTGAAGCAGTGATCTGACATAAAATATCACATTTTTAAATGAACTGATAATTAATCATTCTAACACAGGATGGCACAGAGCCCAGCATCAGTGAACTGCAGGCAGTCCAGCACAGTGGAGTCGCTCAGTCCAGAGCTCTCCCAGCACACCTTACACAGGCTGCTGCTACACACCCTGACCAATCAGAGAGCTCCCCTGCTGCTTCTGATCCGATCCTCCAACCCCGTAATAAAGGAGCACAAGCTACAGTCTGACAGCACCACTGACCAATCCGGTGAGCCGCTGTGCAGACAGGATCATATCATTATCTGTGAGGTCACCACAGGAGGGAGGGAGGGACTCGTTCAGCTCAGTCGTCCCTTTCTCTCTGAGGAACAGCGATTCCTCTGGGTGACTGTGTGCCTGCAGTCTGCCTGTGCCAGCTGCACAGTGTGAGCTCCCAGATTCAGTGGCTGCGCTGCTCAGCTGGCTGAGAGCTAAATGAAAATTAGCGGCTGCTGGCTGCACACGGGGAAGAGCAGGATTTTCTGAGCTCTTCAGGACTGATGGAAGAATTACAGTCTTGGACAAAAATGAGGATTACAGTTTTATTTAAAACGTAGAACATGTTTACCACGGATTGCTCTGTTTTACCAATATTTTAAAAAAGCATCTTCATTGCTTGATGTCTAAATACATCTCCAAAAATGAATAAAAAATTAACAATATCTGACAGAAAGCATTCTGAGTGAAATCAGGGAATATTAAAAATAATATCGTATTTCACTTTTAATAAATTTTAGATGGATAAACTGTGACTGAATGATTCCCAGAGCCTGACTGATGTCCCTGACTTTCCCATAAAGAAACTACAATCATAACGTCCAACGTGAATTCATTCAACACATATTTTGCACAATGATAAGACATATTCAGCCTGCCTGTCTTCACCAGTAATGCTCATATAATCAGAAATTATAAAGCTAAAAATAGTAAGATTTACATTTAAAATGTTAACTGAGTAAAAACAGCATGTGTCCCAGCCCCTCTATAGACCCACTGCTGTTCACACATCAGAGCTCCTCTAACTGTGTGTTACAGGATTTGTATAGAGGAAGGGGCTTTGCATACCTGTCCTGCCTCACTGCTCCACACACTTTAAGAACCGCAGCACTGATCAGTGACTGTCCAGTCCTTTCACAGACTCTGACACAGGCAGCGTTATGATGATGTCATACTATCTATTGCTGGTGATGTTGGGACTCCTTGTCCAGGGTGAGAAAGACAGATCCATTTTAACTTGAGATTTTAAAGTTCTCTTCTTCTTTGTTTACTTTTTCACAACACAAATGTTCTTACAACATATGGCATTTTGTCAAGTCAAATTCACAAAAATAATTGTGCATAAATTGACAATATATATCTGCATTGACATCCATTTCCATTTTGTTCTTTTTCAGGATCAATGGCAGATATAGTTCTGACTCAGTCTCCAGCAGCTCGGTCTGTTCAGCTGGGAGAGACTGTCTCTATCAGCTGTACAGCCAGTGAGGATGTGAAAAGCTGGTTCCACTGGTACCTGCAGAAACCTGGTCAGTCTCCTAAACTTCTGATATATTTTATCTCAAATCGCCAGACTGGGATTCCTGATCGTTTCAGTGGGAGTGGATCTGAGACTCAGTTCACACTGAAAATCACTGGAGTCCAGGCTGAAGATGCAGGAGATTATTACTGTCAGCAGGGCTGGAGCACTCCGTTCACACAGTGATAGAGAGCCGTACAAAAACCTCCCTCAGTCAGACTGCACAGAGGCTGCACTGCTGCAGCTGGGACCTGCTGCAGGTGCTGAGGGGGGAGGCACTAGGCTGTGACCCCGAGGGGCTCTGCTCAAATTCTGAGCTGTTTTGTGCAATAATAACTTTCCCATTTTAATATTTAATACCATTTCTCTAAATGTTGATGTGAGCAAATCCAAAACCTTCCTGTTAAGATCCATTTAAATTTTATGAGCATAAACCTTTTATTGAAAGAATACACTTGAGATACTGACACTTATACATCTGAGATATCAGTACGTTTTATACACAAGGAAAAGATGCACAGATTTAACAAAAGACTGAAATGGGAATTGCGATTTAATTACATTTATTGGACCAGAGGTGGGACTCAACACACACAAGTGAAATATCTTTAATGCAGTGTTTTATTTTACGTATTTGAGGTTTTTTCAGGGGTAAATTATAATTAAGGATCTAAACAAATTTTTTGCACATTGGTCAATGTTACCTTAATTTTGATGATGAGACCCAGAAACATTCTAGGCTAATTCTTTTCCTGTATTATTTGGAAATTAATACCAAATACCAAAGAGGTACCGGCTACAGGGCATTCAGAGATGAGAGTGGCTCTCACACCCCCCAGCAGTGTTCCTCCTGCTCTTTCCCAAACTCCAAAATCAGCTCCATCTTCTGCACTGACTTCACTTTCACCCTTGGCTGTGAAAAAAACTGATACATCATAGGAAATCTCGCTCATTCATTTGCATAGATTTACAGTAGGTGTGATCAAAAGCATTGTTCTTAAGTATCGCCATGATTTACAATAGGAGAAATTTTCATGCAAACTGAAGACTAATTTAAGTTACATTTTAGCCAAATTTGAATAAGTAATGCAGGACTGACCCTGTGCTCCCTACCAAATATTCAAGTAATCAACATTTTATGGATGTAGGGGACACCACTTTGAGTTGAACTTCAAAGCATGTCACAAGCTGCCATTATAATGTGTGACCACAGGGTGGAGACAGAGAGTGCTGTTTTGCTCCTGATATAAAAGCACTGCAGTATGATGAGGGAGAGGAAACTACAGGACCCTGGTTCATAAAGCAGGATTACTGAGTTTGCCGGGTAAGTGCGCTGAGTAAAACCCGGAACCGTCCAAAATATGGCACATGGACTGAAGTAAAAAGAGCTGTGCCAGGGTTTACTCAGGACCGTTATCCAGTTAATTCAGTAATCCTGCTTTGTGTAAATAAACCCCCAGGCTGGTATAACATGTAGACCTAACCGGTGCAGTTTGAAGCAACACCACAATGGAGTAGACTGTCTATACATGCTGAACAGGATGTACAGTCCCTCCCGTACATGTAACTGAGTGATCTGCAGTGGGGGATAAAAAGTGGTTGCTGGGAAAATGTGCATTGTGGGAGATGTAGTTTCTCTGTGCTTTCAGAAAGTGGTGGGGGGGCATTGAAAAAAAAATGGGCATGGAAAGCATGACTCAATGAATATGATATCAGATAGTAAAAAAGAAATCAGACATGAAACAATGTGCATAGTGACAAAAGGAAAAGCTCACTTTGACAATGTTTTAGTTCACATTCTTTTCACAAGAATATACAACATTTGAATGATTTCTTGTGCATATATGATATCACTGAACTTCTTATTTCTGATACCAAAATATCTATCAAAACAAATGGAAATGTATTAAATACACATTTTCTGAAATGTTAGTCAATGTGCTGACACTCCTGACCATTTATGGATCAATGAAAGTGTAATCTCATTTCATAAATAATTCACTTAATGCACACAATAAATATGTTGTCTGCGTAAAAACATCAGTGAATAGAGCACGTGTCCCAGCCCTCTGTAGACCCACTGCTGTTCACACATCAGAGCTCCTCTAACTGTGTGTGACAGGATTTGTACAGAGGAAGGGGCTTTGCATACCTGTCCTGCCTCACTGCTCCACACACTTTTAAACCCCCTGTGCTGATCAGTGACTGTCCAGTACTTTCACAGACACTGACACAGGTAGCATTATGATGATGTCAAACATTCTACTGCTGGTGATGCTGGGACTCCTTGTACAGGGTGAGAAAGCAAGATCCATGCTAACTTGAGATATTGCTTATTTTTTTATATTTTCATTAATTTCTTTTCATAACACAGCTGCTGTCATAACAGTGCCATTATAGTCTTATTATTACCAGAATATTGCATTGGTTTTGACAATATTAATGTTCATTGACATCCATTCCATTTATTCTTTTTCAGAATCAATGGCAGATATAGCTCTGACTCAGGATCCAGCAGCTCAGTCTGTTCAGCTGGGAGACACTGTCTCCATCAGCTGTACAGCCAGTGAGAGCGTTTACTACTCCGATGTTACCAAGGACATACTCAGCTGGTATCTGCAGAAACCTGGTCAGGTTCCTAAACTTCTGATTTATTATGCCACAACTCGCCAGACTGGGATTCCTGATCGTTTCAGTGGGAGTGGATCTGAGACTCAGTTCACAACTGAAAATCACTGGAGTCCAGGCTGATGATGAAGGAGATTATACTGTCAGCAGGACTATTTACCAATCACACAGTGTTATAGAGCCGTACAAAAACCTCCCTCTGTCAGACTGCACAGAGACTGCACTGCTGCAGCTGGGACCTACTGCAGGTGCTGAGGGGGGAGGCACTGGTCTG
>CM045884.1:3703944-3766444 GCA_025169545.1 Anguilla japonica
TCTGTTCACACATCAGAGCTCCTCTAAATGTGTGACAGCATTTGTATAGAGGAAGGGGGCTTTGCATACCTGTCCTGCCTCACTGCTCCACACACTTTAAGACCCCCAGCACTGATCAGTGACTGTCCATCCTTTCACAGACACTGACACAGGCAGCAATATGAATGATGTCAAACTTTCCTACTTACACTTGCTGGTGATGCTGGGACTCTTGGAAAGGGTGAGAAAGATTATCCATTTTAACTTTGGAAATTTGGTTGATAGTTCACAGTTTGCTTTGCTTACTTTAAAAAAAAAATATATTATTTTTAACAAGGGTTTACCAGTGTTGTCAAAAATTGCCAGAATATTGCATGTTGCTTACAAATATTTATCTGCATAGATTAATGTGGCATTAGGGACATCCATTCTCCATCATTTTTTTTCTTTTTCAGGATCAAATGGCAGATAAGTTCTGACTCCGGATCCAGCAGCTCGGTCTGTTCAGCTGGGAGAGACTGTCTCCATCAAGCTGTACAGCCAGTGAGAGCGTTTACTACTCCAATGTTACCAAGGACTTACTCAGCTGGTATCTGCAGAAAACCTGGTCAGGCTCCTAAACTTCTGATTTATTATGCCACAACTCGCCAGACTGGGATTCCTGATCGTTTCAGTGGGAGTGGATCTGGGACTCAGTTCACACTGAAAATCACTGGAGTCCAGGCCTGAGATGCAGGAGATTATTACTGTCAGCAGGCTATTACCAACACACAGTGATAGAGAGCCGTACAAAAGCCCCCTCAGTCAGACTGCCACAGAGACTGCACTGCTGCAGCTGGGACCTCTACTGCAGGTGCGAGGTGGGAGGCACTGATCTGAGACAGCAGTGCTGCCAGCTGGGCTTTACGGGGGCGACAACGAGATCCACAATATCTGAATACACACCTCTCTGTGCTGAAGTAGGAGCTGCTCTGTGTCACACACCAACTGAAACCCATAGCCAAAGCTGCTGCTGAATCACCACACACTTCTGTACCACATCACAGCATCACACAGTAACACCACCAGCTCACAAAGCAGCAATCATCACATATTGTCTTGAGTTCAGACCTAATGCAGAGGATGTGTACATTCCCCATAGGGTGGGGAATGAGTGGGTTATCAAATGAATTGCTTCCAGAAAAGAATATTATGAGTTTTGTATTCAATACATACACATATTATTATATTAAAGGTGTTTCTGTTCAATGGGATCCAGGTTTAAGCTCAGCTGTGCTGGACTGAATCATAGTATCCGTCTTTACAGTTTTGTTCACTTGTCTTTCAGTATTAATTCTGGTTTCAGTTTGCTCTTCCATCATACTTTACCCTCCATTACATTTTCCATAGACAGTATGTGCTTAAACAATGGAGGCATAAAGACATGGAGGAATAAAGATTCTTCATATAGTATTGTTGGACTATTTACGTGTAGATGTGCCACACAGTTACTGCTTCTCCTATCTATTATACTTCTCTGCTTGCACCACCAGTGAATACCTTCTGTGGAGACTCCGATGATCAGAATTAAAGAATGGACACAACCCACCATTCTCATTAGACTTTTACAAGAGATAATGCAGTGTGCAGGCACGTTTGAGAAGTGGAGCTAATCGGATAGAATGTCTCACTTCAGGAAGTTCCTATTGAAAAATTGAGATGACTTAAACAGAACTCATTGAAGCTATTGATTATGTTATAATACGAGAATATAATAATAATATCTACAAGTTGTTTTAGGACGCAAAAATGCAGATACTAATATGATCAACTTTCGGTTTACAATAAATTTGTGCTTTAAATATTTATGATAAAAGAGCACATTTTTAGTTCATCTTTGTGTTTAAATGTATCCCATAATGGCTTGCTTGTTTCTGTATGGATGGAATATGGCTTTAAGTTCCTCCGCACATCTGAAATCTCTAATCTGAGATTCATGCTGGCGCAGGTGTGAGGTCCAGCCCCCTCCCTTTCTCATCTCAGTATAGAAATGAGTCCTCCACCTCCTCATGTTCAAACATCTGTTTCCGCTGTGGGGGTATTTTGGGCTGAGAAACTGCGAGCTGTGGGTGAGGGGAGTGAAACTCAGATTTGAATGCGCAGGGTAGGGGGGGTGTGAAACTCAGATTTGCATACGCAGGGCGGGGCAGGCTGGTTCTGCTGGTCCCTCAGCGGGACTGGCCCAAACTGGGAACAGGGCGCCGCTGTGCCCAGGTGTCTGGGCCGTCCCCAGGGGCTCAGTGTGAGTCGAGCGCACTTCCTGCCGCACAGGACTGCTCTGAGCGCGCTCACACATCACTGCTCCTCTCAGCAGGGCTCCAGAGCTGGGCCTGCCCCTCCCTGACTGATTCCGCATCGCTCACTTCACACACAACCTCTCAGCACTATGGAGCCCACTATAAACACCTGCATTTATTCAATAAGAAACATCCCAATAAAATAGAGTATCACATTCTGTGTATAATATCAAATGAAGGACTTTAAGTATGTAGTGGACCCATAATCTTGGATTAATTACGTTTTTTATTGATATGGACTTTTTATAATTTCATTTGGCTATAATACTTCTTGTAATTAATTATAATCATATTGTCCGTGAAACGAAAACATTGGTTACATTTCATAGGTGATTCTTCCTAAATTTATATCAAATAAACTGTTCAGATTCAGGAATAAATATCTATTTGCGATTAAACTACTGACTCTTTAAATATTATTGCTTCATTGTCAGTTTACATATTTTTAATACATATTTCTAAATTGCCATTCATTTGAATTATTGGGTGTGTTGTAAAAATATGTTCAGTGGTCTGAGGATAATTCTGAATTCATCCGAGAATGGGCTGACTTGGTGGTATCAGTGCAGACTCTGCACAAAAACAAGAGGATCACCAGGAGCACCAAAGCCTATTTTTAATAATCACAGCCAGTCAAAACAATATCTGTTCAAATAATCTTTATTATGTCAACGAGTTTGATCTAACAGCTATCGCCAAAATCACACAAACACAAGTAAGGAGGCGTGTGTGTGCATGTTTGTTGAGCAGCACAAGCAGAGCACATGTGAGACATTAGCAGTAAAAAGCTCAGGCTGGAGGAGGGGATTCACACACGACTGAGCTCAGTGTGTCACAGTAAGGGCAGAGGGGCTGAGAGCAGAACAGGGTAAAAACAGTGAGATCAGAGGGTGTGAGCTGCCCCCCCCCAGGCCTACTCAGAACACTGGTCCCTCCTCAGCGTCTGAGAGGCGGGGGACTGGGACCCCTGCGTGGCCTCGCAGGTCAGCGACTCCGCCTTCTTCCAGTCGTTCGCGCTGAGGGTCAGGGAGCTGCTCCAGCTGTACAGGCCGTCCCGCCCCAGGACCCCCGCGCTCCCGGCCACGCCCGCGCTGATGTCGGCACCGTTCACCTTCCAGCGCAGGGCCCAGTCCGAGGGGAAGCCCCGGTTGGCCAGACACACCAGTGTGGCCTTTCCCTGCTGACTCAGCTCCTCCCGGGAGGGGGGCAGGACTGTGAGGGCGGGGACTGTGTCACCTGGGAGACAGGGCAGAGACAGTGAGGTCAGACAGTGGACACGCCCCTTCCCAAGTGTCAATCATTCTGTCCTCGCAATGAGACCTGAATGTTGTACAGAAGTTATCACTTGTAACTAATTTGGAGTGTCTACAATATAAAGTACATTGACATTATTAAAGGTTCTGTCTGCATGCATTCCATTATCGTCAGATTGTGTGACGGTAGTACTTAACAATGATAAAAATTCTTCACCACAACCAGAACTGCTTCTAGTGCAGTTACTTTCAATTTACTCCACATTTGCAGCTTGAACTGTCGATCATTTCAGTACCATAGACCCAATAAAATACGCAGAACTTCTTGCAAAAGAATGGATACATAATGATATTTACGCTGAAAACCTACAGAATGAACCACATTTTACGAGGTTCCCGTTGTGTTCCTTCACGTGTATGAACTGAACGCCCAATCCGACAGCAAGAAACAATTTTCATAAAACATTTACATTAAGTTTTCGAAAGAATTACCCATTTGGTAAATATGTTCAGTGCATTGGAAATTCCTAGCTATTTTTTTTTTTTTTTTTTTTTTTTTTTTTTTTTTTTTTTTTTTTTTTTTTTAATCAAAAATATAAACATAATATACCGTAGACTAGAGAATGTTATGACATGAGACTACAGAACATAAGTCTGCAATGTAACAATTTTTTTTCATATAATAATGCGATCGTAAATTAAAATTAAAATAAACAAAAATCTGAATGAATGAAACGATCGGATTTCATAACCAACACAGACGATTAGGTGTATGAAGTAGCTACGATCCAATTTCATTTTAACGTGTGAAAAATAAATAACTCTGATTAAATCATTTACATTTTTTATATTTAGTGTTAGGTGGGCAACACTATTTTATTCAACATTTCTGAGAAAGAGATTGTCGTTTTGCAGACTAAGCCATAAATTACATTCTCCTACAGAGCCGCCGTGATCCCGCCGACGGAAAGGAAGCCAATGCAATTTAATTTAGTTTACCTCGAGCGCAAAATAGCAAAGTTATTGCATTACGGCCATCTAAACATCACTACGATAAAGACAGACTGTCCGAAGTAAAATGGGCTAGAATAAAAAAGTATTTGAAATCATTTGACAGTCTAACTATAACATTTCTGTTTTTAATTCACAACATCTCCAGAATTACAATTTTGATTCACGACATCGAACGTCGGAAAAATGACAGAATATTAAAAAAGAAGGCAAAAACATTGACAGTGAGGGATGTGGAAGAGAATTACTTACGTCCAACTGACAGTTTTGTGCCGCCACCGAAAGTGTACCAAAATCAGTGATACAGACTCATTCACCCGCCGTACAAAAACCTCTCACTCAAGAGACACAGCCGTCCGTTGGTTTTTATATATAATATACGACTTCACGCAGCTTTTCAAATGTATCAACGATTCGCTTGTAAACAAAATTGTTCCGGGTACTTCTATTTGTATGTATCCGACGCAAATGTATCGCGCTCTTTTGAACTTTTTCACATGCATGCATATCTTTTATTTTACTTCTAGTTCAACTTCAGTGACTGATTCAGCCGGCAGAAAAATAGAATGTGGAACGTAAAATGCAAACAACCCGCAGAAACTTAATGTAAAATGAGTGTATCGAAACAGATCGAATCGTCTAATATGTTTGCGGAAAATGTTGAAAAGCCTTGTTTGTATAGCCACTTACTGCCAACTTCCAGTTTGGTCCCGCCACCGAAAGTCCACCACAGTGATTCAGTCTGGATTAAACCGGCTGTACAAAAACCTGCCTGTTGTGCACACTGTTGACCCGTTCAGACATGTGTAGCGCTAGGAAGTCCCCTGCTGGAGAATCGTGGAACGACAATTAAGATGATGTTCGGAAAGCTGATCAACGCACGTTGTGAAAATGCAACTGCAATAAATTCAGAGAGATGGTATTTCGAGTGAAATCAGGGAACATTCATATTAATATTGTATTTCACATTTCATTAATTCCGAATGGGCGCACTGCAATGAAGAATAATTCCCAGTGCCTGACTGATATCCATTCTGATCTCCAATAAAGAACATGCAATGTGAATTTGTTCAACACACATTTTACTCAATAAAAAGTCATATTCAACAACCCTGTCTTCATCAGTTAAACTTCTAAAACCATACAGTACAATGCCAAAAATAGTAATATTGACATTTGAGTGTTTAACTGGGTAAAAAAAAGCCTGTGTCCCAGCCCTCTGTAGTCCCACTGCTGTTCACACTTGCGAGCTCCTCCAACTGTGTGTGACAGGATTTGTACAGAGGAAGGGGTTTTGCATACATTTCCTGCCTCACTGCTCCACACACTTTAAGACCCCCCCAGCACTGATCAGTGACCGTCCAGTCAGACACTGACACAGGCAGCGTCATGATGATATCAAACTTTTTACTGCTGGTGATGCTGGGGACTCCTTGTACAGGGTGAGAAAGATGGATGCATTTTAAACTTAGGAAATTTGGTTATACCTCACAGTTTCTTTGCATACGTTAAAAAAAAATATTTTTAACAAGAGTTACCAGTGTTGTCAAAATTGCCAGAATATTGCATGTTGCTTACCAATATTTATCTACATAGATCAATGTGCATTGACATCCATTTTCATTTTTTTCTATTTCAGAATCAATGGCAGATATAGTCCTGACTCAGTCTCCAGCAGCTCGTCTGTTCAGCCTGGAGGGAACTGTCTCTATCAGCTGTACAGCCAGTGAGGATGTGAGTGAGCTGCTCAACTGGTACCTCTGCAGAAACCTGGTCAGGCTCCTAAACTACTGATTTATTGGGCCACAAATCGACAGTCTGGGGATTGCTGATCGTTTCACTGGGAGTGAATCTGGGACTCAGTTCACACTGAAAATCACTGGATCCAGGCTGAAGATGCAGGAGATTATTACTGTCAGCAGGGCTATAGCACGCCGCTCACACAGTGATAGAGAGCCGTACAAAAACCTCCCTCAGTCAGACTGCACAGAGACTGCACTGCTGCAGCTGGGCCTACTGCAGGTGCTGAGGGGGGAGGCACTGATCTGTGACCTAGAGGGGCTCTGCTCAAATTCTGAGCTGTTCTGTGCATTAATAACTATCAGATTCTACTATTTAAT
Organism: Anguilla japonica; assembly: GCA_025169545.1. Lineage (NCBI taxonomy): Eukaryota > Metazoa > Chordata > Actinopteri > Anguilliformes > Anguillidae > Anguilla > Anguilla japonica. The sequence goes on from CM045884.1 coordinate 3,710,644, forward strand.
GCAATTTCTCTAAATGTTAATGTGAGCACATCCAAAACCTTCCTGTTATGATCCATTTTAATTATATTAGCATAAACCTTTCATTGAAGGAATACACTTGAGATACTGGAGCTTATACACTTGAGATATCAGATACTTTGTAAACACAAGGATTAGATGGACAGATTTAACTAAAAGACTGGAGTGGTGAATTTCTATTCAATTACATTTATGGACCAGAGGTGGGACTCAACACACACAAGTGAAACATCTTGAATGTAATTATTATTTATTTATTTTATTTTTTACATATTTGAGGTTTTTTCAGTGGTAAATTATAAATAAGGATCCAAACAGATTTTTGCACGTTGGCCAATGTTACCTTAATTTTGATGATGAGACCCAGAAACATTCTAGGATAATTCCTTTCCTGTAGTTGCCACAGGATCTTTAGAAATTAATACCGAATTCCAGTGAGCTACCGGCTACAGGGCATTCAGAGATGAGAGTGGCTTTCACACCCCCCCAGCAGTGTTCCTCCTGCTCTTTCCCAAACTCCAAACTCAGCTCCAGCTTCTGCACTGACTTCACTTTTCACCCTTGGCTGTGAAAAACTGATACATCATAGAAAATCTCGCTCATTCATTTGCATGGATGTAGGTGTGTGAGCAAAAGCATTGATCTTAAGCATCGCCATTATTTACAATAGGAGGAATTTTCATGCTTACTGATGACTTTAATTATTAACTTAAATTTTAGCCAAATTTGAATAAGTAATGCAGGTTTGACCCTGTGCTGCCTTCTAACTTTTCAAGTAAACAGCATGCTATGGAAGCTGTAGAGGACACCACTTATTTGGCTATGATGGCTTCTATGCAGAGGCACAAGATGCTATTACAATGCGTGACCACAGGGAGGAGACAGAGAGTGCTGTGTTGCTCCTGATGTAAAAGCACTGCAGTATAATGAGGGAGAGGAAACTACAGGGCCCTGGTTCATAAAGCAGGATTACTGAGTTTGCCAGGTAAGAGCGCTGAGTAAAACCCGGAACCGTCCAAAATATGGCACATGGACTGAAGTAAAAGAGCTGTTCCAGGGTTTACTCAGGACCGATATCCAGTTAATTCAGTGACCCTGCTTTGTGTAAATAAACCCCCCAGGCTGGTATAACATGTAGACCTAACCGGTGCAGTTTGAAGCAACACCACAATGGAGTAGTCTGGTCTGTATATGCTGAACAGGATGTACAGTCCCCCACGTACATGTAACTGAGTGATCTGCAGTTGGGGGAAAGAAGTGGGTTGCTGGGAAAATGTGCATTGTGGGAGACGTAGTTTCTCTGTGCTTTCACAAAAGTGATGCAGGGCATTGAAAAATAGGCATGGAAGGCATGACTCAACGAATATGATATCAGATAGAAAAAAAGAAATCAGAGATGAAGCAATGTTCATAGTGACAAAAAGAACAGCTCACTTTTTACAATGTTTTAGTTCACATTCTTTTCACAAGAATATACAACATTTGAATGATTTCTTGTGCATATATGATATCACTGAACATCTTATTTCAGATACCCCCCAAAATATCTATCAGAACAAACAGAAATGTATTAAATACACATTTCTGAAATGTTAGTCAATATGCTGACACTCCTGACCATTTATGGATCCATGAAAGTGCAATCTAATTTCAGAAATAATTAACTTAATGCACACAATAAAAATGTTGTCTGGGTAAAAACATCAGTGAACACAACACGTGACCCAACCCTCTATAGACCCACTGCTGTTCACACATCAGAGCTCCTCTAACTGTGTGTGACAGGATTTGTATAGAGGAAGGGGCTTTGCATACCTGTCCTGCCTCACTGCTCCACACACTTTAAGACCCCCAGCACTGATCAGTGACTGTCCAGTCCTTTCACAGACACTGACACAGGCAGCATTATGATGATGTCCCACTTTCAACTGCTGGTGATGCCTGGGTCTCTTTGTACAGGGTAAGAAAGATGGATCCGTTTTTATTTGGAATTTTGCTCATGTTTTATATTTTCATTGCTTCCTTTTCTGAACACAGCTGGTTTTCAATACAGTGCCATTACAGTCATCTGATTATTACCAAAATATAGCATTGTCTTTGACAATATTAATGTGCATTGACATCCTTTCCATGCTTTATATTTTCAGGATCAATGGGAGCTGGATTTCTGACTCAGTCTCCAGCAGCTCAGTCTGTTCAGCTGGGAGACACTGTCTCTATCAGCTGTACATCCAGTTGGAGTATTTACAGCTCCGGTGCTAAAAAGAGTTTACTCAGCTGGTACCTGCAGAAACCTGGTCAGGCTATTAAACTTCTGATATATTATGCCACAACTCGACTGTCTGGGACTCCTAATCGTTTCACTGGGAGTGAATCTGGGAATCAGTTCACACTGAAAATCACTGGAGTCCAGGCTGAAGATGCAGGAGATTATTACTGTCAGAGTGCACATTTCATCAGTGGTAGCTGGTGTTCACACAGTGATAGAGAGCCGTACAAAAACCAGTCCCTCAGTCAGACTGCACATGAGACTGCAACTGCTGCAGCTGGGACTACTGCAGGTGCTGAGGGGGGAGGCACTGATCTGTCAGTCGTCCCTTTCTCTTGAGGAAAAGCGGTTCATCTGGGTGACTGGTCCTGCAGTATGCCTGGCCAGATGCAAGTGTGAGCTCCCGATTCAGTGGCTCGCTGCTCAGCGGCTGAGAGCGATGGAGAATTAGCGGTGCTGGTGCACACGGGGAGAGAAGGATTTTATGAGCTCCAGGGACTGATGGCGGGAATTACAGATTAGCACAAAAATTAGGGGATTGAAAGTTTTGAGTTAAGAATGGAATAATAAGTGTTTGTCCAGGATAGCTCTCTCTTCCCAATATTTAAACACAAGCATTTGCATTGCTAGTCTGTGAAAATGCCCTGCATTAAACATTCAGAAAAGATGATCTTCCTGTGAAATCAGGGAAAAACATTTGTTTAATTTTGTATTCATTCTCAGTATTCCGAAATGGCTGGACTGTAATGAAATAATTCCCGTGCCTGACTGATATCACTTTCTGATATCCAATAATAAAACATGCAATGTGGAATTTATTTCAACACACCTTTTACTTCAATGATAAGTCATATTTAACAAACCCTAGTCCTCATTCAGTTAAAATTGCTAAAAATAATATGGTACAATGCCAAAACATGGTTCTAATATTGATATTTGAGTGTTTAAACTGGGTTAAAAAAAGCATGTGACCCCAGCCCCTCTACAGCACCCATGCTGTTCACACATCAGAAGCTCCTCTAACTGTGTGTGACAGGATTTGTAATAGGAAGGGGGCCTTTGCCATACAATGTCGCTGCCATCATGCTCCACACATATTCTTAAGACCCCCAGCACTGATCAGCCTTGACTGTCCAGGTACATTTTCACAGACACTGGACACAGGCACGCCATTATGATGATGTTCAACATTCTACTGGCTGGTGTGGTGAGCTGGGACTCCTTGTACAGGCGTGAGAAAAAAAAAACAAGATGGAGCCATTGAAACTTTGGGAATTTTGGTTGTGAGTTCACCATTTTCTTTGTTTACTTTTCAAAACAATAATCTTATATGAATGTTATTGTTGTCTTGTCAGAATTGTCAGAATATAGAACCATGGCTAACCAATATTTATCGGCTTTGATTAATGTGGAATTGACAATGCATTATCACTTTTGTCTATTTCAGGATCAATGGCAGATTTAGTCCTGACTCAGGCTCCAGCAGCTCGGGTCTAGTTCAGCCTGGAGAACACTGTCTCTACAAGCTGCTACAATCAGTAAAGAGGTGGGGTACAGCTATCTGAAACTGGTACCTGCCCAGAAACCTGGTAAGGCTCCTAAACCCTTATGATTTATGATGCCACAAATCGGCAGGACTGGGATTCCTGATCGTTCAGTGGGAGGGCATCTGGGACTCGTTCACACTGTAAATCTACATGGAGTCCAGGGCTGAAGTTGCAGGGAGATTATTCGGTTCAGCAGAGCAGCGTCTATCCGTTCACACAGTGTTTTTAGCGCGCACGTACAAAATCCTCCCTCAGTCAGACTGCACAGAGGGGGGGGGGGGGGGGGGGGGGGGGACCTGGGACCAAAAACTGCTGAGCTGGGACCTACTTGCAGGTGCTCCCCGAGGGGGGAGGGGCACTGATCTGGGTACAGCAGTACTGCCCGCTGGGCTGGTGGGGGGCGGGGCAACAACGAGGTCAAAGCCCTGAATACACACCTCTCTGTGCTTGGAAGATGGGAGCTGCCTCGGTGTCACAAACACAGTGCACCCATAGAAGAGCGGCAGCTGAGCCACACACACTACTGTAACCACAACATCACAGGCAATCACCACCGTACATCCAGCTCACAAGCAGCAATCGTCTCCATATTGCTGTTGGAACGTTCAGAAACATGCAGAGGATGTGTTCATTCTCCCAGAGTGGAATGACGTTGAATTTCAAAGGAATTTCTTCTAGCAAAGGTTATTATGAGGATTTGTATTCAATAGATACATCCTAATTTATTATTAATGGTGGCCATCCGATCTTGAGGAATCTTGGTTTCATCGCAGCTGTGCTGGACTGAATCACAGTATCAGATTTTATTGTTTTATGAGATATCATTTTTTTGATTTCACTGATCATCATTTTTGTTTGATAATAAGCGCACACCCCCCAATGGGCCATTGCGGTTAATGAGTCGACCCTGCGAAGCGAGTGAAGTGATTACAAAGCATATATTTCCTTCGCTGTTGTACCAAGAATTAAATTAAGTACAAACATATCGTATTATTTAGTAATACATCTATAAGCATTTTTATTCATACAAAACAACCTTGAAACAAAATGCAATGGACAAAGTCACATTGACACTGAGAGTAGGGATTTTTAAACTTGCGAGCTACATTGGGAGCAATTGCACATGCATCTCTTAGAATTAATGGCATGGATTCAGTGCGGGATTAGAAATTACCAGAACATGTTGAGTAGTTCAGGGAGAAAATGCTTCCAGTGTGTGCAAAAAAGTTTTTTAAACAGCAAGGTAGGTAAAACCCAGCAACCATATTTTTTTCTGATTCACACAGGATAAAAAGCCATGACGTACCAGTAAAGCAGTCATTGCTGGAGAGTACCTCTCCTTGTTCAAGCGGGAGAGTGAGAGAGTGATCTGCCTGTGTGACTACAGGACACATAAGGGGGTCTGAACACACAAAAGGACAGACGGTGATAACGGCATCACTCCCTTTATAACCCACTGAGTTACTGCTTGTAAAATTTAGTAAGATAAAATGTAGTGATTTAGCTCAAAGATGAAGGATGAACATGAAATGTGCATTGATGGTTGCATAATTATCATGCGATGTAAAAACTGAGAATGACGGGAAATCAGGGGAAAACATTTCAAAATAATATTGTATTTCAGGTTTATTAATTCCATGATGTATTATGCCTTCAACTGAATAATTCCCAGTGCCTGACTGATGTACTTTGACTTTCTGAAACTCCCATAAGAAAAACTGCAATAATACCACGCAATGTGACTTTATTCAACAAAATATGTAAACGACAAGTCTTATTCCAGCACTGCCTGTATTCACCCGGTATGCTTATTAAAATTCATACATTACAAAGCCAAAAATAGTAATATTGACCATTTTGACGTGTTTAACAGGGGTAAAAACAGTAACTCTCCACCAGCCCTCTCTATAGACCCAATGATGTTCACACATCAGAGCTCCTCTAACTGTGTGTGACAGGATTTGTATAGAGGAAGGGGCTTTGCCACACATACCTGTCGCATCACTGCTCCACACACTTTAAGACCCCCAGCCACTGATCAGTGACTGTCCAGTCCTTTCACAGACACTGACACAGCAGCATTATGATGACATATCAAACTTTCTAATGCTGGTAATGCTGGGACTCCTTGTACAGGGTAAGATAGATGGATCCATTCTTTAATTGGGATTTTGGTTGTAGTTCACATTTTCTTTGTTTTAAATTCACAAAAACTAGTGTTTTTCAAGCAAAAACGGTTGCAATAATAGCCTAATGAAACTGATCATTTCAATTTGGCACAGTATTTTATAAATATAACATTACATTAACAAGCATTTTCATGCATTGTTTTTTCAGAATCAATGGCTGATATTGTTATTAAACTCAGGATCCTGCAACTCGGTCTGTTCAGCAGGGCGGAGGACTGTCTATATCAGCTGTTCAGCAGTGAGAGTGTGCGCAGCTTCTCCATGGTACCTGCAAAATACCTGAGTCAGGCTCCCTAAAACTTCTGATTTTATGATGCCACAAATCTCGCAGACTGGGATTCCTGATCGTTTCAGTGGGAGTGGATCTGGGACTCAGTTCACACTGAAAATCACTGGAGTCCAGGCTGAAGATGCAGGAGATTATTACTGTCAGCAGCGCTGGAGCTGGCCGCTCACACAGTGATAGAGAGCCGTACAAAAACCTCCCTCAGTCAGATGCACAGAGACTGCACTGCTGCAGCTGGGACCTACTGCAGGTGCTGAGGGGGGAGGCACTGATCTGTGACTAGAGGGGCTCTGCTCAAATTCTGAGCTGTTTTGTGCATTAATATCAGATTCTACAATTTAATACAATTTCTCTAAATGTTAATGTGAGCACATCCAAACCTTCCTGTTGTGATCCATTTTAATTATATTAGCGTAAACTTTATATTGAAGGAATACACTTGAGATACTGGAGATTACACACTTGAGATATCAGTACTTTGTAAAACCAAGGATTAGATGCACAGATTTAACTAAAGACTGGAGTGGTGAATTGCTATTCAATTACATTTACTGGACCAGAGGTGGGACTCAACACACACAAGTGAATATCTTGAATGTAATAGTTTTTTTAAATCTTTTTACATATTTGAGGTTTTTTCAGGAGGTAAATTAGAATTAATGATCTAAACAGATGTTTTGCACTTGGTCAATGTTACCTTAATTTTGATGATGAGACCCAGAACCATTCTAGGATAATTCCTTTCCTGTTAGTTGCACAAGATCTTTGGAAATTAATACCGAATCCAATGAGCTACCGGCTACAGGGCATTCAGAGATGAGAGTGGCTCTCACCCCACCCCCCAGCAGTGTTCCTCCTGCTCTTTCCCAAACTCCAAACTCAGCTCATCTTCTGCACTGACTTCACTTTCACCCTTGGCTGTGGAAAAACTGATACATCATAGGAAATCTCGCACATTTCATTTGCATGGATGTACAGTAGGTGTGAGCAAAGCATTGTTTTTAAGTTTCGCAATGATTTACAATAGGAGGAATTTTCATGCTTACTGAAGACTAATTTAAGTTTAATTTTGGCCAAATCTGAATAAGTAATGCAGGATTGACGCTGTGCTCCTTCTAATATTCAAGTAATCAGCATTCTACGGCTGGATGGGACACCACTATGGGCTGAGCTTCTATGCAAGGCACAAGCTGCCATTACAATGTGTGACCACAGGGAGGAGACAGAGAGTGCTGTGTTGCTCCTGATATAAAAGCACTGCAGTATGATGAGGGAGAGGAAACTACAGAGCCCTGGTTCATAAAGCAGGATACTGAGTTTGCCGGGTCGGGGAAGTGCGCTGAGTAAAACCCGGAACCGTCCAAAATATGGCACATGGACCTGAAGTAAAAAGAGCTGCTTCAGGGTTTACTCAGGACCGATATCCAGTTAATTCAGTAATTCTGCTTGTGTGAATAAACCCCCAGGCTGGTATAACATGTAGACCTAACTGGTGCAGTTTGAAGCAAACCCCACAATGGTAAATGTAGTCTGTCTATATACGCTGAACAGGATGGACAGCCCCCCGTACATGTCACTGAGTGATCTGCAGTGGGGGAAAAGAAATGGTTGCTGGGAAAAATGTGCATTGTGGGAGATGTAGTTTCTCTGTGATTTCACAAAAAGTGATGCAGGGCATTGAATAAATGGATATGGAAGGCAGACATAATGAATATGATATCAGATAGAAAAAAAAGAAATCAGAGATGAAGCAATGCTCATAGTGACAAAAGGAAAAGCCTCACTTAAACAAGTTTTAGTCACATTCACTTCAAAAGAATATACATTTGAATTCTTTCCTGTGCATGCATGATATCACAGAATTTCTTATTTGTGACACCAAAATACCATCAGAACAAACAGAAATGTATTTAAACACACATTTTCTGAAATGTTAGTCAATATGCTGACACTCCTGGCCATTTATGGATCTATAAAAGTGCAATCAAATTTCAGATATAAATTCACTTAATACACACAATAAATATGTTGTCTGGGTAAAAACAGCAGTGAATAGAGCATGTGTCCCAGCCCACTACAGACCCACCGCTGTTCACACATCAGAGCTCCTCTAACTGTGTGTGACAGGATTTGTATAGAGGAAGGGGCTTTGCATACCTGTCCTGCCTCACTGCTCCACACACTTTAAGACCCCCAGCACTGATCAGTGACTGTCCAGTCCTTTCACAGACACTGACACAGGCAGCATTATGATGATGTCAAACTTTCTACTGCTGGTGATGCTGGGACTCCTGTTACAGGGTAAGAAAGATGGATCCATTTTAATTTGGAATTTTGGTTATAGTTCACATTATCTTTGCTTACATTTCAAAACATAAATGTTTATACAATAGTTCCCATTGTTGCTTCTCAAAATTGCCAGAAAATTGTATGTTGCTTACCAATATTTATCAGATTTGATTAATGTGCATTGACATCCATTCCAATTGTTTGTGTTTCAGAATCAATGGCAGATAACGTTCTGACTCAGGATCCAGCAGCTCGGTCTGTTCAGCGGGAGACACTGTCTCTATCAGCTGTTCAGCCAGTGAGAGTGTGAGCGACTGGCTCCACTGGTACCTGCAGAACCTGGTCAGGCTCCTAAACTTCTGATTTATCAAGCCACAACTCGCCAGGCTGGGATTCCTGATCGTTTCAGTGGGAGTCGATCTGGGACTCAGTTCACACTGAAAATCACTGGAGTCCTGGCTGAAGATGCAGGAGATTATTACTGTCAGCAGGGCTATAGCTGGCCGCTCACACAGTGATAGAGAGCGCCGTACAAAAAACCTCCCTCAGTCAGACTGCACAGAGACTGCACTGCTGCAGCTGGGACCTGCTGCAGGTGTGAGGGGGGAGGCACTGGTCTAGAACACTGAGCTGTGGTGGATTATTATAAAAATGTTTATATTCTCAAATCAAAACAATTACCAATATTTTAATATGTTTCAGAGAATCCAAACTCTTAATTAGGAATACAATGTCGAAGAATTTCCAATGACTTCTCTTTATCTCTCCCTGGCCAATAGACATGTGTTGTTCTGAAGGAGTGCGCTGACATAAGATATCATATTTCTAAACTCATTAATAGTTAATGATTTTAACACAGGATGGCACAGATCCCAGCAGCAGTGAACTGCAGGCAGTCCAGCACAGTGGAGTCGCTCAGTCCAGAGCTCTCCCAGCACACCTTACACAGGCTGCAGCTACACAGCCTGACCAATCAAAGAGCTCCACTGCTGCTTCTGATCCCCGATCCTCCAACCCCGTAATAAAGGAGCACAAGCTACAGTCTGACAGCACCGCTGACCAATCCGGTGAGCCGCTGTGCAGAAGGGGATCATATCATTATCTGTGAGGTCACCACAGGAGGGAGGGAGGGACTCGTTCAGCTCAGTCGTCCCTTTCTCTCTGAGGAAAAGCGATTCCTCTGGGTGACTGTGTGCCTGCAGTCTGCCTGTGCCAGCTGCGCAGTGTGAGCTCCCAGATTCAGTGGCTGCGCTGCTCAGCTGGCTGAGAGCTAAATGAAACTTAGCGGCTGCTGGCTGCACACGGGGAAGAGCAGGATTTTCTGAGCTCTCCAGGACTGATGGACGAATTACAGTTCAGGACAAAAATGACACTAAAACCTGGCATAAATCATGGAATAAGTTTTCCACGGTTGTGCTTAGTTTTCACAATATTTAAAAAGAAGCGTCTTCATTGCTAGTTGTCACAATACAACTGCATTAAAACTGTGAGAGATGATATCTGTGAAATAAGGAAACATTCAAAAAAAAATTCAGTATTTCCCTTTTCATTGATTCTAAATGGATGTATTGTAACTGAATATTTCCCAGTACCTGACTGATGTCTTTGACTTTCCAAACTCCCATAAAGAAAACTACAATCATAACACGCAATGTGAATTCATTCAAACTCATATTTTACAAAATGATAAGCCAGATTCAGCCTGCCTGTTTCACCAGATATGCTTCAAAAATCAATACATTACAAAGCCAAAAATAGTAATATTGACATTCGAACATTTAACAGGGTAAAAAAAAGCACGTGTTCCAGCCCTCTAGAGACCCACTGCTGTTCACACATCAGAGCTCCTCTAACTGTGTGTGACAGGATTTTGTATAGAGGAAGGGGCTTTGCATACCTGTCCTGCCTCACTGCTCCACACACTTTAAGACCCCCAGCACTGATCAGTGAATGTCCAGTCCTTTCACAGACACTGACACAGTCAGCATTATGATGATATCAAACATTTTACTGCTGGTGATGCTGGGACTCTTTGTACAAGGTGAGAAAGATGCATTCATTTTAACTTTGGATTTTTGATTGTTGTTCACATTTACATTGCTTAATTTTCAAAACATAAATGTTTATACAAGAGTTGCAATTGTTGTCTTGTCAAAATTGCCAGAATATTGCATTTTGCTTACCAAGATTTATATGCATAGATTAATGTGCATTGACATCCATTTTCATTTATTTCAATTTCAGGATCAATGGCAGATATAGTTCTGACTCAGGATCCAGCAGCGCGGTCTGTTCAGCTGGGAGAGGACTGTCTCTATCAGCTGTACAGCCAGTGAGAGTGTTTACTACTCCGGTATTAGCGAGAACTTACTCAGCTGGTACCTGCAGAAACCTGGTCAGGCTCCTAAACTTCTGATTTACTGGGCCACAACTCGCCAGTCTGGGATTCCTGATCGTTTCAGTGGGAGTGGATCTGGGACTCAGTTCACACTGAAAATCACAGGAGTCCAGGCTGAAGATGCAGGAGATTATTACTGTCAGAGTGCACATGAAATCAGTGATAGCTGGGTGTTCACACAGTGATAGAGAGCCGTACAAAAACCTCCCTCAGTCAGACTGCACAGAGACTGCACTGCTGCAGCTGGGACCTACTGCAGGTGCTGAGGGAGAGGGAGGCACTGATCTGGAACACTGAGCTGTGGTAGATTATTATAAATATGTTCATACTCTCAAATCAAAACAATTACCAAATATTTTAATATATTTCAAAGTATCCAAACTTTTAATTAGCATTGCAGTTTCGAAGAATTTCAAGTGGCTTTTCTCAATAATCTCTACCTGGCCAACAAACGTGTTCTTCTGAAGCAGTGCTCAGACATAAAATATCATATTTCTAAACTCATTAATAGTTAATGATTTTAAACACAGGATGGCACAGATCCCAGCAGCAGTGAACTGCAGGCAGTCCAGCACAGTGGAGTCGCTCAGTCCAGAGCTCTCCCAGCACACCTTACACAGGCTGCAGCTACACAGCCTGACCAATCAGAGAGCTCCACTGCTGCTTCTGATCCGATCCTCCAACCCCGTAATAAAGGAGCACAAGCTACAGTCTGACAGCACCGCTGACCAATCCGGTGAGCCGCTGTGCAGAAGGGATCATATCATTATCTGTGAGGTCACCACAGGAGGGAGGGAGGGACTCGTTCAGCTCAGTCGTCCCTTTCTCTCTGAGGAAAAAGCGATTCCTCTGGGTGACTGTGTGCCTGCAGTCTGCCTGTGCCAGCTGCGCAGTGTGAGCTCCCAGATTCAGTGGCTGCGCTGCTCAGCTGGCTGAGAGCTAAATGAGAATTAGCGGCTGCTGGCTGCACAGGGGGAAGAGCAGGATTATCTGGGCTTTTCAGGACTGATGGACGAATTACGGTTTTTTAGCACAAAATTAGTATGAAATTTTATTTAAGACATGGAATAAGTTGTTTTTCCATGGATAGCTCTCTCTTCCCAATATTTAATCACAAGCATCTTCATTGCTAGTTGTGAAAATGCAACTGCATTAAATTCAGAGAAAGATGATCTTCCGTGTGAAATCAGGGAACTTTTGTATTAATATTGTATTTCACTTTTCATTAATTCTGAATGGCTGGAATGCAATGAAATAATTCCCAGTGCCTGACTGATATCCTTTCTGATCTCCAATAAAGAACATGCAATGTGAATTTATTCAACACACATTTTACTCAATGATAAGTCATATTCAACAACCCCCTGTCCTCATCAGTTAAAATTGTAAATCATATGGTACAATGCCAAAAATAGTAATATCAACATTTGAGTGTTTAATTGGGTAAAAAAAGCCTGTGTCCCAGCCCTCTGTAGACCCACTGCTGTTCACACATCAGAGCTCCTCTAACTGTGTGTGACAGGATTTGTATAGAGGAAGGGGCTTTGCATACCTGTCCTGCCTCACTGCTCCACACACTTTAAGACCCCCAGCATGATCAGTGACTGACCAGTCCTTCACAGACACTGACACAGGCAGCATTATGATGATGTCACACTTTCTACTGCTGGTGATGCTGGGGCGGACTCCTTGTACAGGGTGAGAAAATCTAGATCCATTTTAACTTGAGATTTTACTTATGTTTTATATTTCATTGATTACTTTTCAAAACACAGCTGCTGTCATAATAGTGCCATTATAGTCTTATTATTACCAGAATATTGCATTGGGTTTGACAATATTAATGTTCATTGACATCCATTTCCATTTCATTCTTTTTCAGAATCAATGGCAGATATAGCTCTGACTCAGTCTCCAGCAGCTCAGTCTGTTCAGCTGGGAGAGACTGTCTCTATCAGCTGTACAGCCAATCAGAATGTTTACGCGTATAGCAACAACTACCTCCACTGGTACCTGCAGAAACCTGGTCAGGCTCCAAAACTTCTGATATATCTTGCCACAAGTCGGCAGATTGGGATTCCTGATCGTTTCAGTGGGAGTGGATCTGGAACTCAGTTCACACTGAAAATCACTGGAGTCCAGGCTGAAGATGCAGGAGATTATTACTGTCAGCAGAGCAAGAGCTGGTTCACACAGTGATAGAGAGCCGTACAAAAACCTCCCTCAGTCAGACTGCACAGAGACTGCACTGCTGCAGCTGGGACCTACTGCAGGTGCTGAGGGGGGAGGCACTGATCTGGGACAGCAGTACTGCCAACTGGGCTGTAGGGGGCAACAATGAGCCACAGCCCTGAATACGCATCTTTGTGCTGAAGAGGAGCTGCTCTGTGTCACACACACTGAGCCCATAGCAGAGCTGCAGCTGAACCACACACACTTCTGTACCACAACATCACAGGCATCACACAGTACATCAGCTCACAAGCAGCAATCATCTCCATCTTGTTCTTGAGTTCAGACTAATGCAGAGGATGTGTACATTCTCCCAGAGGTGGTATGATTTGAATTTCAAATGAATTGCTTCCAGAAAAGGTATTGAGTATGTATTCAATACATTTTTTTACATGATTATTTATGTTATTAAAAGTGTTTTTGTTCAGATGGGATCCTGGTTTAAGCTCAGCTGTGATGGACTGAATCATAGTATCGGATTTTTTACAGTTCTATTCACTTGTCTTTCAGTATTAATTCTGGTTTCAGCTTGCTCTTCCATCATACTTACCTCCATTACCTTTTCCATATGCAGTATGTGCTTACATGGAGGCATAAAGATTTTTCATATAGTTTTGTTGGACATATTTGTGCAGATGTGCCACACAGTTACTGCTTCTTCTATCGAATATACTTCTCTGCTTGCACCACCAGTGAATACCTTCTGTGGTGACACTGATGAATCAGAAGTTAAAGAATGGACACAACCTACCATTCTCATCAGACTTTTACATGAAATAATGCAGTGTGCAGGCACATTTGAGAAGTGGAGCTAATCAGATAAAATGTCTCACTTCAGCAAGTTCCTATTGAAAAATTAAGATGACTGGAACCAAAATCATTGAAGCTATTTACTATATTATAATACAGAATATAATATAATATCTGCAAGTTGTTTTAGCATGCAAAATGCAGGTAGCAAATAGGATAAACTTTTGGTTAGAATAAATTTTGTGCTTTAAATATTAATGAAACAAGAACACTTTTTTGTTACTTCTATAATGGTGGGGGGTGTCGGAGAAACCAGAAGCGACTAATATAGGGGAACGAAAAGTTAACGCTACAGGAAGCGTTAACCACCAAGTCCCGAAGAACAAACGAAAGGGAACACCAGAAAACTAAAACACAAAATAAGATCCTTGGGAGAGCAACTCCCGCACACACAGGATCGTATACCAAAAGAAAACCCGGAGTAAAAAACGACTCCGAAGGACAAACCTGTCCAGCCGTAAAAACTGGCTCGAGAAACCAAAAACTACCCGTTACAAACCAGGGCGAAAAGAAAGGGACCAGTGAAACAGAGGCGAAGCTCTGGTACCAAACCCGAGACTGGTCTCAAAAATAAAAACACAAACTGAGTAGAAAACATACTCAGCGAAAAGAAAAAATCTGAGACGCAGCTCAGAGAAAAACAAAAAACAATACACAATACCAGGGACAACGTCCCAATACCCAATAGCTCACACGAGCTCAAAATAAAAGTAGAACTACCCTAAGGCGTCAGAATGCGCTCACTGCGCTAAGAGACTGAACGCCTTTTAAATGAGGACACAGAATCACACACAAACAAAATTCTGTACCGAGTCCACCGAGCACCTCTACCTTACCGGCTTAGTGTAAAAGAGGTTTAACACAAAAGCGCTGATTGCTGTTTCTGTCAGCGCTTATAAAGGCACCTCCCCAGGTGAAAATCATAGGGAATCAAACACCTGAAACAAATTAAGAATTTCCCAGACGCCGGGTGCCTTCTAGTGGCAGCACAAGGCCACTGCACCCCAGACCCATGACAAGTCATCTTTGCGTTTAAATGTATCCCATAATGTCTTGCTTGTTTCTGTACAGCTGTTCTGAGCATATCTTTTATTTTATGTCTGACTCTCAACGACTGATTCAGCCAGCATAAAATAGCATGTGGAACGTAAAATGCAAACAACCCGCAGAAACTTAATGTAAAATGTGTGTATCGAAACAGATCGAATCTTCTAATATGTTTGCGGAAAATGTTGAAAAGCCTTGTTTGTATAGCCACTTACTGCCAACTTCCAGTTTGGTCCCGCCACCGAAAGTCCACCACAGTGATTCAGTCTGATTAACCGGCTGTACAAAAAACCTGCCTGTTGTGCACACTTCTGATCTGTCAGACATGTGTAGCGCTTGGAGGTCCCCTGCTGGAGAATCGTGGAACGACAATTAAGATGATGTTTGTTAAGCTTATCAACGCAAGTCGTTATGGTGTCAGAATCATCAATATTAAATATGTTTCAAAACACTTTCTATGAAAAATGCTCTTCGATTCGTAGGAAATGATAAATGATGTGACGGTGACAGGTGTAGTAGCGCGAGATGAGCAGAGGAGCGCTCATCACCTCCTCTTTGGACGGCGTCATAGTTTCACTGCTATTGTCAAATCCCAGAGGAATTCAATGCCATGGACAGCCATACAGGTAATCATTCAACCTTTTTTAATTTGTATTTTCTTAGTCTTACTCAGACCTTATTTTGAACACAACTTGAACGGAAAGCATTCTTGATACGATGGCCACTTTAACTTAATTTATAGTTTTTCGTCTTGATCAGTGCCGTTTCTACCCCAGGGATAATAACACTGATATGAAAGTGTAAGTTTCAATCCTGGGTCACTGAAGGATCACAGTCTGTTAAAGTAATCAATACGTCTCTGTGTATTTCTTGACTCCTTGTGTGTTGAAAAAATATATATAGTGGCTAACTTCATTTTCTTTGTTTATTTTTCCCTGTGGATCTGTCACGACACGGGTAGGGACTCAATCGCAGACCACGGCAGAATTCTCTGTTCAAACAGTTTATTAAAGGTAAGTCCAAAACAACAGGCAGAGACAAAATCCAGGGACAGGCAGAGATCAAGCACGGGTACAAACAAAGCAGGCCGGCAAACAATCCAAAATCCGTAAGGCAAAAACAAGGTCGGAATAATCGGGCAGAAGTCATACACGCAAAAACTATCCTATAAAACAGGCTGGGATAACACACAGGAACAATCTGAGACGAACTGACAAACTAAGCTGAGACATGCGGTCTTAAATAGGCAGAGGGTAATGAGGGAACAAGGAACAGGTGAGTGGGATAAGGGGTAACAGCTGGGGGGCGGAGTCCAGAGCACATGGTAAAGAAAACAAAAACCAACCCACATGTGACAATACACCCTGACAGATAGGGGGGGAGACAAAAACACAAGTGCATGAGGGAGTACTGACAGTACCCCCTCCTTTACAGACGCCTCCTGGCGTCAACTGTAGGCGGCACGGGATGTCGACGGCAAAAGTCAGTGATGAGGGAGGGATCCAGAATGTCCCGGGCAGGAACCCAGAACCTCTCCTCGGGGGGCCGTAGCCCTCCCAGTCCACCAGGTACTGGAGACCACGACCCCGACATCAAGCAGGCGACGCACCGTATAAGCCTCAGATCCATCAATGAGTCGGGGTGGTGGAGGGGGCCTGGGGGTGGGGACAAGAGGGCCTACAGATGAATGGTTTGATGCGAGATACATGAAATGTGGGATGGATGCGACGGAGGGGCAGGGGGAGTTTCAGACGGACTGCAGAGGGGTTGACGACCTGGGAGATGGGAAAGGGGCCAATGAAGCGTGGAGCCATCTTGGGGGAAGTCACTTTGAGAGGGATGTCACGGGTGGAGAGCCACACTCGCTGCCCCTGAATGTAGCGAGGGGCCTTGGAAGGTGGCGGTCCGCCTGCTGCTTTATCTTGACCCGGGAACGGAGAAGAGCAGACCTGGTACGCCTCCAAGTCCGACGGCAGCGGCGGATGAAGGTCTGTGCTGAGGGAACACCAACCTCTTCTTCCTGGGCTGGGAACAGAGGAGGCTGGTAGCCGAGGCAGCACTGGAACGGTGACAGGCCAGTGGACGAGGATGTCAGGGAGTTCATGGAGTACTCCACCCAGGGCAACTGCTGACTCCAGGAGGAGGGGTCCTGAGATGTCAGACAACGCAGGACTGTCTCCATCTGTTGATTGGCCCGTTCCGACTGACCATTGGACTGCGGGTGAAAGCCTGAGGAGAGACTGACCTTGGCACCCAGAAGTCTGCAGAATGCACGCCAAAAATGAGGTGAATTGAGGACCCCTGTCGGCCACTACGTCCACAGGTAGTCCATGTAACCTGAAGACGTGTTGAACAAGTAATTCGGCAGTCTCCTTAGCAGTGGGTAACTTGGGTAGGGGAACCAGGTGAACAGACTTAGAAAAACGGTCAACAATAGTGAGAATAGTAGTGTTACCATGAGAGGAGGAGGTAAACCCGTCACAAAGTCCAGAGCTATGTGGGACCACGGCCTCTTGGGAACAGGTAGTGGTCGTAACAGGCCAGCAGGAGGTTGACTGGAGGTCTTATTCCGGGCACACACAGGGCAGGTCATCACAAAGCTGCAGACATCATCATTCATGGAGGGCCACCAGAACCGTTGCCTGATGAGCGCCGCCGTGCGTCTGGCGCCAGGGTGACAGGACAGCTTGGAGGAATGGCCCCACTGCAGGACCTGTGGACGTACTGACTGGGGGACAAAAAGGCGGTTAGTGGGGCAGGCACTGGGGACCTGACTCCTCAGATTGAGCAGTGCAGACGATGGATTCAATCTCCCATCTAGCAGCTGCAACAAGACACTGTGTGGGCAGGATGGTGCTAGGTGCCGGAGCAGGATCAGACACTGAGAACCGACGAGAGAGGGCGTCAGGTTTAACATTCTTGGACCCAGGGCGGTAGGACAGGGTGAAATTAAAAAGGGGAAAAAAACAGAGACCAGCGAGCCTGTCTGGAGTTTAGACGTTTAGCTGAGCGGATGTACTCCAAATTCTGTGATCCGTCCAAACTAAGAATGGCATATTAGCCCCCTCCAGCCAATGTCTCCACTCCTCAAGCGCTAGTTTAACCGCGAGCAGCTCCCTGTCACCAATATCATAATTGCGTTCGGTGGGAGTGAGTCTGTGAGAGAAGAAGGCGCAGGGATGGAGTTTCTCATCCTCAGACGAGCGCTGGGAAAGAACCGCGCCCACCCCTACATCCGAGGCATCCACTTCGACGACGAAAACTGGCGTGCAGGGTCCGGCTGGCTCAGGATAGGAGCTGAGGTGAAGCGTCTCTTCAAATCCGTGAATGCCTCTTCAGCAGCAGACGACCAGGAAAACTTCACCTTAGCAGAGGTCAGAGAGATGAGGGGAGCAGCCACAGTACCATAATTGCGAATGAAGCGCCGGTAGAAATTAGCAAAGCCAAGGAACCGTTGCAGTTCACGACGAGAGGTAGGCGGGGGCCAATCAGCAACTGCCTTCACTTTCTGATCGTCCATTTGTATGCCCCCCGTCGTGATGACATAGCCCAGGAAAGATACGGTTTCTCTGTGAAAACTCACATTTCTCTGCCTTCACGAAGAGCTGGTTCTCCAGGAGGCGCTGGAGGACTCTGTGGACCTGCTGAGTGTGCTCAGAAAATCCGAAACGAGAGAAGATTAAAATGTCGTCAAGGTAGACAAATACAAACTTATTCAGCATATCTCTCAGGACATCATTAATCAAGCCTTGAAACACAGCAGGACTGTTAGTAAGGCCGAAAGGCATGACTAAGTATTCGTAGTGGCCAGAGGGGGTGTTAAAGGCCGTTTTCCACTCATCCCCTTCTCTCATACGGACTAGATGGTAGGCATTGCGGAGGTCGAGTTTGGTAAACACACCTTGGCCCCCTGCAGTAGTTTCAAAGGCAGAGGACATCAGAGGCAGAGGGTAGCGGTTCTTTACTGTGATGTCGTTGAGACCCCCCCCCATAGTCTATGCAGGGGACGAAGGGATCCATCCTTCTTGGCCACAAAGAAGAACCCCTGCGCTGGCCGGTGAAGAGGAGGGACGAATGATACCTGCTGCCAGTGACTCCTGAATGTATTTATTCATGGCCTCAGTTTTCAGGAGGAGACAGGGAGAAAAAGACGACCTCGAGGGGGCGATGTGCCAGGCAGAAGGTCTATGGCGCAGTCATAGGGGCGGTGCGGAGGCAGGGAGGTGGCCCGGGACTTGCTGAACACTGCCTTGAGATCCAGGTAGTCAGGAGGAACACCAGGCAGATCCAGAGGCTCCTCTGGAGTGGAAGGGTCTGTAGACAGAGCCACCAGGGCGTCGCGGAGGCAGTGGTCAGGCAGAATGGACTCCAGCCTAGAATACTGTTCTTGGTCCAATCTATGTGGGGGTTGTGCTTAACCAGCCAGGGATGCCCCAGAACGATCGGGGCTTGGGGTGACTCTAACAGGTGAAACACTATGGTCTCCTGGTGGTTACCAGAGATAAGTAGAATCAACGGTGGAGTGGCGTGTGTGATGCAGGCAAGCTTCGCTCCTGTTAGAGCATTGGCCTCTAGGGGGTGCTGCAACAAGGTGGGGGAAAGATGCAGTTTGGAGGCTAGATGGATGTCCATGAAGTTCCCATCGGCTCCTGAGTCGACGAGAACCGACACCGTATGATGGCGATTGTTGGTAATGAGGGTAGCTGGGACAAGGGTGCGGACAGTGGGGGAATGACAAAGAGGGGTGACGCTCACCAGTAATCCCCCCTTCACAGGTGAGCGCTGCCTTTTACTGGGCACTCGGCAATGTAATGGCCAAGCTGACCACAATACAGGCAGGAGTTGGTGTCTCTCCTTCTTTGTCTCTCTGCGGTGGACAAATGGGCACGGTTAACTTGCATAGGTTCAGGAGTGCTGGCAGATGCAGGTGCTGGCAGGGCCAGAAGGGGAGTCTCATTGGGGAACCGTGGTCGTCTGCTGAGACCTCGCTCTCGGTGACGCTGTGTGTCCGATGTCTGTCTATACGAATGGCTAGATCCACCAGAGCGTCAAAAGTGGCAGGTAGATCGCAGGTGGAGAGCTCATCCTTGATGGAGTCAGACAGCCCGTTGAGGAAGGCGTCATACTGAGCCTCCTGATTCCAGCCACTGGTGGTGGCGAGGGTGCGGAAGACGTAGTCTATGGCGAAGTCCGAGACAGACCTACTCCCCCCTGGCGGGTCTGCAACATCTCCCGGGCAGCCTCTCTCCCGTGCACAGAGCGGTCGAAGACTGTCCTCATCTCCGCAGTGAAGGTAGCATATGTACTGCAGACCGGAGAACCCGCATCCCAGATAGCGGTTCCCCACTCTCTCGCACGACCTGTCAACAGAGTTATGACATAGGCGACCCGGGCCCGGTCAGTGGGAAAAGTGGCGGGCTGGAGCTCAAACGCCAAGGAGCACTGGGAGAGAAAAGACCTGCAGGTTCCCGGTTCTCCTGCGTATGGTTCGGGAGGAGGTAGACGAGGTTCTCGGACAGGCAAAGCTGGCTGGACGGGTTGGGGGGGTGCAGTCGGAAGAGCTGGGCTTCCATGAACCAACTGGAGTTGCTGCAGCTGTGCCGCCATTTCTGTTAAACTGGCTGCAAAAGCCCCCAGGGACTGGTTGACAGAGTCCAGTTGGCCCTGCTGCCTGCCGAGCAGTGTTCCCTGGTGGGTCTAGGATGGTCCTGACCTGGTCCAGATCTGCTGAGTCCATAGTTGTTCAGTTCGTACTGTCACGACACGGGTAGGGACTCAATCGCAGACCACGGCAGAATTCTCTGTTCAAACAGTTTATTAAAGGTAAGTCCAAAACAGCAGGCAGAGACAAAATCCAGGGACAGGCAGAGATCAAGCACGGATACAAACAAAGCAGGCCGGCAAACAATCCAAAATCCGTAAGGCAAAAAAACAAGGTCGGAATAATCGGGCAGAAGTCATACACGCAAAAAACTATCCTATAAAACAGGCTGGGATAACACAGGAACAATCTGAGACGAACTGACAAACTAAGCTGAGACATGCGGTCTTAAATAGGCAGAGGGTAATGAGGGAACAAGGAACAGGTGAGTGGGATAAGGGGTAACAGCTGGGGGGTGGAGTCCAGAGCACATGGTGAAGAAAAAACAAAAACCAACCCACATGTGACAATACACCCTGACAGATAGGGGGGAGACAAAAACACAAGTCCATGAGGGAGTACTGACAGGATCCTTTCCCTCACTTGCCCTGAGTTCTCAGATCAATTCAGCTTTGTTTCCTCGCCCTGAGTTCAAGTGATTGCTGGATCCCTGTCCCTCACTCCATAGTCATGGACCGCTGCAGATTCAGTCCTCGCCAAGCCATGCCTCAACATAGCCTGGATCTCCAGATGTATCACCTGGACCCTCAAAACTGCACTTCACTGAACTAGACAATTTGGACTTCAATTATTCCTGTTTTTTTTTTTGTTTTAATCTATGAGGTGGTTTCCAAATGTCTTCAGATGTAGTGAAGAGTTTGCGGGTGAAAACAGAACACCAGTTTCATGAGTTCACAGAGAGCAACAGGCTTGCAGGCATTGATCAGCATCTGTGGGGACAATCGCACAGCACTAGTGAAGCAGTACCAGAGGGAGATCCCCAGCCTCTGGGCAGTGACCCTTTTATCTGGCCACTCTGGCCAGTGGCTGCTGTCCATGGTCCTGCACACACTGGGAATCAGGTGATTGGGAGAGAGAGAGAGAGAGAGAGAAGGAGAGGGAGAGAGAAAGAGTGAGAGAGAGATCACAGTAGGTAAAGACAGCAGTGAATAGAGCACGTGTCCCAGCCCTCTATAAACCCACTGCTGTTCACACATCAGAGCTCCTCTAACTGTGTGTGACAGAATTTGTATAGAGGAAGGGGCTTTGCATACCTGCCCTGCCTCACTGCTCCACACACTTTAAGACCCCCAGTACTGATCAGTGACTGTCCTGTCCTTTCACAGACACTGACACAGGCGGCATTATGATGATGTCAAACTTTCTACTGCTGGTGATGCTGGGACTCCTTGTACAGGGTAAGAAAGATGGATCCATTTTAACTAGGAATTTTTTGCTGTAGTTCACATTTCAGTTCGTGTCATTTCACAAAAAAAAACTTTTTTCACACAAGTGGCAGTCACAGCCTAGTCAAATGTACCAGAATTGAGCAAATTGTTTGAAAATATTAATATGCATTGACATCCATTTCCATGTTTTGTGTTTCAGAATCAAAGGCAGATAAAGTTCTGACTCAGTCTCCAGGAGCTCAGTCTATTCAGCCTGGAGACACTGTCTCTATCAGCTGTACAGCCAGTGAGAATTTGAATAACTGGCTCAACTGGTACCTGCAGAAACCTGGTCAGGCTCCTAAACTTCTGATTCATGATGGCAATCGCCAGTCTGGGATTCCTGATCGTTTCAGTGGGAGTGGATCTGGGGACTCAGTACACACTGAAAATCACTGGAATTCAGGCTGAAGATGCAGGAGATTATTACTGTCAGTACAGCGATACGCCGTTTCACACAGTGATATAGAGCCGTACAAAAACCTCCCTCAGTCAGACTGCACTGCTGCAGCTGGGACCTACTGCAGGTGCTGAGGGGGGAGTCACTGATCTGAGACAGCAGTACTGCCAACTGGGCTTTAGGGGGCGACAACGAGCCACAACTCTGAATGCACACCTCTCTGTGCTGAAGAGGAGCTGCTCTGTGTCACACACACTGAACCCATAGCAGAGCTGCAGCTGAACCACACACACTTCTGTACCACAACACACCGGCATCACACAGTACATCAGCTCACAAGCAGCAATCATCTCCATATTGCTCTTGAGTTCAGCCAAAGGCAGAGGATGTGTACATTCTCTCAGAGGTGGAATGAGTGGGATTTCCAATGAATTGTTTCCAGAAAGGTATTATGAGTTTGTATTCAAAACATACACAATCATGTATGTTATTAACGGTGTATCTGTTCAAATCGGATCCAGGTTTAAGAATAGCTGTGCTGGACTGAATCATAATATTTTTTTATAACATTTTAAAAATATTTTTTTTCGACATATTTACGTGTCAGTTACTGCTTCTCCTATCTAATATACTTCTCTGCTTGCACCACCAATGAATACCTTCTGTGGTGACACTGATGAATCAGAAGTTAAAGAATGGACAACCCACCATTCTCATCAGACTTTTACTAGAGATAATGCAGTATGCAGGCACGTTTGAGAAGTGGAGCTAATCGGATAAAATGTCTCACTTCATGAAGTTCCTATTGAAAAATTAAGATGACTGAAACAGAACTCATTGAAGCTATTGACTATATTACATGCAGAATATAAAATAATTTGTGCAAATTCTTTCTAGAATACAAAATGCAGATAGCTAATATGATCAACTTTCAGTTAGAATAAATTATGTGCTTTAAATATTTATGATAACGAGCACATTTTTATCTTTGTGTTTACATGTATCCCATAATGTCTTGCTTGTTTCTGTATGGATGGAATATGGCTTTAAGTTCCTCCACACATCTGAAATCTCTAATATGAGATTCATGCTGACGCAGCTGTGAGGTGCAGCCCCCTCCCTTTCTCACCTCACTACAGAAATGAGTCCTCCACCTCCTCATGTTCAAACATCTGTTTCCGGTATGGGGGTATTTTTGGCTGAGAAACTGCGAGCTGTGGGTGAGGGGGAGTGAAACTGAGATTTGCATACGCAGGGTGGGGAGGGGGAGTGAAACTCAGATTTGCATACTCAGGGGCGGGGCAGGCTGGTTCTGCTGGTCCCTCAGTGGGACTGACTCAAACTGGGAACAGGGCGCCGCTGTGCCCAGGTGTCTGGGCCGTCCCCAGGGGCTCAGTGTGAGTCGAGCGCACTTCCTGCCGCACAGGACTGCTCTGAGCGCGCTCACACATCACTGCTCCTCTCAGCAGGGCTCCAGAGCTGGGCCTGCCCCTCCCTGACTGATTCCACATCGCTCACTTCACACACAACCTCTCAGCACTATGGAGCCCACTATAAACACCCGCATTTATTCAATAAGAAATATCCCAATACAATAGAGTATCACATTCTGTGTATAATATCAAATGAAGGACTTTAAGTATGTAGTGGACCCACAGTCATTGCTTAATTACATTTTTATTGATATGGTCTTTTTATAATTTCATTTGGTTATAGTGCTTCTTGTAATTAATTATAATCATATTGTCCGTGAAAAGAAAACTCTGGTTACATTTCTTAGGGGATTCTTTATAAATTTATGTCAAATACACTGTAATGATTCAGGAATAAATATCTATTTGCAATTAAAATACTGACAATTAAACCACATATTGTTGGTTCTTTGTCTGTTTACATATTTTTAATACATATTATTTCATTGCCATTCATTTGAATTATTGGGTGTGCTGTAAAAATATGTTCAGTGGACTGAGAATAATTCTGATTTCACCTGAGAATGGGCTGACTTGGTGGAATCCTTGCAGACTTTGCACAAAAACAAGAGGATCACCAGGAGCACCAAAGCCTATTTTTAATAATCACAGCCAGTCAAAACAATATCTGTTCAAAGAATCTTTATTATGTAATAGTTGAGTTTGATCTAACAGCTATTGCCAAAATCACACAAACACAAGTAAGGAGGCGTGTGTGTGCATGTTTGTTGAGCAGCACAAGCAGAGCACATGTGAGATATTAGCAGTAAAAGCTCAGGCTGGAGGAGGGGATTCACACACAGACTGAGCTCAGTGTGTCAACAGTAAGGGGCAGAGGGGCTGAGAGCAGAACAGGGTAAAAACAGTGAGATCAGAGGGTGTGAGCTGCCCCCCCCCAGGCCTACTCAGAACACTGGTCCCTCCTCAGCGTCTGAGAGGGGGTGGACTGGGACCCCTGCGTGGCCTCGCAGGTCAGCGACTCCGCGTTCTTCCAGGCGTCCGCGCTGAGGGTCAGGGAGCTGCTCCAGCTGTACAGGCCGTCCCGCCCCAGGACCCCCGCGCTCCCGGCCACGCCCGAGCTGATGTCGGCACCGTTCACCTTCCAGCGCAGGGCCCAGTCCGAGGGGAAGCCCCGGTTGGCCAGACACACCAGTGTGGCCTTTCCCTGCTGACTCAGCTCCTCCCGGGAGGGGGGCAGGACTGTGAGGGTGGGGACTGTGTCACCTGGGAGACAGGGCACAGACAGTGAGGTCAGACAGTGGACACGCCCCCCCACCATGTATCAGTCATTCTGTCCTGAGGTGTGAATGTAATACAGAAAATTATCACTTGTAACTCATTTTCAGTGTTGGAAGAGAATTTATCCACATTTGCTTTATATTATACAATATAAAGTATACTGACATTATTAATGGTTCTGTTTGCTTGCATTCCATTAGTATCAGAACGTATGACTGCACTTTACAAAAATAAAATTCTTCACCACAACCAGAACAGCTTCTAGTGCATTTACTTTTAATTTACTCCACTTTTGCTTGAACTGTCGATTATATCAGTACCATAGACCCAATAAAATACGCAGAACTTCTTGCAAAAGAATGGATACTTAATGATATTTACGCTGAAAACCTATGATGATGAACCACATTTTACGAGGTTCCCGTTGTGTTCCTTCACGTGTATGAACTGAACGCGCACTCCAACAGCAAGAACCAATTTTCATAAAACTTTTACATTAAGTATTCAAAAGAATTACCCATTCGGTAAATATGTTCATTGCATTGGAAATTCCTAGCTTTTTTTTTTTTTTTTTAAATCAAAAATATAAACATAATATACCGTAGACTAGAGAATGTTATGACATGAGACTACAGAACATAAGTCTGCAATGTAACAATTTTTTTCATATAATAATGCGATCGTAAATTAAAATTAAAATAAACAAAAATCTGAATGAATGAAACGATCGGATTTCATAACCAACACAGACGATTAGGTGTATGAAGTAGCTAGCTACGATCCAATTTCATTTTAACGTGTGAAAAAATAAATAACTCTGATTAAATCATTTACATTTTTTTATATTTAGTGTTAGGTGGGCAACACTATTTTATTTCCACATTTCTGAGAAAGAGATTGTCGTTTTGCAGACTAAGCCATAAATTACATTCTCCTACAGAGCCGCCGTAATCCCGCCGACGGCAAGGGAGCCAATGCAATTTAATTTAGTTTACCTCGACCGCAAAATAGCAAAGTTATTGCATTACGGCCATCTAAACATCACTACGATAAAGACAGACTGTCCGAAGTAAAATGGGCTAGAATAAAAAAGTATTTGAAATCATTTGACAGTCTAACTGTAACATTTCTGTTTTTAATTCACGCATCTCCAGAATTACAATTTTGATTCACGACATCGAACGTCGGAAAATGACAGAATATTAAAAAAGAAGGCAAAACATCGACAGTGAGGGATGTGGAAGAGAATTACTTACGTCCAACTGACAGTTTTGTGCCGCCACCGAAAGTGTACCACAGTGATACAGACTCATTCACCCGCCGTACAAAAACCTCTCACTCAAGAGACACAGCCGTCCGTTGGTTTTTTACGACTTCACGCAGCTTTTCAAATGTATCAACGATTCGCTTGTAAAAAAAATTTGTTCCGTGTACTTCTATTTGTATGTATCCGACGCAAATGTATCGCGCTCTTTTGAACTTTTCACATGCATGCATATCTTTTATTTTACTTCTAGTTCACCTTCAGTGACTGATTCAGCCGGCAGAAAATAGAATGTGGAACGTAAAATGCAAACAACCCGCAGAAAGAAACTTAATGTAAAATGAATGTATCGAACAGATCGAATCTTCTAATATGTTTGCGTAAAATGTTGAAAAGCCTTGTTTGTATAGCCACTTACTGCCAACTTCCAGTTTGGTCCCGCCACCGAAAGTCCACCACAGTGATTCAGTCTGATTAACCGGCTGTACAAAAAAAACCTGCCTGTTGTGCACACTGTTGACCCGTCAGACATGTGTAGCGCTAGGAGGTCCCCTGCTGGAGAATCGTGGAACGACAATTAAGATGATGTTTGTTAAGCTTATCAACGCAAGTCGTTATGGTGTCAGAGTCATCAATATTAAATATGTTTCAAAACACTTTCTATGACAAATGCTCTTCGATTCGTAGGAAAAGATAAATGATGTGACGGTGACAGGTGTAGTAGCGCGAGATGAGCAGAGGAGCGCTCTTCACCTCTTCTTTGGAAGGCGTCATAGTTTCCTTCTGTTGTCGAATCCCGGAGGGA
Source organism: Anguilla japonica (assembly GCA_025169545.1). NCBI lineage: Eukaryota > Metazoa > Chordata > Actinopteri > Anguilliformes > Anguillidae > Anguilla > Anguilla japonica. Next base: position 3,737,998 of record CM045884.1, read on the forward strand.
TTCAATGCCATGGACAGCCATAGAGGTAATCATTCAACCTTTTTTATTTGTATTTTTCTTAGTCTTACTCTTAGACCTTATTTTGAACACAACTTGAACAGAAAGCATTCTTGACACGATGGCCACTTCAACTGAATTTATAGTTTCGTCTTGATTAGTGCCGTTTCTACCCCAGGGATAATAACACTGATATGAAAGTGGAAGTTTCAGTCCTGGGTCACTGAAGGATCACAGTCTGTTAAAGTTATTAATAAGTCCTCTGTGTATTCCTTGACTCCTTGTGTGTTGAAAATATATATAGTGGCTAACTTCATTTTCTTTGTTTATTTTCCCCTGGGGATACTTGCCCTCACTTGCCCTGAGTTCACAGATCAATTCAGCCTTGTTTCCTCGCCCTGAGTTCAAGTGATTGCTGGATCCCTGTCCCTCACTTCATAGTCATGGACCGCTGCAGATTCAGTCCTCCCCAAGCCAAGCCTCAACATAGCCTGGATCTCCACATGTATCACCTGGACCCTCAAAACTGCACTTCACTGAACTAGGCAATTTGGACTTCAATTAATCCTGTTTTTTTTTTAACCTGTGAAGTGGTTTCCAAGTGTCTTCAGATGTAGTGAAGAGTGAGATCAGAACACCAGGTTCATGAGTTCACAGAGAGCCACAGGCTTGCAGGCTTTGATCAGCATCTGTGGGGACGATCACACAGCGCTAGTGAAGCAGTACCAGAGGGAGATCCCCTGCCTCTGGGCAGTGACCCTTTTATCTGGCCATGCTGGCCAGCGGCTGCTGTCCATGGTCCTGCACACACTGGGAATCAGGTGAGAGGGGGGGAGGGAGAGAGAGAGAGAGAGAGAGAGAGAGAAGGAGAGAGAAAGAGTGAGAAAGAGAGATCACAGTAGGTAAAGACAGCAGTGAATAGAGCACGTGTCCCAGCCCTCTGTAGACCCACTGCTGTTCACACATCAGAGCTCCTCTAACTGTGTGTGACAGGATTTGTATAGAGGAAGGGGCTTTGCATACCTGTCCTGCCTCACTGCTCCACACACTTTAAGACCCCCAGCACTGATCAGTGACTGTCCAGTCCTTTCACAGACACTGACACAGGCAGCGTTATGATAATGTCATACTTTGTACTGCTGGTGACGCTGGGACTCCTTGTACAGGGTAAGAAAGATGGATCCATTTTAATTTGGAATTTTGGTTATAGTTCACATTATCTTTGCTTACATTTCAAAACATAAATGTTTATACAAGAGTTCCCATTGTTGGCTTCTCAAAATTGCCAGAAAATTGCATGTTGCTTACCAATATTTATCAGATTTGATTAATGTGCATTGACATCCATTCCAATTGTTTGTGTTTCAGAATCAATGGCAGATAGAGTTCTGACTCAGGATCCAGCAGCTCGGTCTTTTCAGCAGGGAGACACTGTCTCTATCAGCTGTACAGCCAGTGAGAGTGTGCGCAGTGATCTCAACTGGTACCTGCAGAAACCTGGTCAGGCTCCTAAACATCTGATTTATCGGGCCAAATATCGACAGACTGGGATTCCTGATCGTTTCAGTGGAAGTGGATCTGGGACTCAGTACACATTGATAATCACTGGAGTCCAGGCTGAAGATGCAGGAGATTATTACTGTCAACATCACAATGGCTTCCCGTTCACACAGTGATTGAGAGCCGTACAAAAACCTCCCTCAGTCAGACTGCACAGAGACTGCACTGCTGCAGCTGGGACCTACTGCAGGTGCTGAGGGGGGAGGCACTGGTCTGGAACACTGAGCTGTGGTGGATTATTATAAAAATGTTTATACTCTCAAATCAAAATAATTATCATATATTTTAATTTCAGATTATCCAAACTCTTAATTAGGAACGTCATGTTGAATAATATCCAATAACTATGCTTCATAATCTCTCCTTGGCCAAAAGACATGTGTTCTGAAGCAGTGGTCTGACATAAAATATATCATTTCTAAATGAATTTATTGTTAATGAGTTTAACACAGGATGGCACAGAGCCCAGCAGCAGTGAACTGCAGGCAGTCCAGCACAGTGGAGTCGCTCAGTCCAGAGCTATCCCAGCACACCTTACACAGGCTGCTGCTACACACCCTGACCAATCAGAGAGCTCCACTGCTGCTTCTGATCCGATCCTCCAACCCCGTAATAAAGGAGCACAAGCTACAGACTGACAGAACCGCTGACCAATCCGGTGAGCCGCTGTGCAGAAGGGATTATATCATTATCAGTGAGGTCACCACAGGAGGGAGGGAGGGACTCGTTCAGCTCAGTCGTCCCTTTCTCTCTGAGGAAAAGCGATTCCTCTGGGTGACTGTGTGCCTGCAGTCTGCCTGTGCCAGCTGCGCAGTGTGAGCTCCCAGATTCAGTGGCTGCGCTGCTCAGCTGGCTGAGAGCTAAATGAAAATCAGCGGCTGCTGGCTGCACACAGGGAAGAGCAGGATTTTCTGAGCTCTTCAGGACTGATGGAGCAATTACAGTTCAGCACCTATATGAGGATAAATCATTGTTTGAAACATGAAATACATTTTTGTCATATTCGTCATAATGATAAGTCATATTCAGCCTGCCAGTCTTCACCACTTATGCCTATAAAATCATTCATAACAACACCAAAAATAGTAATATTGACATTTGAATGCTTGACTGGGTGAAAACAGCAGTGAATAGAGCATGTGTCCCAGCCCTCTATAGACCCACTGCTGTTCACACATCAGAGCTCCTCTAACTGTGTGTGACAGGATTTGTATAGAGGAAGGGGCTTTGCATACCTGTCCTGCCTCACTGCTCCACATACTTTAAGACCCCCAGCACTGATCAGAGACTGTCCAGTCCTTTCACAGACACTGACACAGGCAGCATTATGATGATGTCACACTTTCTACTGCTGGTGATGCTGGGTCTCTTTGTACAGGGTGAGAAAGATGGATCTATTTTAATTTGGAATTTTGGTTATAGTTCACATTAGCGTTGCCTACTTTAAAAATAATTATTTTTAACAAGGGTTACCAGTGTTGTCAAAATTGCCAGGATATTGCATGTTGCTTACAAATATTTATCTGCATAGATCAATGTGCATTGACATCCATTCTCATTTTTTTCTTTTTCAGGATCAATGGCAGATAAAGTTCTGACTCAGGATCCAGCAGCTCGGTCTGTTCAGCTGGGAGAGACTGTCTCCATCAGCTGTACAGCCAGTGAGAGTGTTTACTACTCCAGTGTTACCAAGGACTTACTCAGCTGGTACCTGCAGAAACCTGGTCAGGCTCCTAAACTTCTGATTTATTATGCCACAACTCGCCAGACTGGGACTCCTGATCGTTTCAGTGGGAGTGGATCTGGGACTCAGTTCACACTGAAAATCACTGGAGTCCAGGCTGAAGATGCAGGAGATTATTACTGTCAGCAGGGCTTTGCACCAATCACACAGTGTTAGAGAGCCGTACAAAAACCTCCCTCAGTCAGACTGCACAGAGACTGCACTGCTGCAGCTGGGACCTACTGCAGGTGCTGAGGGGGGAGGCACTGATCTGAGACAGCAGAACTGCCAGCGGGGCTGTAGGGGGCAACAACGAGCCACAGCCCTGTATCAACACCTCTCTGTGCTGAAGAGGAGCTGCTCTGTGTCACACACACTGAACCCATAGCAGAGCTGCAGCTGAGCCACACACACTTCTGTACCACAACATCACAGGCATCACACAGTACATCAGCTCACAAGCAGCAATCATCTCCATATTGCTCTAGAGTTCAGACACATGCAGAGGATGTGTACATTCCCCCAGAGGTGGAATGAGTTGGATTTCAAATGAATTGCTTCCAGAAACGGTATTATGACTATGTATTCAATGCATACATGATAATTTATTTTTAATGGTGCGTCTATTCTGGTGGAATCCTGGTTTCATCGCAGCTGTGCTGGGCTGAATCACAGAGTCAGATTTTACTGTTATCTGAGATATCATTTCTATCATTTGTATTATTTTCATTTCAGTAATAATCTGTGAAAAATTGTCATGGTGTAATAGTATCGCACAAACAAGTGAATACAAAGCATTTTTTCTACAGTGTTATCCAAGCTTTAAAGTATCAAATATTATTATTATTCATCACCGTTTGAGAATTTTACTTCAGACAAAACAGCATGCACATAATTCCATAACAAAGTCACATGATATAAGATTAGAGATTTTTTTAAGTTGACATATATCAAGCAGTTGCACAAGCATCCATCATATTTCAGGCATGGATTCAGTACTGGATTAGTATTACCAGAACACGTTTGTGTTCAGTGAGAAAAAGTAGCATTGTGTGCATAACATTTTTAAACAGCGGGTATGTAAAGCCAGCAAACATGTCTGATTCACACAGGATTAAAATCATGAGTACCAGTAAAGCAGTCATGATGGAGCACCTCTCCTTGTTGAGCGAGAGATGAGAGTGATCTGCCTGTGTGACTACAGGACACATAAGGGGCCTTTCACACACCATACAGACTGTGATTACTGCATCACTCCCTTTATAACCCACTGAGTTACTGCTGTAATTTTGTAAGATAAATGTAGTGATTTAGCTCAAAGATGAAGGCTGAACATGGAATGCGCATTGCTGGAAGCATTTTTTATCATGCGATTTATAAACTGAGAATGAGTGAAATCAGGAAAAAGTCAAGATAATATTGTATTCTACTTTTCATTAATTCCAGATGTATATACTTTAACTGAATTATTCCCAGTGCCTGACTGATGTCCTTGACTTTCTGAACTCCCATAAAGAAACTGCAATAATAACACGCAATGTGAATTTATTCAACAAATATTTTACACGATAAGTCATATTCAGCCTGCCTGTCTTCACCAGTTATGCTTATAAAATCATACATTACAAAGCCAAAAATAGTAATATTGAAATTTGTGTGTTTAACAGGGTAAAAACAGTAACTGTCCCAGCCCTCTATAGACCCACTGCTGTTCACACATCAGAGCTCCTCTAACTGTGTGTGACAGGATTTGTATAGAGGAAGGGGCTTTGCATACCTGTCCTGCCTCACTGCTCCACACACTTTAAGACCCCCAGTACTGATCAGTGACTGTCCAGTCCTTTCACAGACACTGACACAGGCAGCATTATGATGATGTCACACTTTCTACTGCTCGTGATGCTGGGACTCCTTGTACAGGGTAAGAAAGATGGATCCATTTAAATTTGGGATTTTGGTTGTAGTTCACATTTTCTTTGTTTTAAATTCACAAAACTAGTGGTTTCAAGCAAACAGTTGCAATAATACCATAATGAAACTGATCAGAATTTTGCACAGTGTTTGATAATATAACATTACATTAACAACCATTTTCATGCATTGTTATTTCAGAATCAATGGCTGATATTGTATTAACCCAGGATCTTGCAACTCGGTCGGTTCAGCTGGGAGAGACTGTCTCTATCAGCTGTACAGCCAGTGAGAGTGTGAGCATCTATCTCCACTGGTACCTGCAGAAACCTGGTCAGGCTCCTAAACTTCTGATTTATGATGCCACAACTCGCCAGTCTGGGATCCCTGATCGTTTCAGTGGGAGTGGATCTGGGACTCAGTTCACATTGAAAATCACTGGAGTCCAGACTGAAGATTCAGGAGATTATTACTGTCAGCAGCGCTTGAGCTATCCGCTCACACAGTGATAGAGAGCCGTACAAAAACCTCCCTCAGTCAGACTGCACAGAGACTGCACTGCTGCAGCTGGGACCTACTGCAGGTGCTGAGGGAGGGGGAGGCACTGATCTGGGACAGTAGTACTGCCAACTGGGCTGTAGGGGGCCACAGCCCTGAATGCACACCTCTCTATGCTGAAGAGGAGCTGCTCTGTGTCACACACACTGTACCCATAGCAGTACTACAGTTGAGCCACACACACTTCTGTACCACAACATCACAGGCATCACACAATACATCAGCTCACAAGCAGCAATCAGGTAGAATGGTGGAATGAGTGGGATTGCCAATTAATAGTTTCCAGAAAGGTATTTGTATTCAAAACATACACAATAATTTATGTTATTAAAGGTGTTTCTGTTCACATCGCAACCAGGTTTAAGAATAGCTGTGCTGGACTGAATCATAGTTTTTTTTAAATAACATTTTAAAAATATTTTTCTTGGTCACATTTACAGTTGTCACATTTGTCAGTTACTGCTTCTCCTATCCAGTGTACTTCTCTGCTTGCACCACCAATGAATAGCTTCTGTGGTGACACTGATGAATCAGGAGTTAAAGAATGGACACAACCCACCATTCTGCTCAGACTTCTACAAGAGATAATGCAGTGTGCAGGCACGTTTGAGAAGGAGCTAATCGGATAGAATGTCTCACTTCAGGAAGTTCCTATTGACAAATTGAGATGACTGAAACAGAACTCATTGAAGCTATTGATTATGTTATAATACAGAATATAATATAATATCTACAAGTTGTTTTAGCACACAAAATGCAGATAGCTAATATGATCAACTTTCGGTTAGAATAAATTATGTGCTTTAAATATTTATGATAAAAGAGCACATTTTTAGTTCATCTTTGTGTTTAAATGTACCCCATAATGTCTTGCTTGTTTCTGTATGGATGGAATATGGCTTTAAGTTCCTCCACACATCTGAAATCTCTAATCTGAGATTCATGCTGATGCAGGTGTGAGGTCCAGCCCCCTCCCTTTCTCACCTCACTACAGAAATGAGTCCTCCACCTCCTCATGTTCAAACATCTGTTTCCGCTGTGGGGGTATTTTGGGCTGAGAAACTGCGAGCTGTGGGTGAGGGGGGTGAAACTCAGATTTGCATACTCAGGGTAGGAGGGGGAGTGAAACTCAGATTTGAATGCGCAGGGCGGGGCAGGCTGGTTCTGCTGGTCCCTCAGTGGGACTGACTCAAACTGGGAACAGGGCGCCGCTGTGCCCAGGTGTCTGGGCCGTCCCCAGGGGCTCAGTGTGAGTCGAGCGCACTTCCTGCCGCACAGGACTGCTCTGAGCGCGCTCACACATCACTGCTCCTCTCAGCAGGGCTCCAGAGCTGGGCCTGCCCCTCCCTGACTGATTCCGCATCGCTCACTTCACACACAACCTCTCAGCACTATGGAGCCCACTATAAACTCCTGCATTTATTCAATAAGAAACATCCCAATAAAATAGAGTATCACCTTCTGTGTATAATATCAAATGAAGGACTTTAAGTATGTAGTGGACCCATAGTCTTTGCTTAATGATGGTTTTATTGATAGTCTTTTTATAATTTTACTTGGTTATAGCACTTCTTGTAATTAATTATAATCATATTGTCCGTGAAAATAAAACTCTGTAAAAATACACTGTAAAGATTCAGGAATAATTGTTTATTTACAATTAAACTACTGACTCTATAAATATTGTTGCTTCTTTTTCAGTTTACATTTTTTAATACATATTTCTTAATTGCCATTCATTTGAATTATTGGGTGTGTTGTAAAAATATGTTCAGTGGTCTGAGGATAATTCTGATTTCATCCGAGAATGGGTTGACTTGGTGGAATCCTTGCAGACTTTGCACATACAAAAGGATCACCAGGAGCACCAAAGTCTATTTTTAATAATAACAGCCAGTCAAAAAAATATCTGTTCAAAGAATCTTTATTATGTCAAGGAGTTTGATCTAACAGCTATCGCCAAAATCACACAAACACAAGTAAGGAGGCGTGTGTGTGCATGTTTGATGAGCAGCACAAGCAGAGCACATGTGAGATATTAGCAGTGAAAGCTCAGGCTGGAGGAGGGGATTCACACAGAGACTGAGTTCAGTGTGTCAACAGTAAGGGGCAGAGGGGCTGAGAGCAGAACAGGGTAAAAACAGTGAGATCAGAGGGTGTGAGCTGCCCCCCCCCAGGCCTACTCAGAACACTGGTCCCTCCTCAGCGTCTGAGAGGGGGTGGACTGGGACCCCTGCGTGGCCTCGCAGGTCAGCGACTCCGCCTTCTTCCAGGCATCCGCGCTGAGGGTCAGGGAGCTGCTCCAGCTGTACAGGCCGTCCCGCCCCAGGACCCCCGCGCTCCCGGCCACGCCCGGTGTCGGCACTATCAGTTGTACAGCCAATGAGGTTTTGAGTTACTACCTCAGCTGGTACCTGCAGAAACCTGGTCAGGCTCCTAAACTTCTGATTTATAAAGACACAAATCGCCAGACTGGGATTCCTGATCGTTTCAGTGGGAGTATATCTGGGACTCAGTACACACTAAAAATCACTGGAGTCCAGGCTGAAGATGCAGGAGATTATTACTGTCAGAGTGCATATAACATGAGTGGTAGCGTGGTGTTCACACAGTGATAGAGAGCCATACAAAAACCTCCCTCAGTCAGACTGCACAGAGACTGCACTGCTGCAGCTGGGACCTACTGCAGGTGCTGAGGGGGGAGGCATTGATCTGGAACACTGAGCCATGTTAGATTATAATAAAAATGTGTATAGTCTCAAATCAAAATTATTATCACATATTTTAATTTCAGTGTATCCAGACCTTCAAAAAGGAATGTAATTTGGATGAAATTCCAGTGATTGTTTTTCATAATCTCTCCCTTGGGCAACAGAAGTGTTGTTCTGAAACAGTGTTCTGACATAAAATATCACATTTTTAAATGAATTAATACTTAATGAGTTTAACACAGGATGTCACAGAGCCCAGCAGCAGTGAACCGCAGGCAGTCCAGCACAGTGGAGTCGCTCAGTCCAGAGCTCTCCCAGCACACCTTACACAGGCTGCTGCTACACAGCCTGACCAATCAGAGAGCTCCACTGCTGCTTCTGATCCGATCCTCCAACCCCGTAATAAAGGAGCACAAGCTACAGTCTGACAGCACCGCTGACCAATCCGGTGAGCCGCTGTGCAGAAGGGATCATATCATTATCTGTGAGGTCACCACAGGAGGGAGGGAGGGACTCGTTCAGCTCAGTCGTCCCTTTCTCTCTGAGGAAAAGCGATTCCTCTGGGTGACTGTGTGCCTGCAGTCTGCCTGTGCCAGCTGCGCAGTGTGAGCTCCCAGATTCAGTGGCTGCGCTGCTCAGCTGGCTGAGGGCAAAATGATAATCAGCGGCTGCTGGCTGCACACGGGGAAGAGCAGGATTTTCTGAGCTCTTCATGACTGATGGAGGAATTACAGTTTAGGACAAAAATTAAGATAAAACTTTTATTTGAAACGTAGAACAAGTTTAACACAGATTGTTCTGTTTTCCCAATATTTTAAAAAAGCATCTTCATTCCTTGATGTCTAAATACATCTCCAAAAATAAATAAAAATTAACAAAATCTGAATGAAAGTCTTCTGCATGAAATCAGGAAACATTCACAGTAATACAGTATTTCACTTTTCCTTAATTCTACATGGACATATTGTAACTGAATAATGTCCTGTGACTGACTGATATCCCCAACTTTCTGAACACGTATTCAACCTGACGTCAGAACACACAGTATGTAAATTTTTTAAGCAGATTTTTTATAATCAAACGTCATATTCAGCCAGTCTTCACCAGTTACACATCCATAATCATACAGAACAGTCATGCAGTACAGTCAGATTCAGTTTTAAAAAATTGACTTTCAAATGCTTGACTGGATAAAAACATCAGTGAACAGAGCATGTGTCCCAGCCCTCTATAGACCCACTGCTGTTCACACATCAGAGCTCCTCTAACTGTGTGTGACAGGATTTGTATAGAGGAAGGGGCTTTGCATGCCTGTCCTGCCTCACTGCTCCACACACTTTAAGACCCCCAGCACTGATCAGTGACTGTCCAGTCCTTTCACAGACACTGACACAGGCAGCAATATGATGATGTCAAACAATTTACTGCTGGTGATGCTGGGACTCCTTGTACAGGGTAAGAAAGATGGATCCATTTTAATTTTGAATTTTGGTTATAGTTCACATTATCTTTGCTTACGTTTCAAAACATAAATGTTTTTACAAGAGATACCATTGTTGTCTTGTCAAAATTGCCAGAATATCGCATGTAGCTTACCAAGATTTATCTGCATAGATTAATGTGCATTGACATCCATTTTCATTTTTTTCTTTTTCAGGATCAATGGCAGATATAATTCTGACTCAGTCTCCAGCAGCTCGGTCTGTTCAGCCTGGAGACACTGTCGCTATCAGCTGTACAGCCCGTCAGAGTGCTTACGGTTATAGCGAGACCAGACTCAGCTGGTACCAGCAGAAACCTGGTCAGGCTCCTAAATTTATGATTCGTGATGCCACAACTCGCCAGTCTGGGATTCCTGATCGTTTCAGTGGCAGTGGATCTGAGACTCAGTCCACACTGAAAATCACTGGTGTCCAGGCTGAAGATGCAGGAGATTATTACTGTCTGGGTAACCACTACTTCAAAGGTAAAACTATGTTCACACAGTGATAGAGAGCCGTACAAAAACCTCCCTCAGTCAGACTGCACAGAGACTGCACTGCTGCAGCTGGGACCTACTGCAGGTGCTGAGGGGGGAGGCATTGATCTGGAACACTGAGCAATGGTAGATTATTATAAAAATGTTTATATTTTCAAGTCAAAATAATTATCGCATATTTGAATTTCAGTGCATCCAAACCTTTAATAAGGAATGTAATTTGGAAGGAATTCCAATGACTATGTTTCATAATCTCTCCCTTGGCCAACATACATGTGTTGTTCTGAAGCAGTGCTCTGACATAAAATATAATTTTTCTAAATTCATTAACAGTTAATGAGTTTAACACAGGATGGCACAGAGCCCAGCAGCAGTGAACTGCAGGCAGTCCAGCACAGTGGAGTCGCTCAGTCCAGAGCTCTCCCAGCACACTTTACACAGGCTGCTGCTGCACACCCTGACCAGAGAGCTCCACTGCTGCTTCTGATCCGATCCTCCAACCCCGTAATAAAGGAGCACAAGCTACAGTCTGACAGCACCGCTGACCAATCCGGTGAGCCGCTGTGCAGAAGGGATCATATCATTATCTGTGAGGTCAGCACAGGAGGGAGGGAGGGACTCGTTCAGCTCAGTCGTCCCTTTCTCTCTGAGGAAAAGCGATTCCTCTGGGTGACTGTGTGCCTGCAGTCTGCCTGTGCCAGCTGCGCAGTGTGAGCTCCCAGATTCAGTGGCTGCGTTGCTCAGCTGGCTGAGAGCTGAATGAAAATTAGCGGCTGCTGGCTGCACCCAGGGAACAGCAGGATTTATTGAGCTCTTCAGGACTGATGCAGGAATTACAGTTTAGGACAAGAATGACACTAAAACCTGGCTTAAATCATGGAATACGTTTTCCATGGTCAGCTTCGTTTTCATAATAAGTAAAAAGAAGCATCTTCATTGCTAGTCGTCACAATACAACTGCATTAAAACTGAGAAAGATGATATGAGTGAAATCAGGAAACATTCAAAATAAATCAGTATTTCACTTTTCAATAATTCTATATGGACATACTGTAACTGAATAATTTCCTGTGACTGACTGATGTCCCTGATTGTCTGATCTCATGTAATGAACCTGTCGTCAGTGCACACAATATGTACATTTTTTAAGCAGATTATTTACAATCATACCTCATTGTCTGCCAGTCTTCACCAGTTACACATTGATAATCATACAGTACAATCAGAATCAGTAAAATTGACTTTCAAATGCTTGACTGGGTAAAAACATCAGTGAATAGAGCACGTGTCCCAGCCCTCTATAGACCCACTGCTGTTCACACATCAGAGCTCCTCTAACTGTGTGTGACAGGATTTGTATAGAGGAAGGGGCTTTGCATACCTGTCCTGCCTCACTGCTCCACACACTTTAAGACCCCCAGTACTGATCAGTGACTGTCCAGTCCTTTCACAGACACTGACACAGGCAGCCTTATAATGATGTCATACTTTCTACTGCTGGTAATGTTGGGACTCCTTGTACAGGGTAAGAAACATGAATCCATTTTAATTTGGAATTTTGGTTACAGTTCACATTAGCTTTGCTTACTTTAAAAAATATATATATATATATATTTTTAACAAGAGTTAAGTGTTGTCAAAATTGCCAGAATATTGCATGATACTTACAAAGATTTATCTGCATAGATTAATGTGAATTAACATCCATTTTCATTTTTTTCTATTTCAGGATCAATGGCAGATACAGTCCTGACTCAGTCTCCAGCAGCTCGGTCTGTTCAGCAGGGAGACACTGTCTCTATCAGCTGTACAGCCAATGAGGTTTTGAACAACTGGCTCCACTGGTACCTGCAGAAACCTGGTCAGGCTCCTAAACTTCTGATATATTCTTCCTCAAATCGCCAGACTGGGATTCCTGATCGTTTCAGTGGGAGTGGATCTGGGACTCAGTTCAAACTGATAATCACTGGAGTCCAGGCTGAAGATGCAGGAGATTATTACTGTCAGCAGCGCTACAGAAGGCCGTTCACACAGTGATAGAGAGCCGTACAAAAACCTCCCTCAGTCAGACTGCACAGAGACTGCACTGCTGCAGCTGGGATCTACTGCAGGTGCTGAGGGGGGAGGCACTGATCTGGGACAGTAGTACTGCCAACTGGGCTGTAGGGGGCAGCCACGAGCCACAGCCCTGAATGCACACCTCTCTATTCTGAAGAGGAGCTGCTCTGTGTCACACACACTAAACCCATAGTAGAGCTGCAGCTGAACCACACACACTTCTGTACCACAACATCACAGGCATCACACAGCATATCAGCTCACAAGCAGCAATCATCTCCATATTGCTCTTGAGTTCAGACTAATGTAGAGGATGTGTACATTCTCCCAGAGGTGGAATGAGTGGGGTTTCAAATGAATTGCTTCCAGAAAAAGATGAGTATTAAGATGACTGAAACCAAAATCATTGAAGCTATGTATTATTATAATACATCTGCAAGTTGTTTTAGCATGCAAAATACAGATAGCCCCGAAGGACAAAGGAAAGGGAACACCAGAAACTAAAACACAAAATAAGATCCTTGGGAGAGCAACTCCCACACACACAGGATCATATACCAAAAGAAAACCCGGAGTGAAAAAACGACTCCGAAGGACAAACCTGTCCAGCCGTAAAACTGGCTCGAGAAACCAAAAACTACCCGTTACAAACCAGGGCGAAAAGAAAGGGACCAGTGAAACAGAGGCGAAACTCTGGTACCAAACCCGAGACTGGTCTCAAAAATAAAAAGACAACTGAGTAGAAAACATACTCAGCGAAAACAAAAAACCTGAGACGCAGCTCAGAGAAAAACAAAAAACAATACACAATACCAGGGACAACGTCCCAATACCCAACAGCTCACACGAGCTCAAAATAAAAGTATAACTACCCTAAGGCGTCAGAATGCGCTCACTGCGCTAAGAGACTGAACGCCTTTTTAAATGAGGACACAGAATCACACACAAACAAAATTCTGTACTAAGTCCACCGAGCACCTATACCTTACCGGCTTAGTGTAAAAGAGGTTTAACACAAAAGCGCTGATTGCTGTTCTGTCAGCGCTTATAAAGGCACCTCCCCAGGTGAAAATCATAGGGAATCAAACACCTGAAACAAATTAAGAATTTCCCAGACGCCGGGTGCCTTCTAGTGGCATCACAATGCCACTGCACCCCAGACCCATGACAAGTTCATCTTTGTGTTTAAATGTATCCCACAGTCTTGCTTGTTTCTGTACAGATGGAGCTTTTCTGAGCATATCTTTTATTTTATGTCTAACTCGCAACGACTGATTCAGCCAGCATAAAATAGCATGTGGAATGTAAAATGCGAACAGAACACAGAAACTTAATGTAAAATGAATGTATCGAAACAGAATCTTCTAATATTTTTTGCGGAAAATGTTGAAAAGCCTTGTTTGTATAGCCACTTACTGCCGACTTCCAATTTGGTCCCGCCACCGAAAGTCCACCACAGTGATTCAGTCTGATTAACTGGCTGCACAAAAACCTGCCTGTTGTGCACACTGCTGACCCGTCAGACATGTGTAGCGCTAGGAGGTTCCCTGCTGGAGAATCGTGGAACGACAATTAAGATGATGTTCGGAAAGCTAATCAACGCAAGTCGTTATGGTGTCAGAGTCATCAGTATTAAACATGTTTGAAAACACATTCTGTGACAAATGCTCTTCGATTCGTAGGAAATGATAAATGATGTGACGGTGACAGGTGTAGTAGCGCGAGATGAGCAGAGGAGCGCTGTCCACTTCCTCTTTGAACGGCGTCATAGATTCCTGCTATTGCCAAACCCCAGAGGAATTCAGGACCATGGACAGCCACAATAGAAATTATTCAACCTTTTTTTTATTTGTATTTTTCTTCTAATTTTGAAAACAACTTACCAAGAAAACATTCTTGAGCCAATGGCCTTTTTAACTTCAATTAGAGTTTTGCCTAGACCAGTACCACTGCTACTGTGTGTAATTGGCCATAGTGCTGATCAGTTGTTTCACTGTAAAAGTCACACTATCTCAGCCGTTTACAAGCCCCACACACCTGAGCCTAACACACCTTCTTTTTTGCCATATTTCTTGCAACTTTAATGCCTAACTTACATACACTGCAGGCTAAAGGTATTACACTACCTGTGATTTACGAAAAAGAACACAAGGGAGGAAAGATTTCTCTCAATTTTATTACTTCTCCACCTCTCTACCTCTCCATGCAAAATGATTGGATGGACTTCCAATAATTTGTTTAATTGCAATTAAAGCCAAAAGAGGCTGTTTCAGGGAAAGTCGTGGTCCAAGACTATCTTTAAGTAAAGCTCATATTTTTGTGTAATTCCCAGGTAACAAAAAATGAAAATGAAAAATGAAAAACAAAAAAAAATTTGGTATTCTACTTTTACACTTTGGTTTTTTATTCGATAAATGTGTATATATTAACTGAATTATTCTCTAACTAGTTAAAAAATATAAATAATACATGGGTGGCCTAATCATTTCAGCCTGTACTCTATGTTCATATGTGATTTCAAGTCAAAATCGGGGATTGGAAGTTTTTGTGATTTCTGCCAGCAAGCCTGCAGCGCCCCCTGTTGTTTGGTCCAGTAATGCACATACGCATTGAGAAGAAGCATTACTTTTCATCTCAAAGGACACGGCAAGGGCGCATGTATCTTGATAATTAACTAAATAATGCGTTAATATCACATTTTACATCATTCAAGAGCTTACAGTTACATAACCAGTCACTGTCACAGAGTATGTTCAAGTATAAAAAAATATGCAGACACCTGAGTACAGTGACAGAACAATCTGACCAATCCACCGTATTGCACTTTGAAATTATTCCATGTAAATTAACTGCAACGCTGTACTGTGTGCAGACAGCTACTGTGCACATTTAAACAGCATGCTTCTGGCACAAAATGGCCACATTTTAAAATAGAACTAGAGCTCCTCCCACTTCCTCCCACAATAGGACCTGAACGGAGATAGGCATAATAAGATAATAAGCACAAGGCAGGAGAAAGAAAAAAAAAAAAAAAAAAAAAAAAAAAAAGCACAGGCCTGTCAACTGTTGGAACATCTTTAATGTAGAATAGAAAAGCTTGTTACCCACGGAGAACAGGAAGGTACAGGAGCCAATGGAAATTAAAGCGCAAGAGTTCAACAGCGGGCGAACACATCTGCCAATTAAAATGCCAGGTGAAGCCTGGAGCAGTACAGCGCAGGAGATGTGCTTCATGCATGCACCCACAACACAGATCAGGGGAAAAAAAATTCTAAGTTCTTTTTTTTTTTCCTTAAAGCTAAAACACAAATGCATCATTTCTTTACTGAAACTTTTTGAAAGTTTTTTTTAGTGACAATCAGCAGTGCACAAACACCTGGTCAGTTTAAACTCTAAAAGCAGGACAAAATGTGGACTGCAACACAGTAGCAGACAGGAGACAACAGCCATGTGTTTGCTTACACTACAATGGGCTGTTATGACTCTCGAACATGGTGCTTATTGTCAAAATTGCAGAACCAAAGCAGAAGTACACACTTAAGACTAGCAATATGCATTTAGTGAACACCAAAAAAAAACAAAAAAAAAAAACAAAAAGAACCGTACAGATCCCGCATTATTTATTTATGGATATCACTACCGTTATTTTTTTTTTCCTCCTGATACTTTTGCGATGCATTGTAGTAATTAACCAGTCCTTGACTATGGAGCTTAACCGGCCAATCGGAGAGAAGCGTCGGGAGTTTGCTGTCCTGCCATTGGTTGCTCGGGGGTCGGCAGCCCAGCACAACGTTCATTTGGCCTTCTGGGCCTTCTGGGCCGACTTGGTGACCTTGCCGGTGGTGGCCGCCTTCTTCTCCACGCCCTTGATCACGCCGACCGCCACGGTCTGGCGCATGTCGCGAACCGCAAAGCGCCCTGGGAAGGTAAGGGGAGGGGCATAACGCGGGGGGCGAGCAGTGCGACAGGTTAATGAGCGAGCGCATTCCTATTACCTATACATTTTGAACACAAAAAAAATGACATCACATACATGACATCATATTTATTTGGCAGACGCTTTTCATCCAAAGCGACGTAGCTATAATAAGTTCATACCGAAGGTCACTGGAATAACTGCAAAACACAGCAGACCCGACAAGGTACAATACTCATTATGTAGCAGCTATTCACAACCATGAACACATTAAGTCCACGTCACACAATTACATACATGGATAACCTCATTCATTCACACATGTATGTATTTTTGTTGTGTTTAAAGATGGCATAAAAGCAACAAATTTAAGGTGACACATTAATCAGTGCATTCCTGCATTTTAAACATAAATACATACATACATGTGTTACTTCAGACACTCACACATCTTACATGTTTTTTAAGTCAATCTGATGAACAGCAGACGTAGTTTCAGCATCCCAAAAAATTAAAAAAATAAATAAATACTGGAAGCCAACCATGTTTTTCAGACAAATTAAGGACAAAAATCATATCAATATCTACACTAGTATGTCTGAAATGTTTTAGTCTCACAACAAGACATCGAATTTTCCCCTTTTAAATAAGTATAAGATTCTACATCTTAAATATAAGACTAAAATACTTGCGAAGACAAACCTTTTTTGCAGTGCAGAGTTAATTCAGCATTCATTATTCAGTTCCTAAGAGTGCTAAAAGAACAGAATCTAATCTTTACCACAGAACATTTTGCTGTGCTTATTCAGAAAAAAGATGGTTAATAAGCTGGTGATTCTCCCTGCTCATCGGCACGCCACAGGCTGCTACTGCACAATACGTCCCTCCGGATAAGACAGCCTGTCAAATTAACCCCTGAAGGTGTGAGGTCACAAATGTGTGATTAGAATGTTTCAAACTGAACATTCTAACGCTGATGTCACAGTCACTGCTGGTGACTGAAAGCAGTGGAGTTCTAGAACACTGACTTAGAATTAAAAAAAAAAAACAAAAGAAAAAACATTCCAACGAAACCTACTCTTCAGAGGGTTAATGCCACGCAACGTAACGCAGGTGAATATTGACCCATGTCGAGCCGCGTAGGGGCTTACCGAGCGGGGGGTACTCGGAGAAGCTCTCCACACACATGGGCTTCCCCGGGACCATGTCCACGATGGCGGCGTCGCCGGACTTGAGCGACTTGGGGTTGTCCTCCAGCTTCTTGCCCGAGCGGCGGTCGATCTTCTCCTTGAGCTCGGCGAACTTGCAGGCGATGTGGGCGGTGTGGCAGTCCAGCACCGGGGCGTAGCCGGCGCTGATCTGGCCCGGGTGGTTCAGGATGATCACCTGCACGGGAGCGTCCAAATGCTATCACCGTGACAACCAGGCCTAGGTCACATGCCAGCTCTGTAGATTTAGCTCTTTGCATGGCGATAAAACGTGAGAACGGTCCTATAGATTCCTGAGAATTTTCAACGAAGTTAACAGTAAAAAATAGTAACTGGAGCGGTGAGTTAACACTAAAAAACAGAACCTGAAGTGGTTTATTTAAGTGAAATTTAAGATGATTACAAAAAGCAGCAGACGCTGCTGCTCTCCAGGACCTGGACTGGGGACCACGTCGCCGGGCTCACCTGCGCGGTGAAGTTGGCGGCCTCCTGGGGCGGGTCGTTCTTGCTGTCCCCGGCCACGTTGCCGCGGCGGATGTCCTTGACGGAGACGTTCTTGACGTTGAAGCCCACGTTGTCGCCGGGCAGCGCCTCGGTCAGCGCCTCGTGGTGCATCTCCACCGACTTCACCTCCGTCGTCACGTTAACGGGGGCGAAGGTCACCACCATGCCGGGCTTCAGCAGGCCCGTCTCCACGCGGCCCACGGGCACGGTCCCGATCCCTGCCACAGCGAGCGTGTTAGACGGCGGCGAGTGTTTCACACCAAAGGACCACAATGCGCCGAAGAAACGTCAGGCAGTATCCGGGCATTGCATTTCTCATTAAAAGAGTAAAATTACCTTTTAAATAAAAATAATAATAAAGGAAATTAGGATATAATCTACGTTTCAGGTTTCAAAAGGTAAAACAAACCCTAAGAACAACGCACATGCCCTCCACTAGGGGTCAGCGTTTCGAATTTTCAACAATAAATTGACAGGAGGGAGGATAACATGGTCCGCATGATGCCAGGAAGTTCAACACCAGCAGAAGTGAAAGCAGGCATCTTGGTGCCCCTCACCTCCGATTTTGTAGACGTCCTGCAGGGGCAGGCGGAGGGGTTTGTCGGTGGGGCGGGTCGGGGGCTGGATGGCGTCCAGGGCCTCCAGGAGGGTGGTCCCGGACGCGTTACCGTCCTTCCGTGTGATCTTCCACCCCTTAAACCAGGTCATCTGCCGAAACGTCGCCACGGCAACAGGTTAGGGCCACCGTAAACCAGGGGCGCGGCGTGGCACAGGCCGAGCGGGGAACCCCAACACAACCCCCCCCCCCACCCCACCCCACCCCCACCCGTTCAGCTGAGGTTTTGTTTTCCCGCCATGAAAATTTGGCACTGTCCCATCGCCATCTGTAACCCTCTCTGCTTTCCTCCTGTCTACATATAGCGGAAAAGTACACACACAGGGCAGACGTTTTTTTTTTACAGCTCTTTTAAATAATTTTTAAAACAATGTGCGAATATACAACAGACCTCCCCGATCTCCCAGGAAACGGTAGAGCCCTTAAATACGCACGTTTGGGCTGGACTCCAGCATGTTGTCCCCGTTCCAGCCGGAGATGGGCACGAAGGCCACCGTGTCGGGGTTGTAGCCGATCTTCTTGATGTAGGTGCTGACTTCCTTGACGATCTCCTCGTAGCGCTTCTGGCTGTAGTTGGGCTCGGTGGAGTCCATCTTGTTGATGCCCACGATGAGCTGCTTGACGCCCAGCGTGTAGGCCAGCAGGGCGTGCTCCCGCGT
This sequence comes from Anguilla japonica, assembly GCA_025169545.1. Classification (NCBI taxonomy): domain Eukaryota; kingdom Metazoa; phylum Chordata; class Actinopteri; order Anguilliformes; family Anguillidae; genus Anguilla; species Anguilla japonica. The sequence goes on from CM045884.1 coordinate 3,757,397, forward strand.
CTGCCCGTTCTTCGAGATGCCCGCCTCGAACTCGCCCACCCCCGCTGCCACGATCAGCACCGCGCAGTCCGCCTGGGGGGGGGGGGGGGGTTTGGTGGAAGAGAAATTAATCCCATATTCATCACAACTACAGAGTAACATCACGTATGTAAAGCAAATTCACTCGCTTAAGTAATGCGTTCCAGGGCTTGGATTTAGCAGTTTAGTTTTAGTCTAATTTAAAATAATTTAATCTGTAGAGATTACAGTCACTCAGCCCCAAACGTCTCCGGGCCCCTTTAAAGAGATCGGTCTGAACAGTGGTCCAGACCTCCTGCGGGTCAATGAGCCCTCACACTCCGCGTTTCAGACAGCCCCGCCCCGGCGTTAGCCCCCCCCCCCCACACACACCTGGGACGTGCCCGTGATCATGTTCTTGATGAAGTCCCTGTGCCCGGGGGCGTCGATGATGGTGACGTAGTACTTGCTGGTCTCAAACTTCCACAGGGAGATGTCGATGGTGATGCCGCGCTCCCGCTCGGCCTTCAGCTTGTCCAGCACCCAGGCGTACTTGAAGGAGCCCTTGCCCATCTGCGTAGAAACAAAATGGAGGGCTGCTCACACAGCACAGATCGAACGATCGATTGATCGATCGATCAATCAATCGATCGATCAATCGATCAATCAATCGATCGATCAATCGAATCAAATGAACGCCTGAGTGCGAGCCTTCAGCAATCTCAGCCGGCACATCGGCATTAACAACGTTCTGTCAGTCAATGTTTATCTTGTACAGCGCCATTTTAAAAACAGCACTTCAGTTTTCCGGAGGGAATCACAAAAAAAAAAAAAAAAAAAAAAAAATTGCAGAAGGACCTGGATAATTATCCACCAATGGCTGAACAGGCCATCAAGCTGAAATGAAATATTGCAGGGTGCAAGAGCAGCCCAATAAACAAACACAAATATTTTTTTTAAATGACCCCTGTACACTGGGGAGGGGGGGGGGGTTAAATTGTGATTGCAGACCAGGGCAGACCTGTGGTTTTGGCCTACAATGTTACACCAAAAATATTTCCCAGGACAAACTAATTGTTTTCAGGCCATTTGCACAATTTTCTCTTTTTCCGTGAGTGGAGAATCGCATTACAAAAATTCCAGGTTTTCCAGGATGTCTGGGAATGCTGATCGAAGGTCACCCTGGCCGACTAACAAATCCCCCTAGCACTGGTGGGACAAGGTCGCAGTATGCTAACGACACAGCTGAGGCTTAACCCCGGGACACCATTATGTCCCGTGCGCCTAGCCCCACTCACAGACAGGTCAACTCGACAGCCCCAGCGCGAGATCGGCCGCGGGCTTCGACCGGCTGACACCGGATTAACGCGCCCAGCGCGACGGGTGCGTTCCCGCAGCAAGGGCTCACCTCGGCCGCCTCCTTCTCGAACTTCTCGATGGTGCGCTTGTCGATGCCCCCGCACTTGTAGATGAGGTGTCCGGTGGTGGTGGACTTGCCGGAGTCCACGTGGCCGATCACCACGATGTTGATGTGCAGCTTTTCCTTTCCCATCGCCGACGGTGTGAATCAGGAGACGCTGTCGCGGAATTCCTAGAACAGGGACTGACACGGGCAATTCGAAATAAGAACGAGTTGCCCATTGGCATGGTGGGCTAATGAGGCTCAGTATCACCTCGTTAAATCTTTATTATAAAACGTAGCCTTACAGTACAAGAGAAGCACTCAGAAACAATGAATTCCACAGATTCTTACATGTGCAAACTCTAGTACAGGGGTTACATATTTTTATTTTTGAATATATGACCACCCTATTTTTTGTCCACATGATGCTAGTGTATTTTACAAGTGAGGAAAAAAAGATATTTTTTAAATGCAATATTTGGAAGGACAGTATTCTGCTCCGTCAACAAAACAGTATGCCATTATTAGAGAAATATTATCACCGACACTTGATCTGCTCCAAGCCAATAGAATGGAATCACTTCAAGGACATTCAAGCAGAGGACCAGAGGTCAACGTTGTCTCAAAATAAATTTGCCTTGTTCCTGCACTACGAGTGTTAAATATGTTCTACTCAAAGGTACCTGGTTGATACAGTACACCTCATTCCCTCTACATGTGATCGGTCAGCAGCACAGCGATACACCCCGAGTTGCCGTACGTGCGCACGGATTGCGTCAGTCACTCAGCGCTGTCCGTAACCTCCCGCTCCCGCGCGCAATGACAAGCGCTTTCACCTTTCGAGCGCATTTCACCCCATAGCAACCGAAAGGCAGCCACCGTTGGGACAGTCTTTTATTTCCATGCAAGGTGACGGGAGCGTGGAGGGTGTGCACGCTTAGTTACAATGCCCTCCATTTTGTGAAGAACAACTCCTAGCCACCGAAAATGAATAGCAGCCATTTGATAAACCGCATCCATCACGGAACACCGAAACCCAACTTGTGAAAAAAAAAAATATTCGTAATAATAAAAAAAAAAACAACCAGGACTGCGGATAGAACTTACTGAAAATACCATCACCTGTTTTATACCAGCCTGTTAGCAGTTCATTTTCTGCTAAAACCATTAGCAGACATCTTCTCAATGACAGTCAAGTCATCACGTCACAACAAATTAATGCTGTTAACGCTAGCCTGCTATGCCTAATGGCCATTGGTATTAGTCAGACTGCAACTAGGCTAATTCATCCATTCCGCACACATGGTGATAACGTTCATTCATAATTTTAATTTAGCAAGGCGGAGGATCAGATGTCGACAATTAACTATTGCCTGTACTGTAAGTTAACTAATTCGTATAAGCGGCTGAAATTGCCAGTCATTTCTATAATGGCTTTACCTAGTTAAAACGATTGCTTATAGCCAGCATTGCACAACAGAAAATAATCACTGTCAGGCTTTTAAACATTTTACCAGTTGCCTAACGTTACAGTCAATCTAATGTTAGCTAACCAGCCATTGTCGCCGGTTGGCTCTTGCTGACACAATGACATCACACCTTAAACCAACCTTTTCAGCTAACAGACAATTAGCTAGTTTGGCAACATATGCGCTGTTGGAAAGCTATTAAGCCAACTATGATTAAGGTTAACAGACTATCTTAAAAGAAAAAATAACGTCTCCTTGCTAGCCACTTTTAACGCAATCTTCAGAATACGGTATTTTGCTTAATTCTATGCTAAGAATTGCAGTGAAGGGCGTGTGGTAATTCAAGAGATCTGAAGGGGTCAGACTGCGTTTGGTCCTCCTCCCCCTTGCAGCCTCGCCATATTCCATCACCCTGTTAGATAGTGTCAAGGCAAGACGGCTAGCTAGTCGCTGATAACTGAATGACCGTTTCCAAGATATTAGTTTTCCCTTGGGCAATATAAAAACGGACCAATGGCCACTAGCTTACTAACAGCCAGTTTCGATGCAATATAGCATCACTGCATTTCAACACAGTACCGAACACAATTTATTTTCAAATAAGATATACTGCATTACCGACCACATAAAATGCATACCTGAATCTACGGCTGAAGTCCACGTCCGACGCAGAAAAGACTGTCCACTGATGCTGATCCGTTTATATCACACTGGAGGGGGTGTAGGTATTGGCGTCATTGCTTCTACCCCCTCTAAGCACGAGCCTGTGCACCACTAGGAGTTGAGAAGGCACCGTCGCTAAGTGATGTACAGCGCGCAAAATAATACAAATTTCCTCGTTGAGTTTCAGCTTGAAGATAGGACATTTAATTTCGAAACTTAAATTCAGTTGCACTTTATTTTTAATTATGCGTTATATTTTAAATGAAATATTTTAACTACGTCGCGTGACGCCTATTTGTTACGGTATTTGTTGATCAGGTGGATAATATGAAGCATTCCCTAGTTTCCCATAGAACGGTCCTGTTGTTGGTCTTATCCTTTTGCCTTAACCATCTGAACGTATATGTTGCATTTTGTAATTGGGACGAATCTGGAGAATATACCTAGCAATTTGCAATGTAAACATGGATGAGGATATCTGAACAAATACTGATTTTATTCAATCTATCCATTATTCGCAAACAACTGATTATAATCTGACTATTTCCCGCATCATACTACTGTATACATTTTTAGCAAACGTTTTCCCCCATAAGCTAACTACTTGATACCTATTTAATCAGATGTTTCCAACAGACAACCCAACACACAAGCAGAAATTTGTGGTGGATAACTTCATGGTTAGTTTACCACCTTTATTCAGATGCAATTAATTTTCTAGAAAGCAATTTAATTTCTGTCCTTTACGTTTGTCAAAGTGAAGTAAGTGACGCAGTGGGAACATTGAAAATTGGCCATGTCACCCTTTAAAATATGCCATACCTAGTTTGGCTGCCTTATGATTAGGTAAAAATAATAAGTATTTGTGACAGAACCATCACAGAGCATATCGTTAACACACAAGTGGCTGATTAATAGTGGGTATCATGAAATGATTCAGTATCATAATTTAAAAACCCATGCAACTAAAAAGTATACCCTAATATAATGTGATAATGAAAGTTTTCTAATTTCCTGAAAAGTTCCTTTTTTTTGGAGATTAAGGGCTTTTTTTTTTTTTTGAACGCATACATTATCTAAAATGTATGCTTCCAACCATAACCCTGTCTCTGGGATTTCTTACCGAGCCATGCCAAGTTCCTAATAAGGAAGGGATTTGGATACTATGATTAATACCTCCTAATAAGCACTTTATTAAGGACCAGAGTCTTTGCCAGAGATATAAAGCTCCCTTTATTGAACACCTTGCAAAAGATATCCTGCTTGGCTACAGAGCCACCATTAGAGGGAATGTCTGAAGCAGGTAACATAAAAGAATTATCATTAAAAAAAGAATTAGTAAAAATCCAAGGGCTGCTGGGTGGCTCTCATCACTAAAGTACTGGCTTTCTGTGGAATGATGCACCCTGCAAACAGGTATCAAATCATACCCGACCCAATGCCACCTGTGGCCAGCAGGAAAGAGGAATTTGCAGTGTTTGGACAGGCAAACACAAAAGGCCGCACATCGCAAATTGGGGCGAGAGGAAAAAATGTTTTTAAAAATAGCAAGATAAAAAATACAATTAAAACGAGATTTAAAAACAAACAAAAATGCATACTGTGATCTTCACTCTGAAATACCTTCAATCGGTTAACAGCACTTCATACAATAATTGTAAACAAAGCCATGTAAACTTTTCCATTTTAACATAATTATCCAGTAACAGTGACAAGTAAATCCCTTTCTTTTCTAAAACAGCGTGACACAGACTATTACCCGTAAGCCACAGGGTTGAGGCATGATGCATTGATTATATCATGGGATGAATATTACTGAAGAAAAAAAATCGATGCAAGAGAGCTGACTGATCAACAAAGAAAAGCAGAGTATCAACCCTCGCCTCAACCCTTCATGGTAAGACACACAAAGCAAAGTGAAGTAGGTTTTTTTTGGAAAGGCCATCTCCCAACATTGTAGTGTTTAACCGTTTACAGGACCAGACTGGCTTATACCAGTCTGAACCAGTCCATCTAGGCTGGCTAACTATATGAGAATAAACTAAAGTGTCAGGAGCAGACCTGGGTCAAACACGCATTTGTTTTGGATTCAAGTCCTTTTCTGTGATCTATTGATCTTGCCTGGTGTAATTCAGCCTACCAATATGACCAGAAGACAGGGGTTTGCACTTCTTGAGAGCATTTCATTGGTTCCAATACACCAGACAAGGCCAGTCAAGCTTAGGAAAGAATTTGAATCCAAAACAAATCCGTATTTTTGAGCCAGGTCTGGCCAGGGGGTCAGCCATTTTGAGCCGCGGTCCTTCAGGGCCCGTTGACGTAGGCGTTGGACACGGCCCAGGGCTGGACCGCGCCCTTTCCGAACAGGGCGAAGATGACGGCGCCGAACACGTTGATCCCGCCGGAGATGAAGAACACGATTCGCCACTGCTCTATGGTGTTCTGTAAACAAGGCAAAAAAAAGAGGGGCGCGGTGCGTTAGCCCGTCCCAAACACGAGGACCGGGGGGGTACGCAGGAGTGAACGTGAACTACAAACACATCATTTCCACACAAACACTGCATAAGAGCTCATTCTGGTTAGCATTTCTCAACTAGCTTTCACTACTATTACTATTGGAATTACTGCAGTATACAGCTACTGCTGCACAGTGCAATATCTGCACCAGTCATGAATAATCACACACAGAAAATATTTAAAAACTCATTCTGGTTAGCATTTCTCAACTAGCTTTCACTACCATTACTATTGGAATTACTGCAGTATACAGCTACTGCTGCACAGCACACTAGCTCCACCAGCCATGAGTAATCACACACAGAAAAAATACTCACGGAATGTGTCAGGGCCCTGCCTATAACAGGTCCCACCATGCCTGGCACAGTGGCGAACGTGTTAGAAATGCCAAGTAAAATGCCCGCATACCTAAAGACGGAAAACAGAGGTAAGGACGGACGGGATCGTAATAAGTTCAACAATGCAGCAAGTCATTCATAAAGCAGGTAATGCACAAACCCACATTTAGGAAATTCTAGGTTAGTTTTTTTTAAAAGTGGGGTTATTAATAAAAACAAAGAGACAATCAAGGCCACAACTGGACCACCCCACAGCTCAGCACAGACACAGTTTACAACTGCTATAACACAGCTGTCATAGGCACATCCTGCCATTAAAACCACAGAGAGCAGTGACCTTGTTTTGATGTATTTTTGCATTGGTAGTCCATGGGTTTAATAAATTATATTAAATACCGGTCCACTGTGGTCAGTCATGTGTCACTGCCTGAGCTTCCTGGCCACAGTGAGCGCTCAGTACTGCGAGTTCAAATCCAGGAGGCAAAGCCTACAGAGGGGTCTTACGAGGGCGCGATGTCCAGGTGGCTGATACCGAATCCGGAGCTGGAGAGGCCCCCCAGGGCGGAGGACACCGTCAGGAAGGACACCGCCATGATGTAGTCGCAGCCCGTGTAACCCGCGGCAACCAGGAACACGGCCGGCCCAATCATGCCTGGAGGAGAAGACGGAGAGAGACAGACACGCGTGAGGCGCGCGGCACGCAGTTTTTCGCTCAGAGCAAAGCTAACGAGCTCCAAGTCACCCTCCACAAACACAGATGCACAGGAGAGGCCCGTCAGCATCTAACCCTGCTCCACTGTACAAACACTTCCGTGAACAAAAAAAGTGCAGAACAGGCAAAGCTATTATTTCTATCATAAAGAAATAAAGACAAACGTGAGGTCCAGGGGTACTGGGTACAATTTATCATTGTTTCTGAGTCTAAATTCTAAATTCCTTCATGGTCATTTGGCTTCGCTTAGCTAATGATTCTCCCCAACCACAGCAAAACAAAATGTCTGTCGCATTTGAATGTTACCAGTAGCCTACGGCCAATCTAGCCAACTAGCCTGGCCAATGTCAGTGACTGCTGATACAATGACATCACACCACAAAAGCCAAAATAAATTAATAAATAACGTTCTTAACTGAACACTCTGATGCTGATGTAACAATCACTAATGCAAATTGAATGCAATGGAGTTCTAGAACAACTACTTTTTGAATTTTGAAGAAACATTCCACAGAAGCCACTCTTCAAAGGGTTAAGGCCGCGTCGCAGAGGGGGCCGGTTGAGTCCCACCAGACGCAGCTGTGACTCACCCGCCAGGCTGAAGCCCTTGCGCACGGCCACCGTGGAGACGAGCCACCTCTCCCTCAGCCAGTCCGCCAGGAGGCCGCCAAGCAGCGCCAACGCCCAGCTGCCCAGGTACGGCAGCGCGGACAAAAACCCGTTCTGGGGGGGGGGGGGGACGTGCCACTCAGACTCCGCTCTCAAACCCAGCCCCGTTAATCCTGTCATCATTCATTTATTCATTCATTCATTCATTCATTCATTCACTCATTCACTCATTCACTCATTCACTCATTCACTCACTGACCGAACAGCTGAAATTAGCGCACTGAAGTTTCCACTTTCTAATTAGAGGAGTGGCTACGTTTCCATTTCGGTATAGAGGGGATTTAACACCTTGGGGTGTTAAAAACGCATCTGCACAAAAAAACACACACACTGCAGGCAAATCACACCTAAATCCTGGAACTGCAGTTCCACCGTTGCATAATCCCACAATGGTGCAACAGCAGCCTGGCAGGATTCGTCAGCTCTGCGGTGGCAACCACGGCGTTTGGAACATCGCACGACTTCGCTGTTTGCGAAGCAGCGAGTCAACAAGGAATACACCGGCCACGGCCGGTCCCATTTAAACCACCGCGGCACACAAAAGCGCAGCGCGGCACGTCCAAAAGCAACGTGGGCAAACGCGGGTCACGGGGAGCAGCGGCACCTCTTTGATGCTGAACCCCAGGACGTTGTTCATGTAGGTGGGGAGCAACGTGAGCAGGGTGTAGAAGGTCCAGTTGTAGGAGAAATGGGCCACGACTATCGCCCAGACCGACGGGGAGGTGAAAATGGAGGCCCAGGGAATGTGGCTTGTGGTGGGAGAGAGCTGCGGAGGAAACAAGGCCAGTGGAAAACCTGTGAAAGGCTGCTTTAATTAGTCTATCCTGATACGTCACAATCATCACCGTAACCTATAAGCCAGGTGATTCAGTTTGTGAAAATTTTTTTAAAATGTAAAAGGATAAACCCTGCATTTATATGTAATGTCTTTTTTGTGATTAAGCTTTTTTTTTGTTTTTAACCTTGTTGTCTCTCCAAGGGTAAACGGTAGCACCGGGTGGGAGTTTTATGTAACCTGAGAAAATCACATGACTTCTAAACAACGATGGGAAAGCAGCCAATTCGTCGTGCCTAGAACGCATAACAGAATCCACATATGCAGGTATGCACGTATGTATGTATGGGTACTAATATAGAATATTTTTTTAATTTAAAAAATCACTGTGTGTAGTATGATTGAATGGGCTCCCAGTGCATTTGACTGCAGCATATGTGCCATTATCTCTGATGACGCTAGAGATACATACAATAACAGATCGCACTTATACACAGCCATGATGA
>CM045884.1:3771444-3776444 GCA_025169545.1 Anguilla japonica
ACGGATAATTGCCGAAGAAACATTGCTGACAAACAAACAGGGTAGCAATAATATTTTGCACACTAACGAGCTCACCTTTTTCAACTTTGGTGCTATCCTGCTGGTTCAACAAAGGGTGTTGACAATCGTCAGTCTCGGTATCCGATGCCGAAAAATCATCCATTTCGCACAAGCAGAGTCTCTCTAAAACTGATATAAAGTATATTATGTCAATCCATTTATGGCAATGGCAACAGCTAGCTCTTTATTAGTCAGTTACCCAGTGGGCAACATTAACTACAGAGACAAACTCGCTCAACTTCTGTCGGCACAAGCGACGCCCGCTAGAAATGTTTGTCAAATCTCAAACCGGAAGTAGGCGCGCAGGCGCAGTGACCGTGCGGCCGCCACAAGACAAATCCAGGTTTAATGAACGAACTGCTCCCTGATTTGGTAACCCGTGTATTCTGGGGCTGTTTGGGCCTATCGTAGTTGAATGCGTTGAGTCAGTTTGGACGCAAGCTGTCTTTTCTGCCTTTGGCGATAAATTGGCAGTTCGTTTGTTAGCGTAACAGATAGTTTTGTTGAAACTGTTATTTCATAGAAAACTAAGTCTAACAATTCTATTTTGTTAAAATAATCAGAATCATTTAACTTTGGTTATTAAGGCAAATGCTTTAATAGAAGCGCCACACAATTATATTTAAAACTATATTTTAAAATATTATGTATGTTCTCTGTAGGACAGTAGGCCTATACACAAAACAAGTCTCCGGGTTTAAATGAGATCATTTTGAATCTCGCCCCTGGGAAACGCGTGTGAGTGTGAATATTTGCAGTTTCAATTACAGATGACCACTGACAATGTAAATGTATTCCTTGCAGTGATATAGCTTCTGCGTGTTCGAGCATCAAACTGCATTTTTCATCAATAATGAACTAAAGTATTTCCCCAGGTTTTTTAGTCTTTCATATGAATGCATAAATCGTATTTATTATATATGTCAGTTCCTACTGTTTTCTAATATTTTGCCATTGTCAACAGAAGACCTCAGCTGAGATAAATCTTAATGCTTGATTACAATATTGGAAAATCATTCAAATAAGGTGTTTTAAACATACTCACCACCCACTCTGGCCATTGTTTCAAGGACATGTTCCATTGTGGTTTACTTGTTCTGGATCAAACTGTTCTGAATGCAGGTAGGCACATGTGTTAAGTAAATAAATTCAAACAGAAATTGAATTGTCTTGCATGTAGGCGTACAGTAGGCCTAAACCAGGGTGAGCATACCATTTACAAGTTCTAAAATATATAATGGAACATGTTCTGTAATAATTCACTAAGACATATATTTGTCACGGAATTTATACAAAAGTGTATCAAACTATCCATTATCTCTCAATTTCTTGAATGTAAAAAGCATCGTCATGGTGGTTACTCCATGCAAACTGAAATACAAAAGTTATCCACAAGATGACACTGTAGTATACTTTTTTGTTTTTGCTCAGTAAAACACAGTCCAGTCCTGAGTAGAAGTCGTACCACATACACAGTATTAGCCAGGACTCGCATTGGACAATGAGCAAAGTCATCCTGGAGCTCAGTGATATTAATTCATTTTAACGCAAATACTGAATTCGAGAATGTACCATACTGACCTCTGGCATATGCGTTCAAACTCAGTGCATTGAAAGATCTCGGGTGGACGCGCGTTCTGTCAAGGCCAGCTCCTGCAGAAGGGATGGGATCCCTAGTTTGGAACCATCTTCACGGTGGCGTCTCAGGCCAGTAAATTTTTTTCCCACGGTTTCCGTGGTGATTGTTAGCGTCTCTCTTACGTCTTTCGAGCTCATCCTCGAAGCTGATGCGAAGCTGATGAACGGCCGCAGCAGCGCGTGCAGCGGCCGTTAGCAGGGCTCCACTTGAACGTCAAACTCGCGGGGGGGGGGGGGGGGGGGGGGGGGGGGGAGGATGGGGGGGGGGGGGGGAGGATGTCGCGTTCGTCACGGCGCCCCGTGACTAACTGACTCTGCCATTGCGACCCAGGCGTAGCTAAGCTATTCAAACAGAAGCCCTGCCATATAATTCTGTTGGCACTGCTCCGATGACTAACCCACCAGTCTGGTCTCTTGTGTACACTGCAGATGGTGGACCATTGTAAACGATGATCAAAATGCAAACAGGACAAAGGTCTCTGAATCACCAGGCTCTCTAATTAGTCTCTGAAAAGCACGGGGAGCTCCCGGATTTGTGTGTGAAATCTATTGGGTAAAAATAATTAAGCGTGCGGAAGTTCTGATTTTTCACGCATCAGTTTTAATATTGGATTACCGGTGATGGATGCTGCTTGGACGAGGAAGGAAATTGCTTGGATGGCACATCCACCACTGATGAATAAATAAAGCACTCCCCCTTTACGCACCCAGTCACGCAAACACACTCACGCGCACATGTACACGCATGTAGCCCACACGCAGGCAGACAGACAAACAAACGCACTTTACCCCACACTTCACTAGGAGCCAAAGGCTCCTTAGGGTCAGACACTGTTAAGGGAGGGTTCAGAACTACCTCAGATTAACTCCTACGTAAGTCCCGGGCGTTGACAGGAAGTTCCTGCGAGCGTCCAGGCCTCACAGCTCCACAGTCTGATCCAGTGATTGTTGTGACGGGGGGGGGGGGGGGGGGCTCTCCTTATGGCTATTGTCGCACGCAACCGTTTTCAATGATTACACACTTGGCTGAAGAGGGTGTGGTGTAAAGGTTAGGGAACTGGACAAGGGCGTAGGCACGAATCACAGTTAGGATGCTGCCATTGTGCCCTTGAGTGAGGTGCTTAACCTGAACTGCTTCAGTGAAAATCTCCCACTGTGTAAACGGATACGATGTACAAAATAGAAAGTTGTGTAAGTCTCCCTGGTAGGAGCATCTGCTAAGTGCATGTACTGAAAATAAGCTCATATACGATGTAGATAGATAGATAGATAGATAGACAGACAGACAGACAGACTTGAGTAACACACCTGGGGAGAATGAGGGAGAAGGAAAATACAAAGCAGTTTACTACACAGGTGTGGCTCTTCCATTAATGCACAAATAACATCCCAGCATGCATAGGGTTGTGCATAAAATGAGACCTCGGTGGCTTTTGAAAGAGGAGAGATTACCGGGGCATGTTTGGCAGGAGCTTCGGCGACCTAGACATCACAACTCGCCGACGTTTCGCAGGCAACTGTGTCTAAGGTGGGATATTTGCTCGTGAAGTGCTGAGACAGCGTTTTCTCCGCGCAATACCGAGAAGTCGGTTGCCACTGCTCGCGCCCAAGTGAGAGCTGGAAAGAGCTTCTCCAGGCAGAGTAGCCGTCATCTTCCCGCAGAATTCCCGACTTTTCCGTGGCACATACACTATAAGACCAAAAGTGTCTGGACATCCCTTGGTCTGGGGCTGTTTTTTTATGGTTTGGGCTAGGCCCCTTAGTACGGTGGCCCTGAGGGTCAAAACACAATAACATTTCACAAAACACAACAACATTTCACAAAACACAACGACATTGTGCCCACACTCAGTGAATTGCTCAATGCCCTTCGAAGGTGAAAGGAATCAGTTTTGTTTCGTGTTTCTTCACTGAGGAAATATTCAGCAGTGATTCACTTCATTGGAGTGCCTGAGCCAAACCCCCCCACCCCCCCCCCCCCCCACAAAAGCAAACCGCACTGAAAAGAATGCCTAATATCACAAAACACAAGGAGGACCTGTCATGGGAAAGAGTAGTGAAATGGTTTGTGTTTACTATGGTTCAGCAAGGTGTCATAAACCAATAACAGACAGGAAGTCAGATACATCGCCACAATTTATTTATTGTGTGCAAAATTAAATCATTGAAGGATTACACAATAACACAGGAGATGATCTACATAGTAAAAACAAGTACATGGCTTGTGATTTTGGAAATCAAATTTTTAAAAAAGTATACTACACTCAGGTGTAAAAAGAAAACAATTACAAAGTGATCTGTGAAAATCCCTGCACAGACTACATAAATACATTTCTTTTTTAACAGATATAATTTCATTTTATTAAAATGACAGTTACATACAGTACTAAAAATCTAAATAATAATAATAATAATGCATTCAAAATGTTGACATATTTTTGATATTTATATCAAAACTTAACGGGTGCCCCAACACTGCAAAAACCAAAAAAAAAGACAATGTTAACAAGTATTTTAGTCATATTTCGACTAAAAAATTGCATTTCTATTCTTGTATTTTTTTTTCTAAATAAGATGAAAACATGAGGTGAGACAGTTTGACTCCTATCTGAATTTGCCAATGGGGTACGACAATTTCACTTGACAAGCAAATAGTAATATTTTCCATTTGAGAGAGAAAGAAAAATATATTTTCAGTCTCACTACAAGACTAAAACACTTGTTAAGACGGACGTTTCTGCAGTGAACACAATTAAAAGAAAGATAAGGGTAGTGCTCCCTGTTGTGGCTCTCATTGTGTTTCCCTTTGTCTCTCCGTTTCAAACATCAATCTCAAAACGCGTTTCCCGTATCTTTCCTCTCCGTCACGATCAGCACGCTTTCCGGGACCAAACGTACATTTAACCAGTGCCTGCAGCTAAAATACAGATTTGGCTTTATTTTAGTGTTTTAAATCATTGTTCCACAGAGCAATACACCAGACTTTTGTCTCACACGAACAGTATTATTATTGCTATAAAATGAGTATTTAAGTGCTGTCTAAATTAGCAGCCCTGCGCTACTCGTTTTAATGAAGACGTTCCACCAACATGTAAAACTTCAACCAGGAATGGAGGTAAGTTGTACAACGCTTTTGGCAGACAAAACAGTTGAGCAACTTCGGTAGCTGAACTGTTATTACAGTCTGTGACAAACGTATGGCTGCGTTTAAAATACTTTGCTAAATACTGCACTTCACGCGTCAAAATTCCCTTCTCTTCCACCAGACACTTGACGGAACCTTCTCGCACTTGGCAACGCCA
>CM045884.1:3781444-3801444 GCA_025169545.1 Anguilla japonica
GTTAGTCTTCCTCTACAGGACCTGACCTTTATATCAGACAGGGTGAGGAACACCAGCCTTCTCCAGCACCTGGTCTGGGGGGGGGGGGGGGGGGGGGGGGGGGGGGGGGGGGGGGGGGGGGGGGGGGGGGTAAGAAGGGGGTGGAGAGGAATGTTAGCCTTCCTCTCCAGGACCTGACCTTTAGATCAGACAAGGTGAAGAATGCCAGCCTTATCCAGGATGTGGTCTGGGGAGGAGGAAGAGAGGGAGGGAGGGAGGGGGAGAGAGAGGATGGAAAAACTCTGGCTCTGACAGAAGACTGGGTTGTGGATTGGGGAGGGGCTTGGAAAAAAATGGCCAATAAGCAATAAGCTTTACTTGCTGTATGCCCGGGGCCATTGTCAAGCTGGAACATTAACGGGCCTTCCTCAAACTGTTGGGGAAGCACAGAATCATCTAGAATGTCACTGTAGGCTGTAGCATTAAGATTTACCTTCACTGAAACTAAGGGGCCAAGCCCAAACCATGAAAAACAGCCCAAGACCAAAGTGTGTCCAGACACTTTTGGTCGTACAGTGTATCTGTGCACGCTTCTCTCATCACACCTGCTCACCAAGCAGCACATTTTCCCTTGGCTGAGTGCAACCAGAGGTCTGTTTGCAACGACGACCGCACACTTGTCTCTCTCTCTCTTTCTCTGAACACCAAGGTCCCAGTATGTCCTATCCAACAATCACACTCTTCCTCATGGTTAATCGTTTTCCTCTAAGGCTGTTGTTTTTTTCAATGTCATTCTTGATAGTGAGTGCCACTGTAAGCCAACTAAACAACCACAGTTCTTTATCTGTGTACGCTCTATTGCTCTGCCTGAATACACACATACACTTCAGGTTACGGTTCATTCGCGGACAAAAATAACTAACCTTTACCCAGCACTCAGTTTAGCAAAGCACAGCAGACGAATATAAACAATGACACACGCGATCGAATATTTTTAGTTCACCAGACATCATTTCTGCACTATTTGGATCATGAGTACCGCTTGACTTCTACGTGAACACCGTACCACAGTTAATTCGCACCGATGGTCTTATTAGTTAACCTTGAGGAGGGTTTGTCAATAACGTACGAGCAGGGGACAAAATGCGTCACATTTTCCAGGAAGACGTCTAGGCCTAACCTCAGCAACAAACACCCAGGTGAATATTAACCATCCGCTGTGCCTCTCTGGGCCAAACCCTGTTGGCATTCCCCCTGCATAAATCTGATGGATGGTCGGTACTGTAGCTGCCCTGGCCTGAAGCTGTGCCAGGCCTCAATCTTTGTTCATAACCTCATGAACAGGTGGGTACAGAGCAAGGCTACCACACATCAGCTTAATTTACTCACACCAGACAGGGCATGAAATGCAAATACCCTGCCCTCTGTCTAAGCAGTGCAGAAAATGCAAACGTGCGTCGGACTCAGATTTCCAAACGAGTATAAATAACAGAGCAGCATCGTAAAGAAGGCCAAACACACGAGGAAATTATGTGAGTCCGACTGGGGATTTCTGACTCATACTCAAGGACATGAGAAAATGGCGGATTAAAGGGCGCGGCCTACACAACGGCGGTCAGAACGTACGTCGAATATCGCACCGTGAAATGCACTTTAAATGCCCTTGCGCACAAATGCGCCTAGCGCCTCATTCCAAAGCCTTTTTGCAGTGCACACACAACTTCCTCAATGAAGTGCACAAAGGAAGTCAGTGAAGGGCATCTAGACCTTTTTTTTTTTCCTCCTTTATTTTCTTTTCCTGCTGAAGTGAAGGAACACCAGTGTCACATGTCTGGTTCGCCGATGTCAGCAGTCTGCGTTTAGCTGGCCGGGCCTTGCTCAGCCGTGATTGGTCAGCCGCGGCACAGCAGTCTCTCTTCCTCTCTGAATCAGCCGTGTGCGCAGCAAAACCCATCCCTGTGCAAACACGCGAATGTACAGCTGCTCACACGACCTCAACCGCGGTGAGACGGCTGAGCTGGGATGCACTCACTGCTGCAATATGAGCCGCTCTTCAAGCCAAACTCAGCACTGAAATATTTCCAGCTACGGGTGAAACGCATCATCAGTAAAAACAGTAAGATGAGTTGTCACATTTCCACGAAAACCTGTGTAGAGAGTCTCTCTTACTGGATCAGTGGCTTTAACCCCCCCCCCCCCCCCCCCCCCCCCCCCCCCCCGCCCACGCACCTGCACCACCCCCCCCCAAGCACAAGCGGCCCCCGCATCACCTGACTGCCACGATTCCTTGAGCAACACAAGAGCTCTTGAGGAAAACAAGGGGGCGGGACAACCGGAAAAAACACACACACGCACAAGTTCTGACATATCTGAGTCTTCCCCCCAGCGGGGAGAGAGATGATGAAATCCCGCCTGGTTTTAATGGAAAGGCCCCCCCAGAGGAGCAAAAACACGTCCCCCCCCCCCCCGCCCCCCGCCCCCGCCCCCCCCCCCCCCCCACGCAGATGCAGTCAGGCCTCAGGCGGGAGGACAGCCAGTGCGCTTTCTGAGGCCTTTCCAGGAATCCCGTCCGGAGGGGGGTGGGGTGGGGTGGGACGGGGGGGGATGGGGGGGGGGGGCGCATAAGTTTCCACTCAGACGGGTCGGGCGGCGTTCGCTCGGCTTCTTGCCGGCGAAACCGCCGTGTATTTACGCATTCCTCGATTGGCGAGCGCGCTAGCCTCCGCGTAGCGGGGTCAGCCGAGGAGAGACATCCACTGCTTTTCAGGGGAGGGGCAGCATAAACACTGTCTTCTGAAGCCACCGGGACATCCGCAAATACGGAAGTTTTAATAAACACCACCATCCCCTCGCGCCCAAGACGCCTACCGCCCACTTCCTGTCTTTATTGGTGGGGGGGGGGGGGTGCCATGCCCTTGTTTGTTCATTGGCGATCACTTGTTACACAGGCTTAGCCTTATCGTGAACCGCTTTTTTGTTATGTTTTTTTTTTCAAAATTCCAAGTGTTCTAGAACTCCATTTTGCTTTCAGTCACCAGCAGAGATTGTGACATCAGCATTAGAATGTTCAGTTAAGAGCGTTCTGATCACACGTTTGTGACCTCACACCTTTAAAGGGCTCATCTGCAGGGAATGGTCACTGCTGACAGTGGATTTGGGACAGAGACAAGTAAGGGCTGCAGGACCCCCCTTGTTATTTCTGGGCACGGCGCGGTACATATTGTGACTTGGATGAGGACAGAGGCACTTCCTCATTTTCACATGAAAGAATGATTTCATTTCCTCTTTCCCCGACCGCAGTTCTGCAGGAAACGAAGGCTGAACGTCAATCAGACGAGCGCGCGGTGAAAACCGCTCCCAGTGCACATTCTTCTTCGCTGTAACGCGCTTTTTTGCCAAGGTTTCTGTAAAAAACCACACAAACGCACAGAGACCAGTCCGGCCTTCTGGCCACAGAGCACGCTGCACAAGCCGCCTGACGCTTGTGATGTCCTCGAGGAGCGGGAGGTCGGCGCGGTTCAGTTTATAACCCGCAATCACAAGACGGCTGAAAGTCCACTTTTAACGACTTTTTACAAAGGTTGACACCAAGATCACATTCTGCAGTATCCAGCCATCCCTTTCAGGGAAAAATAGCTCATAAAACAAGGTAGACATGCAGACAGGACAAAAAGGGCCCCAAATAAACCTGAGCTGTCAGCCAGACATTTTCATGATTTACCCTCCATTCCCTTCCCTGTTCTCTCTCTCTCTTCCTCCCCCCTTCTCTCTCTCTCTCTCTCATATCCCCCATTACCTCTCTTTCTCTCCCTGAACTCGGTCCCCTCCATGTCCGCAGATTTTGCTGACGGTCACACTTTTCCGCCTGTGTGCCCTCCCTGAGTAAACTCTCTCAGACATCGGCACCTAAAATGACCTCCTTCTGCGTCTCTTCCAGTCCAGGGCTCTCATTGGCTAGCAAAGGCACCGCAATCCTTAACCCTTCAATGTGTGACATCACAAGTGTGCGATTAGAACACTGTTCTCAACTGAACATTCTAATGCTGATGTCACAGTCACTATCAGTAGCTGAAAGCAACGGAGTTCTAGAACACGTACATTTCATTACATCATATTACAGGTATTTAGCAGACTTACACAACATTTTCTACATAGCATTTACATCGCATCCATTTATACTGCTGGATATATACTGCAGCAATGCAGGTTAGGTACCTTGCTCAAAGGGCACAACGGCAGTGTCTCACCCGGGAATCGAACCTGTGACCTTTAGGACCAGTTTCGTTTCTTTCCACATTATACTATACAGCCGCCTCCAAATTTTAAAGAAAGGAAATCATTCCTGCTCTTCGAAAGGGTTAAGCAGCGTCAGAGCCAGCGTTTCTCCCAGCCTGCCCCCCTGCTGTCCACAAACAGCGCCGTCGCCGTGTGCTACGGACGGCCTGCCCCCCCCCCCCCCCCCCCCCAACCCCCCCGAGTCCCCATCGGCCGCCTGCCGTACGAACGCACAAACAGCGACAGAGAACAGCCAGGGCCTGAGCCAATCGGACGTGACCGCACAACGGCGACCTTCTCCGCGCGACCGAAAACACGCCGGCCAGCTGGCCAAACTCGGCACAAAGGAGTTCATTCTGTCCTTCCGTCGTATTTTTTTTTCCGCCCGTTCCACCCACGCGGGGAGAAATCACCATCAGATAACTATCCGGCGTGACGCCAGGAGTCCGCAGCAGAGTAAACCGTTTGGAGAACGCTCACACGCGGTTTGTTTTGTGAAATGGCAAGATGGACCTCAGCCATTGCGCCTCGGTTAGTACCCCTCAAAATGCACCTGAATTGCTTCAATAAGCTTCAAGTCAAAAAAAGAAACTTTTTTGAAAAGCCAGATTAAGCCAGATTAACTGACAGTGCATTCTTGAGAGTATGTAGACTCTCCTGAACGTCTGAGAGGGGTAAACCGATTCCATACTTCCATCGATAACTTTAACCACATGCCGTGGGAGAGAGGAATCTTGGCTCAGGTTGCTCAAATCATCATAAGTGAGATTCTTGTGGCAGGTGGCTCTGACCAAATACTCAGAGAACTCGCAGAGGTAAACAGAAAGACAGGTGCGTTCGAATAATGCCCCTTATCTACGAGCTCGATGACCGACCATGCTTTCACATTTGAGCCACTTAGCGGACGTTCGCTTACCCCAGACAGATTTCAACAGCCTGCGTTCTTTTTATAGAAATCCACTGAAGAAATTCCCGGCTAGGTATCTTTGTCAATGGTACAACAGCAGTGCCCACGACCCTGGACTTACAAGCGCAGTTCCCTAAACCTTATGCTACGCTGTCGCCCTTTCAGAATCAAAAATGTCGACTGCAGCCCTGCGCACAATTGCACGGCAAACTTTCACAAAAGCTCAGCTTGTTAGCCGGGAAGAAAAGATCTCAGAATACATCACATCACAATGGAGCACCTTGTTATGCGAATGGCAACCTTATACACCGCAGGGTTTGCATTCTGGTGATATGGGGACACCTCCGGACTGCGAGCGAGCCCGCATTTACATGCGTTTGAGCGCGTGAATATCCCAGCAGTGCAATAACTCGCTACAAGCAGAAGGCCGCTACCGTCTGAAACGGAGCTTTGTTGACGTTCACAAAGAACAAGAGACAAGCGTCGGACGCGCGCACATTAACACGCATACCCACATGCGCTTATGCTAACGGCGCGCCGACAAAAGCCGGTCTTGGTGTTGGTGTCGTGGATCTCACCGAGCTCAACCGCCACAGCTTGTTAGAGCTAAAATATGGCGCATGTGCGGGGCACTTTCAAACGGTTGCCGTGCGCGAGTCCGTTAGGCTGCGGCGCGAAAACAATCGCAGACAGACGCCGTTACAACAACGCTATTTTTGACTTCGTTCAGAGCTGTTCCTCTTCCTCTCTGTCGAAACCCACATGTGTTGGGAAAATGACGCTACATGCTAGATGCTAAAACAATGGCCTGAGGAAAAATCTATGCGTGAAAGAAGTCCCCTCTTTGGCCGAAAAAACCTCTCGCTGGCAGCTCCCTGAAGCACGTGAGATTTAGGGACACGTGATGTGGGGACCCAGGGACCCACTGTAGAGACCCACCATAGGGACCCAGGAAGTCACTCAGCTGGGATCCCTGAGGGAGAGATTCTGCCAAACTACTGAGTCCAAGAATAACACATCTGCACAGAGCAGCCCTGTGTGCATGAGTGTGTGTGTGTGTGTGTGTGTGTGCGTGTGTCAGTCTGTGAGAGTGTGTGTGTGTGTGTGTGTCAGAGAGAGAGACAGTGTGTGTGTGTGTGAGTGTGTGTGTGAGACAGTGTGTGTGTTTGTGTGTGTGTGTGTAACCAAACACTCCCCTCACCCCATCACACCACCCTCCTCACCAGCCCCCCCCCCCCCCCGACTAAACAGTCGGAGGCGAGCTCCAAACATCAGCCCTGTTTGTGGAACGCTCCCCCGCTCTAGCAGGGCCCGTTTTCGGGGTGAACGGGTGACCCCCCCCCACCTGTGCCTCCACCCTCCTCCGGCCAGGCGGACTTTTAAAACATCAGCCTCTGGGTTCACGAGGAACCACCCCTCCCGCCCACGGCTGCCAGGAGGCCAGACTCTCTTTCAGAAACAGAGCGCGCGCGCCAGAAAAGTTTCCACACGCTAATTGCAAAAGAATGTATTCATAAGACCTTTTGCATGTGCAAACAAATCCCATGGCTTCTAATATGCACTGCTGACTATTCTGTGACTGGCGTTACTGAGGCACTTGGGCACTCTGAAGATGCAGATTTTATTTGTGAGGACACACTGACAGCGGGCCGCCAGTCGAACGGCCGGAAAACACACCCTCGCGGAATATGCCTGAAGAGTTTTTTTTGTTTTTTTTTTAAAAAGGCGGGGAGCGCTCGTACCGATTTGGTCCTCGGGGATGAGGGACTCGATGGGCGGGTCCAGCTCGGAGCTCTGGCACAGGTAGGCCTTCATCTGCGTGACGAACTGGCGCAGCGTCTGCAGCAGGTCCAGGCCGGAGGTGTGGCAGCCCGCGTTCTCCTGCAGGAAGCCCACGTAGTCCCGCACCAGGCAGCCGAAGTAGGAGCCCTTGTCCCGGGACAGCTCGGCGATGCGCCGGACCGCCCGCCTCTCCGGCGTCATGAAGGAGTTGAAGACGCCGCTCATCTTGCGCAGGTGGCCCTTCAGCGCCTGGGGCAGGATGAAGGCGGGGCTGCCGCCGACCCCGCCCCCGACGCCGCCGCGCCGCTTCCTGAAGGACTTGTTGAAGGGGGGGTGGGGGTGGAGCCCCTCCTGGTCGCTCTCCACGCTCACGCCGTAGTCCTCCTCCTCTTCCTCGTCCTCTTCCTCGCTGCTGTCGCGGCGGCCGGCGGGGTCGGGTCCCGGCAGGGAGAAGCCGTGGGTGAAGTCCAGCGAGTCGGAGGAGGAGGTGGAGATGCTCATGTCGCTGAGCCTCTGGCCCCCGCCCCGGCCCCTGCCCCGGCCCTCCTCCTCCTCCTCCCCCTCCCCGCCCGCTCTCTGCAGCTCCGTCCCGCCCCCCCCGGGGGGGCTGGGGCTGCCGTGGTCCAGGGCGGGGACCCTGAGGAGCACCCTGGCCCGGCTGCGGGACAGGGCCTGCTCGATGGTCTGGTCCTCCAGGGCGATCTGGCAGCGGTGCCCATCCAGGTCGGGGGCGCTCACCTGCTTCTTCATGCGGGGCGGGGGCACCGGGATGGGCGCGCTGACCTTCTTGGGCGGGGAGGACGAGGAGGAGGATGAGGAAGAGGAGCGGCCGCTGAGCTTGGAGCCCATGAAGCTTCGGCGTGTTTGCTGGGGCTGCTGCTGCTGCTCCTGGTTTTGTGGCTGCTGCTGTTGCTGCTGATTTTGCGGCTGCTGCTCTTGTTGCTGGTGATTTTCGGGCTGGTGCCTGGCCCAAGCGGTCGCCTCAGGCATGCTCCTCTGCTTCGGCGGGGGGGGCGGCCGGCGGGGTAGCGTGCGGGGGGGCGGCGGGCGGGGTGGAGGGGGGCGCAGCTTCCTGACGGTTTGGCTCCCGCCGCTGCTGGCGTTGCTGTTGCCGGGGGCGACGGCGGCTGCGCCGGGCGGCCCCGCTGGTCTGGGGTCCCCTCGCCGCGGTGGGCCTGCAGGAAGAGGGGGTTGACGAAGCAGAGCGCCCCGCTGGACTGGGACGGGGGGCGGGGCCGCGGGGCCGTGGGGGGGTTTTCGGGATGGGGGGGCGTCTGTCCCTCCGGCGGGCGCCTCAGCTGCACGTTGCCCTGGACCGCCGCGCGGGGCAGGGACCCTGCGCTCCTCCTGCGGCTGCACAGGGGGGAGTCCCAAAAACCTGTCAGAGACAAGGGGGGGGGGGGGAGAGAGTCAGCCAAACGCCAGAACTAACACCAGCACAGACTGCGGCACAGACACCAACACAGACACCAGCACAGACACCAGCACTAACACCAACACCAACACCAGCACAGACACCAGCACTAACACCAACACAGACACCAGCACCAACACCAGCACAGACTGCGGCACTGACTGCAGAACAGACACCAACACAGACACCAGCACTAACGCCAGCACAGACACCAGCACAAACTCTAGCACAGACACCAACACAGACACCAGCACAAACTCTAGCACAGACACCAACACAGACTCCAGCACAGATGCAACGTAGCCACAGCCAGCATCTCAAACACATCTATTCACATTCCATTCACCTCTTAAAGACGCACATCTGTCTGCACTGCAGGCATTACAAAATGTTAAACAGGTTGCTCAGTTTATTTTTGTATAGTTTATAACTCTGTGCCACCTGTAAAACAAGCTATTCTCACACCAGAGTAGCTTGTTTATCTGTAAAATGCCTTAAAATTGCTTCCAAAAAAGGCAATTCACCACAAAATGCATTCTGGTGTATTTTTTCCAATCCCTCCCTAATATAGCACATCTAGCTCAACCACGTTAGGAACTTTACCAACACTGTACGAGGCACTCTGAGCTGAACTGCCCATCCAGCTGCGTGTGGTTGGTGGACAGTGTATAGAATAAAATGCAATTATGTGTATGAGTACAAGTTGAACTGAAGATATTGAAATTGATTGTCTGCAAAGCAAATAAGTAATGTAACGTTAAAATAACGTAAAATAACAGGCGTTCTACTCACGTTAGCCTCCCACAGATCAGAAATGATCGGGCGGGACGAGGAAGCTTCTTTTTTAAATTCTTTTTAAAAAAAAAAAAAAGATTTTTCTGCTACCCCGAGCCGTTCTGAAGCAGGGTGGTGAACCAGCGCGAGAGAGGAGAGAGAGCTGAGCAGTGCTTTCCCCTGGACTGAATCACACGAATGTCGACACACACCCATACACTCCAGAGTGACTCACGCATGGAAATGCGGAGGGGCGGGGGGCGGGGGGTGGGGGGCGGACTTTAAACACTGGACACCTCCCCCTCTGCCCACTCCCTCCCTCCCTCTCACTCTCTCTCCTTCAGAAACAGTTCATTATTTCCCCTCTTCTTAACAATCCTTCTCCTCCCATCATTGAGTTCTTCTATAGCGACTCATCGGCCCGACGCAACAAAAAGCTGCCCCCCCCCCCCCCCCCCCCCCAACAGAAACAGCGACTGCCACCGAGCCGCTGACTGGATCATTCACAGAGAGGCTTTAAAAAAAAACCCGTATGAATCAGTGCAGATGATCTATTTCAGGCTCAGAGAAGTAGCTGCATTGTTGTCAAAGAGGTATCGGAAACAAAAACAAAAAACCCCCCAAAACCTTCCTCTTCTGACTACACAATGGCCTCAAATAAAGGTGTGTCCCAGTAGCTTAGTGACACAGTGCAGAAGCACAGACGCTGCACTTTAACACACCTGAGGCTGTGTATGGGAAGGGGCTGTGGGGGGGGGGGGGACTTCCAGCTTTAGATCTTCCCAGTGACAGCAGCCCTGGGAGAACTCGGCTCCCGCGGGAAAGGGGGGGGGGGGGGTGAAACCTGCCCCCTGGCAGCACTCGCGGCAGACCCCGCCCCCACAGCCCCCCCCGGGACAGGGTGCGAAGGGGAGGCATTCCCTGTGTAGTGCACGTGAAGGCTGGATTTAGTACCAGGGTGGGAGAAACACTTTCTTTCGGGCTCAGATAAGCTTAGCCGGGACTTTGTTCCATGTCTCACAGGTTTGTGCGAAACACCGTTTGAGTGCACATTTCTGCCGTGTATCTCCGCCCACCACTAGGGGGCGAGACCCACGCGTCCAGATCAGAGCGGCTCTGCGGTTCTGCGGCACTTCTCCAGTCTCGTCTGTACCGGCCGCGCGGACGAAGCCCCGCTTCCCCCTGACCGCTCCTCGGCGGGAACCGAGAACGCGCCGGGCCGCGCACGCGTACGTCAGGCCTCACGCGCACGCTACCGAACGCCTGAAGCGTCGTGGCTCTGGCCCTCGGCGGGCCGCCGTCCACACGGGGGCCGTGTGCGCCCCCCCGGGCAGACGCTACGCGGCCTTGCCTCACGCCCGGCTCAGAGGGGCGGCCTGCGCAGGGAGCTGAGCTGCGCAGGGAGCTGAGCTGCGCAGGGAGCTGAGCTGCGCAGGGAGCTGAGCTGCGCAGGGAGCTGAGCTGCGCAGGGAGCTGAGCTGCGCATCGGCGTCCCTCGCCCATCACAACCGCATCACGGAAGAGAGGGAGGAGGCCGCTCTGTTTAAAGGGTGTTTTAAAATAGCTCCCCACAGCTCCCGACATAAACACAAGCCTCTCTCTCCCTCTCTCTCTCTCTCCCCCTCCCTCTCTCGCCCGGGCCCCGTTCTGGCAGAGGGAGCACGGCTCCGCACGCACGGCTGCGGACGTTAGCGGAGGAAGACCACGCCCGGCTCCTCCTCCTCCTTCTTCTTCTCCTCCTCCATGAGAACCCGCGATATTTCCATCCGCCTCGCCCGCTGGAGGGAGCGGCTCCACAGAGCCGATAAGACCCGCCTCTGACCTCCCTGACTCACCCGAAATTCAGGCTGAACTCATTTTGTCCCGGGACGTTAGGAAACCGTGACACCGGCCTGGATGTTCCCCAAGAGAAAACCCCCCGCTCCAGTCGAGTGCCTAAATCGTTGCCGCCTCGTCCTTGCAAAAGCAAAATCCGATTGCGGAAAGGCGTTGTGAAACACTGTGAATCTGATAGCAGAGGTCCAGTGCTGCATTCGCATAGAATGACCCAAGCGGTTTTATCGGAGATGATCGTTTAAGGAAGCATCTTTTTGCACTGTAAGAATGTGTAACTGCAGCACCTGTTGTCATGGACGCACTGTAAGAATGTGTAACTGCAGCACTTGTTGCCATGGACGCACTGTAAGAATGTGTAACTGCAGCACCTGTTGCCATGGACGCACTGTAAGAATGTGTAACTGCAGCACCTGTTGCCATGGACGCACTGTAAGAATGTGTAACTGCAGCACCTGTTGCTGTGGACGCACTGTAAGAATGTGTAACTGCAGCACCTGTTGCCATGGACGCACTGTAAGAATGTGTAATGCGTTGCCGTGGACGCACTGTAAGAATGTGTAATGCGTTGCCATGGACGCACTGTAAGAATGTGCAATGCCTTGCCGTGGACGCACTGTAAGAATGTGCAATGCGTTGCCGTGGACGCACTGTAAGAATGTGGAATGCGTTGCCGTGGACGCACTGTAAGAATGTGCAATGCGTTGCCGTGGACGCACTGTAAGACTAAACCCAGTGACTGCAGTGCAGAGGCATGGCTCACCTGCGCCCAGCTGGGCCACCTCCTCCAGGTCCGCCTGGGTCTTAGCCGCAGCGATGGCTTCCGGAATCCTCAAGGTGAAAGGCAGGACGTCCCTGGGGGAGGGGAGGCGGAGGTTACCATGGTTACTGAGGACCACGGCCAGACACAGAGGGAGAGTGCCAGAGTTCCGGCCTACAACCTTGGACAGCTGGATGAAGACTGAACATCCCTGGCCTGTGTTGAGTGGGAGGGGACAAGCATCTGTGACTGACATGTGGGGGGGGGGGGGGGGTTGACCCACACAGTTTGATGTGTGACAGAGGTGGACACACAGGGCAAACTGCATCGACCTCAGCTGGGGTTTACAAACTAGACCAGTGAACCCCTTTACTCCGTAACCAGCTGTTCCGAATTCGTTCTGGTTTGGGCTCAGTGGAGTTCAGCTAATTCAGCAGTGATGCTCGTTTGCCAAAAAAAAAAAAAAAAAAAGAAAACATCTTCTGCACTATTAATAATAACTACTGCTAAAACCACTTTACCACAAGCATGTAAGCATATTCATTTCACTCAGCTCCATGTTGCATGCACACACCAGGAAGACATGGTTTCGAGGGAAGTTGGTCATTATTATTATTTTTTTAGACGAGAGATCATTAAGAATCTTGTTTTGTTTTTCGGCTCCCACCGACACACATTCTGTTGTGTCTATGGCAGTCACTTTTATAAACCCGCTTGACAGGCGATGGGCTTTTGTAATATCAGGAGTGGGTGGTCTCTGGCAAGTGCTGGCAGAAGGCGATAAATGGAAAAGGACAAAAAAAACAACAAGAGCACCGGTCCCAGCTGGCTGGCGATCGGGATTTGGGACGGGGGCTGGGGGACGGAACGCCGCGCCGAGAGCCAGCCTTAGTCATCGCGCTGGACGCCCTTCGCCGCGGATCTTCGCCGTCCCCCCGAGCGTAACCCAATAAAGACGGGTTCGTTTAAGTTTACACGCCCGGCTCACGCAGCAGAGAGACAGAACAGAGTCTTTCATCATCCCCGAGTCTTTTCCCGTTCGACCCGGTTTCCCCCGTTCCTCCCGCGCCCTTCGGGTCTGGCACCGAACGCAGCAGCGAGTGTTTTCAATCAGACCCCCCCCCTCCCCCCCCTTTGCATCAGAGACCCCTCAATTTCTGCCCGCACGCCTGCACTGATTTACATCAGGACGCACTTTAAATACGGCAACCCTACCAAAGCAGCACAGGGTATGCGAGCATGAACTGACTCACCGAGTCTGAAGCTGTTCAGAGACAGAATGAGAACTTCTGTTGTGCAGTCACTCAGTGGCCACACTCGCTGTGCTCCGCATATCGTCATATTCATTTTAAAATGAAAAACGTTTCGATTTATCTTTATCCGAGTCGGGAGCAAACAGAAGTATAAACCTACTTCCCTGTTTCCGTTATTAAATCTCCAGCAGGTTCCTCCTCAACCCGCCTGATCGCTGCACATAACAGCTATGATAACGGCAAGCGTGGAACCCACAAGATCAGCGCAAGAGAGACAACACGTGTAAGGTAAGTATATGAAGGTGAAGGTGTGACCATTTATACTGTGACTCACAAATGAGTGACACCATCGTGAGCCAATCCGTGCACCCCAGGGGTTCAGTGATCGCACCCATTGGCTCTGATGAGAGGGGAAGGGGAGGGGATTTTACCTGCTGATGCAGTAGAAGGCCACCAGGCGAAAGAGGTCCGCGAAGCTGATGCCAGAGCCCTCCAGAGAAAATGCTGGAAGACAAAAAGCAAACGAAAACGTTAGCGTTACGAAAGAGAAGAACGTCGAATACACGCATCCAACGGGCGTGGCCAGGTGCGGTAGAAAAGAATGAGGCTTCGGGAAAGTAAAGATTACCTGCACACACCAGCTCCCTTGCGGTTTATTCACAGTGAAACGATTCGACCAGAGAATGCCTGACTAAGACCTCTCAGGCCCTAGCGCTGCACTGTGAATAAACCACAAGGGAGCGTTTGCTGCTCGGTGTGTGGGTATTTTTTATTTCTCAATGTTATGAAAGAGAGCGTGAAATGAGAAACGTACAGCTCTTTTCATTCAGTCTGAGCCTGTGTGAAAGCTCTTAAAAACACGCACCTCGGGTGCTTAATGCACCTCGGGTGGACCGGTGAGAAAAAAAAAAAACCAGGGAATATGATTGTTTGGACATACCAAAAGCAGCCGTGCGAGAGTCATTTCACACAGACGACTGAACTGCAGTTTTTCAAACAGTCAGATTTAAAACATGCAGGTGTGAGAACCAGCACGTTCCGATTATCGTGAAGTTTCAGGAAAGGTTACGGTTTAAGAACTAAAAGCCCAAAATCTGAATTCCCCCACAGCCAGGCCCCCCCCCTCCGCCCCACCGCTGTGTCCTGTCCCACCGGCAGGGCAGATGTGACCCAGTTTTCGGGAGCAGACAGAGGCAGTGTGTTGATACTCGAGGAGCGAGGGGGCCTAGAATTGGGCTAACCCCCCCCCCCCCCCCCCCCCCCATAGGGGCCGGTCGCTGGCCGGGCGGGACCCCAGGAGGGGGCGACGTCATCGTTCTGCAACATCGGCGCCGCGTAACTCAAGCCTCCGCGGACGCGACCCCAAGCGTGACTAAACAAGACAGCGAGTACTGAACAGCGCACTCCCCCGGCCCCAGCTCCAGATACACTGGCCCGCGTCCCGTCCACATCTGCACCCACATCTGTCCTCAGCCATGACTCACAAGAAAACACGAGTGTGACAGAGGTTGGTTTTTATTTTAATTTTCTTTTTTTTTTTTTTTTTTTTACAAACTGGGTTCAGCGAGTTCTTCCCTTGAGGAATGCGATGTGGGCTGCTGTTCTTATCGTACCGCAGCCAGCGAGCCGGGCCGCCGCAGGCATGGGGGGGGGGGGGGGGGGGGGGACTTTGAGGACAGCTTCACAGGTGGACCTACAGGGCACTGGGGGGGTGGATCTACAGGCACTGGGGGGTGGACCTTACAGGCACCGATGGGGATGCCAAAATACTCCCACGCCTGGCCAACTCTGCATCGCCCTGAGGGGGGTTGCTGGCCACAGTCAGCCCTGGCATGCTGTGATGTGCACCAGTGAAGTAATCGGAGCAAATGCCCCCCCCCCCCCCCCCCCCACCCCCAGCGCTGTGACAGCAAAGTTCTGGCATTAACCTTTTGAAGAGTAGGTCTTTTTTTTTGCTTATAATTCTGGGAAAGAAAAAAAAAACCTTCTAAGGCAGTGTTCTAGAACTCCACTGCCTCCAGTCACCAGCAGTGATTGTGACATCAGCGTTAGAATGTTCAGCTAAGAACATTCCAATCATGCATTTGTGACCTCACACGTTAGAAGGCGAGTGAGTGGCAGTGAATGTGAGCTCTGAACAGCTCACTGAGTAAGCAGGCTGGGGAATTGGGCCCATTCCAAAGAGCTGGAGGCTATAGCTAAAGTCAAACATTGACACAGAACATTGACATTTTACATTTGGCAGACGCCTTTATCCAAAGCAACATACAATATGTGCATATTGAAGGTCACTGGAACCACTACAGAAGACAGGTCCGATAAGATGCAATTCTCATTAGGTATCAGTCATCCATAGCCATGAACATCGAGTCTAATTCACGCAGTAAACATAGTCAGTAAAGTTATGACAAGAGATACGATAAACAGCTGCAACATCAACATCAAAACGCACTCTACAGAGCTCAAGGCTATACTGTAGCTACAGGCTATAGCTGGAGGCTATAAAACACTGAGGAAATGGAGGGGCAAACTGAAGCCGCCACAACAGGGGCACTGTGTCAGGGCTAGCAAGGAGGGGGCAGGAGGGGGGGGGGGGGGGGCAGTATGCATGCGGGCTCAATCTCACTCTTTGTGAGGGATGCCAAGTGCCATCTTCAGCACTGTCACAGTTTAGTAAGGACAGAAGTAAAGTGCAGCTGCGGTGGGATTACAGGAGGTGGGAGGGGAATTCAGTACCAACAGGGCAACCTGCCCCCCGAGATCAGGGTCAGCTGCTACCGGATGGTTCCATTGGTTGGATTCTACTGGTTGATTCCAAATCCAGTCAATCTCAAGACATTAAATTATTTTTTTTATTAATTTACTGAAAAAGTTTTTACAGAACATTATGGCCAATTTCTCGGCTTATGAACTGAAAAATCAATTCTTTTCCTCAGAACGACTGAACTGAAACCGAGCTGACGCCAGTTCCTGGTCCTGACAGAGATCAGGAGCCTTGACGAGCAGCCGGGAATCAGTGCGCCAACACGTGAACGAGCAGTGACCCAAAAATAGCGACGAAACTCAACCCCCGAGCATCGCCAGGAGCGGTAAAACGCGAAAGAAAGAAAGAAAGAAAGAAAGATGACGTACTGTACTGGCTCTCCTTCATGGGGAAGTCGCAGACTGGAGGCCCAGACGCATCGTCAACGCGCAGGGAAAGCACCTTCCTCTGAAGCTTGGACGACTTCCTCACCAAAAACATCTAAAAAAAATAAAATTTTTAAAAAAACAGGAGTTCAGTCAGTTCAGTTTTCACACGCTTACGGGCTTCTCTTCATCAAAGTTACCTTTTGCCTGGGGCAAAGATGGGACAGACATGTTACCATGGGAACACTCCCAAAGACATGGACACCAAGTCAGACTAAAATCTTTTATGAATCACTTTTAAAGATCTGACAGGTCTGCACTCCACAATTTTAGACTCGTAATCAAACTATTCTCATGTGGTTAAAGTGCCGATTCTCAGCTTTTATTTAAGGGTATTTTTATACATTTTGGCTTCACCGTGTAGTAACTGCTGCACTTTCTATGCATAGCTACCCCCTATTTGTTTGGCAGTACAAATATAAAATTGTAGAGTACAGGGCTAAATCAGGGGGAAAAAAATCATGTCATTGTCTGAAACCTTATGGAGCTCATTATGTATCATTATGATTATGACATCATCATCATCGTCACAATGACTCCAGTGTTGGGCGTGGCGCGCTCACCCCCGGCGGCTGCCGCAGCAGTATCCGGGCGGCCTCCTCGTCGCTTAGCGACAGCAGCAGCCAGACGGGGTGCGTCTGCGTCAGCCGGTCCAGCACGCTCATGCGTCTGCGCAGGGAGTCGTACCCGGAGTCCCGCACCCCCACCGAGCCGGTGCAGGGGGGGGACTGCAGGTACACCCCGCTCACCTCCCCCTCCAACCTGCAGAGAGAGGGAGGGGGGGAGAGGGGGAGAAGGGGGGGGGGGAGAAGGAGGGTGGGAACAGGGGACAGAGAGAGGGAAAGAGGGAGAGGGGAGAAGAGGGACAGAGAGGGGGAAAGAAAGGGAGGGGAGAAAGGGAGGGAGAGGTAGAGATGGGGGAGAGAGGGAGGGAGGGAGGGAGAGGTAGAGATGGGGGAGAGAGGGGGAGAAGGAGAGAGATGGGGTGAGAAGGAGAGAGAGAGAGAAATGAGAGAGGACAGACAGAGAAAGTTAGGGATGCTCACATCATGGTCTCCACAGCAGGGACATGAAGGGTAATCAGATTACAGCTGTGAGACTCTAAACAGGCTGATCTGAGAAATTCTCAGTCTGAGAATTTGTACAAATGTGCAATGGCTCCCTCTGCTGGCCAAAAAGGAGGTGCGGTCATGAGGAAGCAAAAACCAGCATGTAAGCATGAATTTCAGAATCTTGCTGAGCTATGTTGGTGGTATGGACAACGTGTTCGACAGTGAAATGCTGTGGTTTACCGAGGAATTCAACAATAACATCAATAAAAAATGAATTAAGTTCGTAGCTCTGAATAGAGAAAACAAGCATGACTTTTTTTTTTTCTTTATTGGGAAAGGCTATCTTATTTCCTGGATGGGGGGGATTTCCAACCACACAGCCCACAAGAAGTTACTGTAAATGATCACGCATGCCATCAATTCCTGTGAACAGTGAACGCTAAGGTACATATTCGGAAAATGTCGTTTGAAAAAATCGCTTCACATCGCTTCGTGGGTATAGGAACAGGCCCAGCAGCCGTTTGGGGGGGGCCCTGTGGGCCAGTCTTCAGCAGAACGGACAGAACTGACAGCAGAACTGACTCTGGCTCTGAGCCATCAGCTGCGTCTCGCGCCCTCCCAGCTCGGAGCCGACAGAACCAACGCTGGGAAACGTGACGAACCGCCATCTTTACCCCTCATCAACTCTCAGTCCTAACCAGTAGCGTTAGAACTTGAATACGTATGTTAGTACGCACACGCACGCACACACACACGTGCACACATACGTGCGCGCACACAAGCGCGCACACATGCGCACACACACACACACACACACACACACACAAGCACGGGGGCGCACATGGGCACACGCGCACACACACACTTTCCACACTTTGCAAAGGGAAGCGCATGAGATTTCATTTCAAGTCACTCAACATGACATTCCACACAGAATGTGTTTCTGAACCGATGCAGTTCTAGTTCAGTCGCATTTTGTCATCAGTCAGTAAGCAGAAGAAAGAGGCGGAGCTTCCCAAGCCTCAGCCAGTAAGAGGCGGAGCCACTCTAGTCTGTTTGGAGATCTGCAGTGTGGCTCTCCGGGGGAACACGTCCGAGCGCCAGACAGTCCAAAACCACTGACCTCAAAGAAAGGTCTCCAACGACTCTCTGGACGATAACAGGAAGTCGCCTCTGTTAACAGATAAATGAAACCAAAACAGAAAGATAAACTTTGTCTACTAACTCTAACTCTTGTCTGGGTCACTCCAGATGTTGATGCTGCTTTATTTTAGAGTACGTACGGTATAAACGGCAGTCAAAATGAAGAACCATATAGTGCAGAAGAAACACAGACCTTATATATACACACAATACGTATCTTATTTCTGTACTGTCCCGATTTGGCAGTTTTACAGCAGAATGTACTGTCACAGGGCCAAAACTGCCAAAATGGCTCATTCTCTCAAAGTAAACACGCTTCAATTTACAGCTCTACCTATGTTAGACGACATGTTAGCATGTTATTCAGAGTTATTCAGCCCAGAAGACCGAGGACAAACGACATAAAAAATCAGTTAAGAAATCCGTTATCCATTCTAAGGCTCGCTGAGGACCAAAAATAACACGTTAATATGAAAATTAACCCAAAAATATAGGGGAAAAAACACTATATACAGCCCATATTCTTAAAAAAAAAGTTACTCTGATTAAATTATCCCAGTTATACAACTGATATGTATTACCTTCTCTGACTATGACGTGTACTTAAATGACCGGACTGTAAAACTAACCTCACACTGGAAGAACCCACTGCAGCTCTGCGCGTGCTCGAGCATCTGAGTGTTTAGGAAAAGTTGGGAACGTAACGTCCCTCGAGGGGAAGCTCTCAAAACAAAAAAAACCCCCCCACCCCCCCCCCCACACAAAGAGAAAGACGCCCTGACTCAGGGGCACCAAAACACAGTTTACAAACTGCTGCTGTCTCCACCCCCCCAGACATCCTGGCTGTGCACAGGGACGGGGGGCCTGGAGGATGGGGGGACTTGGGGGACAGGGTGACGGGGGGGGGGGGGGGGGGTGCCTTTTTAAATGCACAGGATAGCCACGAAGACACAAATCTAATCTATAAATCTGGGCCACTGCTCAAACAGTGCCCACAAAACACCTCCAAAAGGCATCTTTCGGAAGGAAAGCTTTCATAAACACCATACAAAATGAAATGTCTGTCTTTCAGTGCGATTCCTGTTTATGTCTACGTGAGTGCCTTGCGCATATCTGACCTTTAGTGTTTCCAAGGTCAGAAACACAGATTCCAAACATAACGGACCTTTCGCACTGTTTTCCCCCTGTTGTTTACGGAGGATGGAGGAAGAGGGTGTGTTCCAGTATCAGAGGAAAGAGGAGAGAGAAAGAGAGAGAGAAACAGAGAGGACGATCCCACGCATACCACTCGACATTACAGTAACCGTGTTGAAAGAAGTTCGTCCAGGGCTGATACACAACCACGACGTCACCAATGAGTTCCACGAAAGTGATGAAACTTACTTATGACTTCTCAGTTTCAGCTTAGGTGCAAAGCCTGGGTATGCGTGGAAATGACTCACTCTGACCTTCTTCTTTCTGTGGGTAACCGTGACGATGGACATGCATCAGGGCTGAAGCTTCGCTCAAGGCTGCGTGACCGTTTGCGTGTTTGTGAGTCTCACTTCGGTTCACCAACTGGCTGCCGTTACAGACCCGTTAGTTCAGTCTGTAAATCTGCTTGCTTTGGCTACTCCACACCGCAGAAGCACTTCAGTTT
>CM045884.1:3806444-3808944 GCA_025169545.1 Anguilla japonica
AAGGTCGTAGGTTCGATTCCCGGGTAGGACACTTCCGTTGTACCCTTGAGCAAGGTACTTAACCGAAATTGCTTCAGTATATATCCAGCTGTATAAATGGATACAATGTAAAATGCTATGTAAAAGTTGTGTAAGTCGCTCTGGATAAGAGCGTCTGCTAAATGCCTGTAATGTGTAATGTGCCTTTGTCCTCCAGTAAAGCGCTAAACATCACATCCCACAGTCATGTGTGTGTGTCTGTGCATGTGTGTGTGTATACAGTATGAGTGAGCAGTAAGTCTGGGCTAACTATCCAAAGAGCAAACACAGACTGTGGCTGACTTCTGTGCAAACATGGAGGATGCGCTTTCGATTTAAGGTGGCGGCCATGTTTGATCTATTGTTCAAGACTACAGATCCCAGACTCGGCACAATAAATGGGCACACAACCGCTTCCTTTTGTAACTCACTACCACCAGAGACATGCCTTGACATGCAGCTTGGAGCTTTCAGTCATTTGCACTGATTGAGGACAAAAAAAAAAAACAATTTGAGGAGGTAAAATAAACATGAAGCATTTAACAGTGTTTGAGCTCTGGTTAGTTCCAATGAGCCGGAGGGACGTCTGAAAAAGCTCATTATATTCAGCATGTTCACTATGTAAATATAGCCCATGAGTCTGCGAAAGAGCGAGACTCTAGTGACAGACCATCACACTGAATATCTTTAACACTTCAAAGTGTGAGATCACAAATGTGCGATCAGAAGGTTCTCAATGGAACATTCTAATGCTGACGTCACAGTCGCTACTGGAAACTGAAGGCAGTGGAGTTCTAGAACACCAATTTAGAATTTTTGAAAAAAAAAAAAAAAAAATTCCAAAACACCCACTCTTCAGAGGGTCAAAGGGGTTAATCTGGAGCTTCGGCTGCCAGCCCACGGTCCCAGCACTGAGTCACGCTTCTTGGTGCGCTGAGTTAGGACGTGGAGATCAGGCGCATTTCAGGGCCAGATCAGTAATTACGCTCCACTCTTCCAGCGAGCAGCAGTTTAACGGCTTTAATTTACGCCCGGGTAAACAGACCCAGGCGCTCGGCGTTTTGACTCCTGACTCACAGCCTATCACAGCAGCGCCAGCGAGAGGCTCTGCCTGCAGCCCTCGCTGTGCAAACAGTAACTGATAGTTCTGATGTGTGTTTAAAAGCGAGCGGCTCTTTTGGGCGAGTGGGTCACGTGATTAGCCAGCTCGGCGCGGGTTCGGTGTGGTTCCCTCGGTGGCATCGACCCGGTGCGAGCAGGAACCCTCCCGGCAGAATCGCGGACAAAACCCGCACACCCGGGGTTCCCTCCCGTGTGTGAGCAGTGTGTGTGTGAAGAGCGCAGCCAGAGCAGAGCAGCAGCTGCAGGCGGACGCAGCTTTGTGACCAAGTCTGGAGTCTACACCTGGTACAGCCAGGCTCCTCACAGCCCATAATCTCTGCTACTCTCAGCACACACACAACTGCTACACACACACACACACACACACACACACAACTACTACATACACACACACACACAATCTCTCTCTCACCACACACACATACACACACACACAATCTCTCACACACGCATACACACACAACCTCTCTTTCTCACCACACACACACACACACACACACACACACAAAATCTCTCTCTCACCACACACACGTATGCAAGCACACAATCTCTCACACACGTACACACACACCACACAATCTCTCTTTCTCACCACACACACACACGTATGCAAGCAAACACACACACGCGCGCGCATACACACAATCTCTCACACACGCATACACACACAACCTCTCACACGTACACACACACACACACGTGTGATCTCAGCTGTGGTAGGACAGGAAGTCTGCAGCCCTCTGACCGAGCGTGGCCCTTAAACACCACCTGGCAGCCTCGATTTGACGCTCGAGAGCGAGCGCGGATTTAAAAGAAAAAAAACAAACAAACCGGGATGCACCAAATGTGAAGTGAGGCAACGCTTTCAGAATGGGACACACAGCAGGAGGAGGGGGGGGAGGGTTCTTTTCTTCCTCCCGAGAGTGGGGGGGGGGGGAGTGAGTGAGAGAGAGAGCTGAAATCAGTCAGTCACTGTAACCTGACTGACAGAGAATCCTGACACAACTGTTAGCCTAGCCCCCGGGGGTTAGCCTAGCCCTCGCTCACTTCTGTCCCAGAAGAAAAGGGAGCTTGTCTTTTGACTTTTTTTCCCCCTATGAATACATAAGGACAGAGAAAATGACCTCTGACTGAGGATACCGGTGATTTAGACAAAAAGGAGGGAAATATTGTGCTCGCTCCACCTCTGTAAATAGATCAGCTTCCCTGTCATTAAAACGCTTCCCTCCAAACAGAGACAGGAGCAGCGGCCGACATCTGAGAGCTCCGAGGGCTGAGAAAGTGCTGACCCAGACCGTGGCTCACTTTTTCCCTCCTCTGGCGCTGTGTGTGTGTGCGTGCGTGTGTGTGTGTGTGTGTG
>CM045884.1:3811444-4038944 GCA_025169545.1 Anguilla japonica
AGGTAATATCTACCTTCTGACCCAAAGACCCGATCCTGGACCAGTTTCATCTGCTCTCACACAACGCTTAGGGCAGTGATCGTCATTCCTGGTCCTGGTGGGACACAGGGCCTGCTGGTTTTTCTCATTACTCGGCTCTTAATCACGCAACAACAGCAGTCGACTGCACAGCTAACTCACCTCACCTGGTTTCTTGGGTCACAATCGGTTTCTGACGTTAGGGCAAAAACAAAAACCCTGAACCAGGAATGAAGATCCTGGGGTAAGGGTTTGGACTAGGGCCAGCTAGGCTGACCTTGGATGGCAGAACGCACCAGAGGGGTTCCTGGAGGGTCCTGTGAGTTTGGGTGTCACTCTGCGCTCCGTCAGGCTGTCCCCAACCGTACGGGGCTGGCGAGAAGGCTCTCGTACAAAAGAGGGACATTTCCGGCACTGTCACAACGGAAGCGGAGTTATCCGCACTGGCACAAACTCCGATAACCGAGACGAGGGCAGTGTAAGCTGTTCCTCATCTTCTCCGGCTCCTCCTCCACCCCAAAGCCTGCCATCCAGATGCTCACCCTATATATAGACACCAAGAAGAATGTGTGCGATGTTTTCTATTTGGTTTTAGGGGGGGGGAAAAAGGTTCTGTAAATAATCTCTGATTATTTACACGTTTAAAACATGCTTTAGTAGAGGGTGACCTGCATAGCTAGCCTAGTCAAGCTGTACAGCTGTTAGATACTTAATTAAAGCAACTCCTTCTGCATGGGTACAAGGGAGTTAATCCACTTAGTTTTAGGTGATATTAGGCCCTGAGGTACACCTCTGTGTTTAACACGGTAAAGGTAACAGGCCTCCACTGGTAAAGCGAAGAACCCAACATGGTCGGCTGTGGAGGCAGATCAAAGGCTCTTGTGGGCCTCAGAGGAGTCGACCCGTCTCTGTACTGGCACTACAAACGGTATGACCGGGAGACTCGACCTGACTCTGTACTTGGGAGACTCGACCCATCTCTGTACTGGGAGACTCGACCCATCTCTGTATTGGGAGACTTGACCCATCTCTGTACTGGCACTACAAACGGTACGACCGGGAGACTCGACCCGTCTCTGTACTGGCACTGCTAACAGTACGAACCCCGCAGCATGGCCTCAGTCAAACCCCTCTTTCCACTTCCCATCTGCTCCTCAGGAAGAAAAATCAAGAAAAATAAAGGATTGTATTTCAAATGTTCGCTGTGTTTTTCAGGAAATGGCCATGGAGAGCGTGGCGGTGGGGGGGGGGGGGGGGGGGGGGGGGGGGGGGGGGGGGGGTTTAGCAGGGGAGAAGAAAAAAGAATAAAAAGAACATCGTCTGGTCATGCAGTACAGGAATTTCCTGAAAAGCACCAGCCTGATTTTTCTTTCGCACTCGTAAATACTTTTTTTTTTTCTTAGGGCAGACCAGCTTTGTGTTGTTCCTGCAAAATGGCAGACTCCCCTCAGAAGTCCTCCCAGATGCGCTCTCATGTCAAACCCGAGCCCGTGCCTGGATTACGTCAGCTGACCTGATGCGTTCTGAGATCCTGGGGTAAACAGGAAGTCCCATCCTCAAGCCCCTCCCCTTTCCCCTCGCCCTCCCCCTCCTTGACCAGCTCAAACCGAATACGCTCTGGGAATGTTATTAGCCACACTCAAAAGCTAGAGTAATGCAGTTACACGCACACAGACAGCTGTTGTTTGCTTCAAAGCAGAACACCACAGTGAATGCAAACAAACTATGAAATCACCAAATTATCCAAAGCAAACCATTCAAAACTTGGTTTTCAACATGAACGGGAATCACTGTTGAGAAAAATAACTCAAAATAAATTTGAAATGACAAGATAATTGCATTGAATAACCTCATTCAAAACAAAAAGAAAACAGACCTACTTATTGTTAGTTTCTGGAAGACCGATCTGACAGTTCTTCGAGCAAGATCATGGCAAAAGAAAAGAAGGGATCAGCCTGTTAGATCAGACACGTATGAAGATGACAGATGAGACCCAGACATTACTAATGCATTACAGAAAACTGCCAGAAATAGATCCCATACCCCAGGATCTAGAAGACGTGTATGACTGCAGTTGCAAGCACTATTATTGCCTTCTACTGTTTTAAAAACGTTTCTTTAGCACAAAAAGCCCTGCTGGTTCCCCAGCGATTACACTAGACACTTAAAGCATCGATGGTTGTGGGTATGGCTATGGTGACCGGAAGTAAATCAGTGCTCTTCTGAGCATGCCTGAATTTAACTTTCTCTCATTGGTCGCCGTAGCCTGCTGATCTACTATGAGGAAAAAACTACATAGTAGATCAGCAGGCTATGGCAGCAGACAGGAGCAAGTTCCCGAGAGCACAGATTTATTTCCCGTCATCACAGACATACCCACAGCCGTCGAATGCTTAAAGTCCCCACTGTCTCAGACGTACCCACAGCCATCGAATGCTTAAAGTCCCCACTGTCTCAGACGTGCCCACAGCCATCGAATGGTTAAAGTCCCCACTGTCTCAGACGTGCCCACAGCCATCGAATGGTTAAAGTCCCCACTGTCTCAGATGTACCCACAGCCATCGAATGGTTAAAGTCCCCACTGTCTCAGATGTACCCACAGCCATCGAATGCTTAAAGTCCCCACTGTCTCAGACGTGCCCACAGCCATCGAATGGTTAAATTCCCCACTGTCTCAGACACACCCACAGCTATCGAATGGTTAAAGTCCCCACTGTCTCAGACGTGCCCACAGCCATCGAATGGTTAAAGTCCCCACTATCTCAGACGTGCCCACAGCCATCGAATGGTTAAAGTCCCCACTGTCTCAGACGTACCCACAGCCATCGAATGCTTAAAGTCCCCACTGTCTCAGACGTACCAACAGCCATCGAATGGTTAAAGTCCCCACTGTCTCAGACGTGCCCACAGCCATCGAATGCTTAAAGTCCCCACTGTCTCAGACGTACCCACAGCCATCGAATGGTTAAAGTCCCCACTGTCTCAGACGTACCCACAGCCATCGAATGCTTAAAGTCCCTAAAGTCCCCACTGTCTCAGACATACCAACAGCCATCGAATGGTTAAAGTCCCCACTGTCTCAGACGTACCAACAGCCATCGAATGCTTAAAGTCCCCACTGTCTCAGACGTGCCCACAGCT
Source organism: Anguilla japonica (assembly GCA_025169545.1). Taxonomy (NCBI): domain Eukaryota; kingdom Metazoa; phylum Chordata; class Actinopteri; order Anguilliformes; family Anguillidae; genus Anguilla; species Anguilla japonica. The sequence goes on from CM045884.1 coordinate 3,814,604, forward strand.
ATCGAATGCTTAAAGTCCCCACTGTCTCAGACGTACCCACAGCCATCGAATGCTTAAAGTCCCCACTGTCTCAGACGTACCCACAGCCATCGAATGCTTAAAGTCCCTAAAGTCCCCACTGTCTCAGACGTGCCCACAGCCATCGAATGCTTAAAGTCCCTAAAGTCCCCACTGTCTCAGACGTGCCCACAGCCATCGAATGCTTAAAGTCCCCACTGTCTCAGACGTACCCACAGCCATCGAATGCTTAAAGTCCCCACTGTCTCAGACGTACCCACAGCCATCGAATGGTTAAAGTCCCCACTGTCTCAGACGTGCCCACAGCCATCGAAATGGTTAAAGTCCCCACTGTCTCAGACGTACCCACAGCCATCGAATGCTTAAAGTCCCCACTGTCTCAGACGTACCAACAGCCATCGAATGGTTAAAGTCCCTACCCACAGCCATCGAATGCTTAAAGTCCCTAAAGTCCCCACTGTCTCAGACATACCAACAGCCATCGAATGCTTAAAGTCCCCACTGTCTCAGACGTACCAACAGCCATCGAATGCTTAAAGTCCCCACTGTCTCAGACGTGCCCACAGCCATCGAATGGTTAAAGTCCCCACTGTCTCAGACGTGCCCACAGCCATCGAATGCTTAAAGTCCCTAAAGTCCCCACTGTCTCAGATGTACCCACAGCCATCGAATGGTTAAAGTTCCCACTGTCTCAGATGTACCCACAGCCATCGAATGGTTAAAGTCCCCACTGTCTCAGACGTACCCACAGCCATCGAATGTTTAAAGTCCCCACTGTCTCAGACGTGCCCACAGCCATCGAGTGCTTAAAGTCCCTAAAGTCCCCACTGTCTCAGATGTACCCACAGCCATTGAATGCTTAAAGTCCCCACTGTCTCAGACGTAGCTGCCAGTCCGTCCCGGAATTCCGGAGACTTTGTGAGGACGTCGCACGAGAAGGGTACCACTCTGTGAGGACGTCGTTTCGCGGGCACGTCTCGGGGTTTTACGAGGACACCCCTCGCGTTTTTCGGGGGAGGACGCCTCCGCGCGCATGCGAACGACTCAGCTGCTGGCGCACAAAGGCCTTCTCTGAGCGCGCTCAGACTGGCTGCTCACACTGGCTGCTCACACTCCCGACACAGGGTCTCTCTGTCCCTGCCTGCCCCCACCCCCCCCCCCCTCCTCCATCCCTCCCCCACCCCCCCCGCCAGGCACTCACACAGGTGCAGTGACACTATAGCATGGCTCTGCCATCCTCAAATCCACGGGCCAAACAGCCCAGGAAGTACCAGCCGACAGGGAGAAAACGGGGTCTGATTAAGGGTGGGAGAGGGATGGGTCATTTCCGGGACTGGTGAGCCCGTACCCTCCCAGCAACCTCGCAGCTCGTAAATAACACAGCATGCTGGTGAGAGGAAAAGCACGTTTCGCAACCAAACAAACCAAACCAAAAGTTCTTCACCCTACAGGCCAACCGCGGTTAATTAAAGTCAGTCACCAGTTTCATTCCCATAGACATATGTACATCTGCAGTGTCATGAAAAACACAATCACTTCAGGTAAAAAAAAATCCTCCTTCCAGGTACATTCTGAGCTATGAATGACTTTTGATTTATGGATTACATCAACCCTGGACAACTTGCACTGATCACGTGTCTATAGCTCCTAGGCTGAGCAGCAGAGAAGAAGTGCAAGTATTTAGATCAACACAGCACCTTTTAGACAACACACATCTGTCTGTCAGTCTGTTTGTCTATCTGTCTGCCAAGAAAAAGTCCCAGAAGAGCCAACACTGCCAGGGCTGACTGGGCCAGTTCTAAGCTTAAGTTTAGCAGATGGCTTCTGCGGTAGAAGGGGCTAACGGTTAGCTTCTTGCGGTCTAAGTTAGGCCAACGGGCAGCTTACTGTGGCCTAAGGTTGGCCAATGGGCAGCTTACTGTGGCCTAAGGTTGGCCAATGGGCAGCTTACTGTGGCCTAAGTTTGGCCAATGGGCAGCTTACTGTGGCCTAAGTTTGGCCAATGGGCAGCTTACTGTGGCCTATGGTTGGCCAATGGGGCGAGAAAACGAGGCAGAGGATTCGCCAAGAAAGAACGCCAGAGGCAATAACACTCACGGTCTTTAACTGGCTTTCAGAATCATAAAAAGCCACTCATTAGCAAAAACAAACAAAACAAAAAAATCTTAAAACTGCCTCAAGTGCTGAATGTTCTTTTTTTTTTTTTTTTTTTTGCTGGCAACATATAAAAACATGAGCTAAGCTACAGTAATCTTTCCACTTTAATGCAGACCCACAGACAACGGCCATCTAACCACAAACCCACCTTTCCATTCCTCACCCCACCAAACTGCGCCACTTTAAACAGGCCACTGTGCCTGTGCGTGCAGCCGGACCCCTTGCCTTTTTCGCGAAAGGAACACATCGGCACCCAAAAAAAAACGCACTATTAAAAAAAACGTCCCTGCTCTCCATTAAAAACGTTTCATTTTCACAGCCTTTCGCTTTCCGGACGCGAGGTTCAAAGCAGGCCGAGCGCTAATTCTTCAAAGCCCAGGACACCAAGGAAACGTTCTCGATGTGTTTCACATTAACTGCTATGACTGAATGAGTTTGGCCGTCTAAACAGCCATTTGCCGAGCCCCTCCAGCGTGCATGAGCATTTTTTATTAACAACAGCTCACATCGAACAATATGAACCCAACGCCCTTTTCTTACAAGCTGGATAAAACTGTCAACACGGCAAGTAATTACCATGACAACATGCAAGTTTGGGAGTCATTCCAAGAAGCGCCGTATCTCCTATCTTACTGAACCAGTGTTTTGTAGTTGTCCATGACCATGAAATGCACTTTTTGTACGTCGCTTTGGATAAAAGAGTCCGCCAAATAAATGTAATGTAATGTAATGTGCCAACAAGCAGACAATAGCCCGTTTGTAGGGGTGGCCATTTGGTAACAACAGAGAATGCTAGTAAAAACCATAAATTCATTTAAGAGGGGAGGGGGCTGGGGAAGGGGGGGGGGGGGGGCTGGCCTGTTTCTTAAGAGTGACTTCCAACCTTAAATCTCACAAGTGTTTCCTGATCATTGTTTGCACTGTAAGAAAAGGCTAGACACACGCTCTGTTATAGATACTCATCGTTCCCAATGTTGAAAGTTCAACAGAAAAAAAAAAACTGGGGCTGCACTGACAGAAAAAAAAGCAAAAGGAATTCCCTCGCTGTGTCTCTATCCACGGACAATTCCGCAATATTAGATAATAAACCGCGCACGTTTTTGTGTCAAGCTCGCAAAAAATTCCAGCACTGGAGGGACGACAGCCAATGGAGCAGCAGGAAGACTGCGGTCGGCCCGTCGGGTACACATCGCGAACGTGACCTGAAGACGGAGGACCCTGATTGGCCGAGGAGGGGAAGACGGACGGCGGGTCAGCAGCTGTGAAAACACGCGGTTCCTCTCGGCTCTGACGAGGCTGTGAGACCCGGGAGAGATTCCTCGGGCCCGCAGTCCGTGGCTGGACGCTGTGCGTTCACGCCGAGTGATTTTCACACGGCCCGCCCCTCTGGAAGGGCGCGGAGAGCCAGCCACATCAGCAGCACAACTGCGAAAAGCGTTTTCATCTTAAGTGTTTTAGTCCTATAATGAGACTTAAAATCTTAATTTTTTTAAGTTACTTTTTGCTTGATAAGCAAAACTATCTTACCCTATTGATAAATACTGAAATGAGTTAAAGTAAAACTCTCTCACCTCATCTGCAAAATTTTTTGTCTTATTTAACAAGAAAAAAAAAAAGATTTTAGACTAAATGACTTATTTTTTTGTTTTTTGCAGTGCAACCCATGCTTGGTTCACCCTGCCGCAAGTGCAGGGCGAACATGTCTAAACTAGGTCACGGGGTCAGTTCCAGGTCATGGGGTCAGATCGAGGTCAGCCATAGCAAGGACCCTGGGGCTGAGAGCAGAGGTCCCTGCAGCTGGTGGGGAGAAGCGGAGTCGCTCCAAAATACGCGGATCCCTCTCTCTCCCTAAACTCCGTCCCAAAAACTGCGCACATCAGCACAATTTGGGCCCAGCTCCTTTCAGTCGAACAGTAACTCATCATTACACCGCGTTCCGGCGGGGGCGTCGTCCTGCTGCATCGAGGAGATGAACTCAAACGACACAAAGCCTGTTGAATTACCCAGCAGCACAGACTGAGACTGAAACTGAAAAGCCCAACAAATAGCAAATAAAAACACATTTTACAGTTCAGTTTATAACTTTTTTTTTTTGTTTTTTTAAAGTCCAGAATCATGATTGTTGTGTGGACGTGTGTCTTGGGACAAACGGGCTGGTTTACATCAGCCCTCTGGAAGCCTTTCAGCCGGAGAGCTTTACTGAGAGTTAATGAGAAGCACTGGGCTGCCAGGGAGATGACCAGCTGGGACGCCACCCATTTTTTTTTTTTAACACTTGGGACAAACTGACCATTTGCTAGAACTGCAGGGTGCTTCCTCAACATCGACCAAGAGGTGTGGAGGTGACCTGTGACACCTGTGACACATGCGCACACACACACACACACACAAACAGATACACACACAAACACACACACGCACACATACACACACACCTTTCTTTCTTTCGAGGTCAAAGACAAACAGAGGGCAGAAAGTGACTGTGAAAACAAGGCTATTCATCTGGAAACTTCAAATGGCCACACCAGGCATTCTTCCTAGGAACACAGAGAGCAAAAACATGTGTTTGGGGAGGGGGGGGGAAGGGGGGTGGCACGATGGAGAAAAACAACCAGAAAACACTGTTTAAAAAAAAAACAACAAACAAAAACACTGTCCTCACAGAGAAGAGAGGACGTGGGAGGAGATGACACACACACAGTTCAGTTCAATGACCCGTCCACTCACTAACAGACACTGCTGGGATATTATCACTGCTGACACTGTAGAACCAGGAGAAACTGAAAATATTCTTTTCTTCTTCATAATTATGGAAAAACAGGCATTTCTGGGTCATGGTTTGTGGTTCTGAATCACCCTGGCTCTGGGGTTTCGATTGTGGAGAAGAGAGACCACAAGGCCCTGAACACTGAAACAGTAATGGGCTAATCTGGCACAATTAAAATAACATAAAGTTATGTATAAAAGAATTAACAGAAAAAAATAGCCTACATGGTAAATTTCCTGTACATACGTTTCCTTCAAAAAAAAAAAAAAGAAAGAAAAAGAAAAGTCACTGCTTTGCAGCAATCAGTAATGCAGGCTATTGTGTAGGCCTGAATCCAATGTGTCCTTCTTGGCGTGGATAAATGCAGAATTTGTTTTTCTTTCTTCCCAAGCACAGCTTAGCAAGTTCAGTTTTAGTAACCTCAGCTGTTTCTGTGGAAAAATCCAGCCTTCAGGCAAGACACAGCATATTCTCAGATAAAAGCTGTCATTTTACAGTAAATTACTGTAGAGTGATCACACTTACATCATCAGTGGCCTAATATGTCGTCACTGAAGCCCTTCAGCACCTTGCATGTAGGTAAAACAGTGACACCTACCTGGATATCTAACCTGAAGTTTAAAAGGCCCAGTTCTCTACCCACTACACTGCACTTCCCCTTCATGGGCTGCTTAAAGTCACAGTACAGGTAGGCACCCAGATTTGGACTAAAGCACAAGCTTTCTGAGTGACAGGAACCCAGAACTGGGGCCAAACCAAGAGCTTTAAGGCCAGAGAGAGACCCACAGTTACCCAGATATACTCAGAAGTGAGATTTAAGAAGAGAAAATATGTAATTTCACAGAGCAGGTATTGTATTGGTAAGTTCATTAATAGTGGGGAAAGCTTGTAATTTGCCCCACTATAAGTTAAAATGGCTGCAAACCTACTCCCTGCTTACTGTTCTGTTACAGCACTTCAAAAATAAAGTTGCCGTGCACATCTGGTTTAAGAACGACTGGTGGCATCTATACGAGGTCTTAGAATTCAGTTGGCATCGTAAACAAATAGCGATTTAAAAAACTGAGGCAGTTAAAATGTGGATCATAACACAGACGCTGATGTAATACGTCTAGGGGCCACCATGTTAAACTTAAGCCTGTTGTTTTATGCCAAAAAAATGAGCTCCAAGGCAATGGCACCAGCTCAGAGACCATCTGTGTCAGGTCCTTTCCGGAACAAAGCAAGTGCTCGCGACGTGCCACCACCACCAAGCACAACACGAGACACAGATATTAATTATTCCAGGCATTTATAAAATGGCCCACGCCCTCCACAGAAATTCTTTGCGTGTGTCTCTACCGGCATGCGGTACAGCAGGGAGCATTTAATCGCACCGAAAAAAGGCAAGGCTGAAATAACACAGGCTAAGAAAACGAGTTCAAAATAGATTTCATTTCCTCAACAAAATCTGCAGAGCCGGGTGCCACCACCCTTACAGAATATTCCGTCCCACCCCCCCCCACCCTCTGCCCCCCCCCCCCCCGCCCTCCACCCCCACCCCTACAATGGAAGCACTCAGGTGGTTTAGGTGGCTCGTGCTACTTTTCATCCCTCAACATCTAATTAAAAAATTTTTAAAAGCCGTTAAAATTGGTTCTTTCACAAAAAAAAAAAAAAAACGTAAGAGAAAGAAAAAATAAGAGAAGAAGAATGAGAAGCAGACCGAAAGCAGAAAGCCCTTTATTAAGTCTGATTTAAAAGGAGGGGTGTGTGTCTTTTTTCTCCCCCCTCGTTGGGAGGGTGAAGCCGCAGAGGCGGTGATGGTGGGGTCAGTGGCGGGAGCACGGAGGAGAGGCTGGTGGGGAGAGGCAGGATGTGGTCAGCTCCACCCATGGGCCCCTTCAGCGTGGAGCAGCGTCCGCCACGGCTGTGGAACAGTTCAGATCTCGCACACCGCCAGGCCTGCAGTCCACACGGATGTGTTATAGCGATCATGCCTCAGCCCCAGATGCGCTTGGCCTAATTAAATTAAATACGACTTCTCTCAGATGACATTCTGGAGAACAAAGGAATGAACCAAAACAGCACAGAGTCGTGCACAGAGAGCTCTTTAGGATGCAAACCCAAACGGCACAGACCTCTTTAGGACCCAAACCCAAACAGCACAGAGCTCTTTAGGACCCAAACCCAAACAGCACATTCTTTAGGACCCAAACCCAACCAGCACAGAGTCGTGCAGAGAGCTCTTTAGGACGCAAACCCAACCAGCACAGAGTCGTGCACAGACCTCTTTAGGACCCAAACCCAAACAGCACAGAGTCTTTAGGACCCAAACCCAAACAGCACATTCTTTAGGACCCTAACCCAACCAGCACAGAGTCGTGCAGAGAGCTCTTTAGGACGCAAACCCAAACAGCACAGACCTCTTTAGGACCCAAACCCAAACAGCACAGACCTCTTTAGGACCCAAACCCAAACAGCACATAGTCGTGCAGAGAGCTCTTTAGGACGCAAACCCAAACAGCACAGAGCTCTTTAGGACCCAAACCCAACCAGCACAGAGTTGTGCACAGAGGTCTTTAGGACCCTAACCCAAACAGCACAGAGTCGTGCAGAGAGCTCCTGAAGACGCAGACTCATTGTAACAGGCACCGGGATGACTGCAGCCCTGCCGGAAGCGCCTGGTGAGCAGCCAGCTCGGACGCAGGAAACCAGAGCGACCACTTCCTGGCAGACGCGGCGATACCGTTTACGTGTCGGTCTGGAGACCGGAGTGCCGTGTGGCGGCGCGACCTCGGCCTCTCGCTGAACCCCGCTCGCCGACGGCCCGCGATCCAGAGCCGACCCCATTCCCAAAACACCACCAACCGCCCGCTACTTCGCCCCGCTACTCAGCTGTCCCGAACGGCTCGGCTAATCTCCGCGGCAGGTCCGCTTGGAAACGGCCAGAGCCACGTTGACAGAATCGTCTGAATCGCTCACAGAAGAACGGGTCCGGCTCCGCGTAGACCGACGCTCCCCTGCACGGACGCAGGCGAGCGGGGTGCGGACGCTAGCCGACGGGTGCAGGCCAGCCAGCGGGGGGGGCCCAGGCGTGAAGAAGTATCCGGTTGCAGCGGAAGCCCAGTTTGATGTGACTGACAGGACACAGCGCCGCATGGTGCTACGCTAATGGGCTACACTGACCTCAGTGCCGTGACCAGCTGGTGCTACACAGCATGTTTGTTCACGGCTGACTCTCTGACGCCACGCCATTTTACTGCACTGCCAATCGCCACACTCCAGTCAAGCTCAGGCTGATCTTTGATAACGTGGGGTTGTTTTGCATCTACTTGTCCTGTGCCTCTTGCAATATTGACGGAACAAGGAAATTCAGCCAATTCGAATGGCAAGACATTCTGGCCAAAAACCCAGCATTCCCCCCACACCAGGAAGCTCAAACTTCACTATGTATCTGTGAAAGAAAAAAAATGACCATCTATTTATGTCTGGTAAGGCATACTATATCCATTGCTGGAATTGCAGACCTTGAACACAGAACTACCAGAGCAGAACCTTAAGTTTAACATTCATCATTATTTTACTCTACAGCATGCGAAATGCGAACCAACCAGATCCTTAAAAAACAGTGGATTCCTGTGCGATTATACCATTTAGCAGGTGGCTGCAGAACACATTTAGAGAAGCAGACCGTTCCCGGGCTGAAGCAGAGTATTTTTGCCAAGCTCAACTCCAGGGGGAAAAACTGGCAAAACTGCACCAGGAGAGGGGGGAGACGAAATTCCAAGACAGCTACGTTTTCGCAAAGCTGTGTTCCTGGGCCATCTGTCCAGGGTTTCAGCTAAAGCGCTTTTAAATGGTGCTACCGGCTGGCCAAGAGCAGGAGAAACTCCATTGCTGCAAGTTTACAGCAGCAAAAAAAAAAAAAAAAAAAAAAAAAAAAAACCTGTTCAATAGGGGTCGGTTTTCAAAAGCTCCAAAAAATGTGACTGCTCCGATAAGGCCGAAGATTCAAGTGAACCCTCTCCCAGCTCACAGCCGTGTGGAAATACCCTCAACAAGGACCCGCTGCAGTCAGGACATTCTTTTCCGCGTTCTCCGTGATCGTCAGACTTTTGAGGTAATCTTCTAAATGATAAGAATTACAGGAGCTCTGCACGCTATTTAAACGGGGGGGGGGGGGGGGGGAGGGGGGGAGAGAGGTGCACAGACCAGACGCTGGGTTAAGTGACACAAAAAGACTGTTTGGGGCTGGGAAAGCAATTGACTGCTGACCGTGTCCACAGGGGAAGTACAGCTCTATCTTTGGAAGGCTGTAGCTGACCACAAAGCCATTACCCCCCCCCCCCCCCCAACCCCCTTCCTCTGTTCTACTTTACCCAGACTGCCCAACCCGCCCCACTCCCTTCCACTGTTATACTTTACCCATAACCCCCCCCCACTCCCTTCCACTGTTATACTTTACCCATAACCCCCCCCAACTCCCTTCCACTTTACCCAGACATCCCCCCCCCCCCCCGACTCCCGACCTCACGGAGGGTCTGGCGCCGCACAGTGCCACTTTAAGACACACCGGGGTCCTGCCGAGGCTCTCCGAGCCGTCTTCACCACTGCCCGACGGGGACACAGACAGAGACGGTAAGTGCTGCTATCAGGCAACTGTAGTGGTGCTCTGTTTCCAGAGAGCTGACAGGAAGGCTGGAAGACGGCAAGCTCAACAGGCCGGGCTCCAGGTTCCCATGGCAAAGTTCCTGCCTTCCATGGTTCCCACAGACCTGCGCTCCGGTGTCTGCCCAAACCAAAGCCTCCTCTCTCCCCTCAACTGACACATTCCGCTATCAAAGCAACTTTGCCTCTATAATAGCCTTCAGGCCGTATCCGTATAACAACTTTTGTTCAGGTCCCTTTCAGTACTTTACCCTTCCAGTAAAACAGATGGCTTAGGGAGCCCTGAAAGAGAGGAGTGTGGCTCAGGGGTTGATGAGGTTTGTTTTTTCACCTGGCACTCCTCAATGAAAGATCCAGCAATGCTCGATATCACACTGAATGCTTACCTTCCGGTACGGGTGGGGCACCGAGCCGGAGACACAATGCCATCGCCGGAGATTATCCGCCCGAGGCGACTGATGTCATTGCCTTTCAAACACATCAAAGCTTCAGAACAGTTCACTCTGAGGCGATACTCCTTCACAGCAAATTTCAGATTTCAGTTACCTCCCACAATAAATCAACCTTTGTGTCTTTCCTCGAAACCTGATTTACCGATGATCTGCTTGGCATCAGCACAGTATCAATATACAAGCGTGCGAGAATACCTTTCGTGACTCACTCGTCATACACACCCAGTGCATTTTGAAGCTTGCGGTGGAACAGACAGCTGTCTAGATATTCTGCAGCTGACATAAAGAAGCCTGCGGGATCTGAAAATGCTAATTAATGTGTGCAGTGCAGTGGACGTGTACTATGCGAGAGCTTAAAAAGCAAGCTTTCCAGACCTTTTGATAAAGTAATACGTAATAAACATTCCCATTTTTCTTTTTATGGATTGGCCTATTTTATTTCTTTTTTTTCCAGAGGGGCCGCTGTCTAACAGTGTGATGGAGTGGTCTGCCAATGATAAGAGGGTGTGTGGATTCAAAGGGACACAGATGTTATAGTAAAGCACCTCACCTGAATTGGCCAAGAAATTATACAAGGGCTGCACATAATGACGTATCATATAAATGAATCTGCCAACCCAATTTCACACATAAGAGCCACTCATGTCCCAATTTAATCCCAGTTTAACCACTTCTCACCTGTATGCTAATCCACTTAATTTCATTTGAAATTATAGGCCTACCACTTCCTGGGAAAATATCCGAAACAAAGAAGTCTGCATGCAGAAGGACTGACAGTATGCATACGGAATGATAGATAGTAGGCCGTCAGCATGTTCAGTGTGTGGACTGACCCGGCTTAAGACCAAATAAGGGAGAGGAATTCAGACAGTGCCCTCACCAGTGCCCTTTACAAGTTCTCAGTGTAAGTGACTATGACAGTGATCTCCATTTCTGGTCTTGGCAGACCGCAGGGTCAGTTGGTTTGATTCCGCCTTAATATCAGCGACCAATTCAGACCCAAGAAAACAGGCCAGGTGACCAGGTCGACCGCTTCAACTGATCAACTGAATGCTGAGTAACAACAAAAAACCAGAAGACTCTCCGGCCCACCAGGACCAGGAGTGAAGATCAGCGCACTATGAGAAACACCGGTACATTCACCCACCTAACCTTGCCTTGCTGTCTTGCCAGCATCATTGAGAGATTAAGCCTGAGACGGTCCACAGCAATAAGCAGAGTATTTTCCCACAATTCTCTCTGTGAGAGCAGTCTTCACCCTGCCAGACCAGAGGGGTCATCTGGCTTCAATGCCAAACATGAAACAAATAACTATCGGTAGGCCCTTCCTGATCTGTGAACACAGACCTTTGCTTTTATTACATTGCTGTTTCCTTCATAAAATATCATTTGGGTGACTCGTCTGGTTTCGTAAACAATGTGAAGCTATGCTGGAGGCACCAGCAATCACTGTGGCTCCACGGTGAATCTTCTCCTTCAATGAAAACAACGCTGTTGCTTCAGCCAAGTAGACCATAAAAAATATCTTACTTCAGCAGTTTCTAAAGAAGAGTCTGCAGGAACAGACTCTCAGTCCTTCTCTTCAATTGAAGAGAATAAACACAAAGAGGATAAAGAAATGTAAATGTGGGGCTGAGTCATATACGCTCACAGATGACCTGGAAGATGGAGACATCAGCTTTGTTCTGTACAGTTTCATCCCAAGAAAACAAAGCAGGAACCATAATTCCTTCAGCGAGGCCCCTGGCCCAACTTGAGAAAACAACGCCTATATTTGGCAGTGCTCGCGACAATCCCGGCCAACTGCCCTAGTTTCTCAACATGAGCCCTCAAAGAAACATTGTGAAGAGCCCTTAATCCCCAGAACGTCGGAAACGACTGGCAAATTTTGTGTAGCAGTCTCCAAATTCTTTCGCCAACATTTTGCCAAAACATATGGTCCTACTTCCGCATTGCTCGGTACAGCAAAATCTTCATTTCAATCATGCGTGCGCCCAACCCAGATTCAGTTTGGGTCACAAAAAAAAAAGAAAAAAAACAACTCCAGGCCAAAACCAGAAAAATGCAACGGAGCAGCCATCCAATTACAAACCGAAGGGAGGGACTCCTCTTCCGTCCCAATTTATCAGCTAGCATCCTCCAACCAGCCTGGAAACACTCTGGGATCTCTCACACAAAACTTCGTCCAAACTACATGAACCAGGAACCGCACGCACGTTACCGCCAGAGTGTGCCGTTACAAGTTCCACGAATTCGTCGAATGTCTTCCTCTACGACCAGTTTCAATAACGAAAGCAGCTTCGTTCGCTGGCAAACGCACGTAGGCACAGAGACAGTTGAGTAAAGAAGAGCTGTGAAGTGAAGCGCTTCCCAGAAAAGAGACCGCGGGCTTCCTCAACCGCTCAGACAAACAGGTCTTCCCGACAGGGAAGATATTAACCGACACGGAGGGGAAAAACCACGACAGGAATTTGCAGCCATTCCGTTAAGACGTGTGCCAGACGCGGGCCGTCACTCAGCGCTGCCGAGCGAGAAACAATTTTGGAAAGATTCCCACGGTGGGACGTCCCACAGAAAAGTGAGGCCGGACATCGCCCACAGTTCTGGTCAGGATGGGCCCACTGGCCAAGAGTCTGGAATCCAACGTCGATAGGCTACAGCCTGTCATTTCGTTTGGAGAGGGGCACACCTCTGTCTCAAGGACAAGGTCAAAGGTGAGACCAAAAGGGCACCTGTGGCACTGGAGTTCTTTGCCCCAGGTCCAGGTTTTTAACCACACCTCACAGTGCTCCTCCTCCACTGGATGGCAAATGGCAGAGCTTTAAAAACAAAACAGCTGGTAGCATTTTCCAGCCGAGGACACAGCCTGGCTTTGAATAAAAAATAAAAAAACTCCATTACTCCCAATAATGACCTGCCAGCTTTTGTCCACTTCTGAAATTCCTATCCTCTGACTGCACTGCTTTGCAAGAGGATAATTCTGAGGCTTTTTCTACTTAACCTGTCTCCTTGGCCGAGACTAATCTCTTTCGCAGATTCCAGAGCTTTCCTGGAAAACTGGCCAGGGAATTGTTGACAAACATTTAGTTAGATCCTTCTGATATCAGGCACAGGACCTGTCCGAAAGAATATGGTGGTGTGCTGGAGTGGATTCGAACACGTCTGTTTTGTCCATTCTTCTGTTTCAGTGATCTGGAAAGGGTGCCTGAAACTGGCTTTGAAAAACAGAGTGCGTTTGAGCAGTAGAAAAGGAAAGTACAGCAATGGGACAAGAGGAAATATACAACTATTTGGGACTTGGAGCATGTAAAATGCAAGAAATGTCTGTAGAAATATTTATGGTACAGAATAACAAACTAGCAAATGCGTATTTTTCTCCAAAGGGGTTGGCAGTTACGAATGAATGCCAATTGATACAAATTTGTGTATGTACAACTTAACTTGGTACAATCACTAATGTGCATATAAGCAGAAATGAGCAACACGAGAAATCATTGAGCCCTCTTCAGCTATGTGCTTCGCAGAGAAGATCTGAAACGTTATAAGGTCCATATGGACAGTTCGGGACTCGCCTTTCAGAAATAAAGACCATATGGAGGATTCCGGACTCGCCTTGTAAAACGGGCGAGCGGCGGCGGAGAGCCTGCGAGAGACAGCGCGAGCGCTGGCGACGCGGCGAGCTCCTGGGCGCACTCCCCGTTCCGCGAGCTCCGCCCACAAAGCACGCGGAACAACGACGGCGGCGACGGCTCGCTCTCGAGAAAAAAAACGGTTCGCGCCGCGGAAGAAGAAGTCCCGCCAAGACGCGTCAGAGGCCGTGCGGAAGGCACGCGAGCACGCAAGGGAAAAGTCTTTTCGCTGACGAACAGCGGCGAAGAGTCCGTCGCAGGCCAATCACCCCCGACACCTCCCACCCACCAGGGGGTGACGTGTTCTGCCATCGTTGCTAACCGCACACGGGACAGTCTGACCTTCAAAAGGTTAAACGCAGTCCAAGTAGCAATAACTGTTTTGACAAACGTGCTCTTCCTCACCATCAACATTAAATGGACAGTTAGTAAAAACTTGGAAACTTTTTCCAAAATATTTGGTTGCGACAAAAGAGAAACAAAGCCAGATGCAGTCAAACACTTGGGCCAATGGGAACCATAAAAAAGCTCATCAACAGGCTGTTTAGGTACCACCTCTGCCAGAAACCAAATGCCAAAAAGTAGTCCTGTACTTTATCACTGCAATTAGCCTACAAATCTTCATCCCTTTCACTATTCAAGATAACATCTGACTTAAGAACGCTACGGCTGCCAAGTCAAACTGATATAAACTGCAAACGGAATTAGCCCCCAGCTCATTTGTTCCCTCCTGATATTCTTCATAGCCTGATAGGAAGAGAGACAGCCACTAGTACACACTGGCCACTGCAGAGGTCGGGACATTAAGGAAACATCCAGTGTTTTGCAATGGCCAAAGCCTGTAGCTGTAAATCAAGGGAGGATGTTGACTGCTCTTCACACTACCACATCTACGTTGATCCTGTCTTCTCATGACAACTGTAATTAGAGCGGACTGTGGATTCCGTTGACTGAGTCACCACCCTGACCAAGGCAAGCTAGAGGCACAGAATCAGGGATTGGACAAGAGCCAATTGACTTCAGAGGAAGCCCCAGCTTCAATTTAATTAAACTTATGAACGAGGTGCTCTCTAATTACCTCATTTTATAGGTCCCGGCTTAATCTCAAGTCTTCTTTCAGAGCCAAGCCCAATGTGGGGGATTGTGATGATTTCACCAGCACACTTAAGCTACTTCACATCACTGCCCTTTAAGTCAACCACAGAAGTCTAGTATTTGATCCAAAAGACACTTGCTGACTTGGTTTGGCTGCGCAAACCATAGCTTTGAGTCACAGGCTTTCGTTGCTTAAATGAGGTTTCATTGTTTGAACTTGGGGTTGGTTGGTCATGTCGGGTGGATCGTTCCTATAGTATAAAGTACTGTAGTGTTTTATGAGTTTAGCTTAATACTGTAATTCCCCATATGTGTCCCCTTTTCTGCAATATTAAAATCAAATTCTCTGAATATTGCTGTTGACAGACAGCCCATACCTAAAATAACATGTCCTATTATTTGCCTTTTCTGCCTGCCAACTTGAGTGGATACAGTGACACGATATCCCCTGCGGGTGTACAGAAAGCAAAAGCATATACGATTTCTTGAGTAGTTGTATTTTAAAACGAAATGCGCCCAAAAAAGAAGTAAAAAGCTACAGTCACATATCACGTTCCAAAACAATTGTCAGAATTGTAGCTAAACGTATACAACAGATTATAGTCAGCCAACTAATAATTTATGGCAAACAGATAAACAAATAAATAATCTGAACAGTTGACCTACTGGCTAAATGTCTTTTGTTTGTCCTCTATAAACTGACTACTTTAAGCCATGTTGACACATTCTCGTCCCGATAGAAGATGGTATCACAAGCAACTTGGCACAGACAGATGTTCGCGCAAGTTAGTAAACTACCTGAGCTCGTAGGCATTCTTCATAATTAAAGTTTATAAACCAGATCTCCGTTTGAGCAAAACACAGTTAGCTGACTGCATGCTGCGGACAAAGCTCAGCAGCCAGAAAACAACGTTAACCACTGCTGAATAAAACAAACATCGGACTAATCGTTGTGATCAACGTATAATTAACAGCGGTGTCCCACTAAATCACTGATAACTTAACGTTTGCTACATCTGGCTCCTGTTAAGTTGACAAACGTTAAAATTCCCGATCACACTATTATCATTGTTACCTTTCTCTATAGTCTGGTTAGCGGAATAACTAGTGGAAGCCAGCTATCTCATTTTCTTTTCGGCCAGCTGTTTCCTGTTGTTGGAGAACTAGTCTAAACCTACATTTCCAGACAAAGCGTTGCTAAGTTTCCTAACACTGTATCGACACACGGCGCTATTCAGGAGCAAGAATTTGTGAAACTCCTATGCACGATTAACTAGTCTAGGTAATCGCTGACAATTTGCTAACTAGCTAGCTACCAATGATAGCTTTCTAGTTCTGTATGCAGGTCAGGTCGCTGAGTTCTCGAGAAAGAAGATAGATCCACGGTCAGCAGGCTAGTCGAACTACAAAGCCAAATAAAATGAACACATCCATTGCAAATTTAAAGTCCAATGGAGTTGTATCTAGGCAACGATCTAGCCGTACACGTAAAATTTAAGCTACACTGTAAAAAAAAAAACTAACCTGATGGCGTTCTGTTCCAATGTGATGGGACCCCCTCGTTATGGCAACAAAACTTCGAAGGATCCCGTTCCCAACACTTGTACGTGCAGATCGCGACCTTGCCGTTTCAAAAATAACACTTACTGTTGCTAGCTATAGTTTTCTATTACTGAGCTCCGTAGTCGCATTCTTGATGGAAGAAAGTACTTCCACCACCGGAATGCCTCCCGCTACACATGCGACCTCCACCGGCTAAAGCAGACTGCTTGCAGAACAAAAGTAAACTGTTCGTACCCGTCACGTGTTTACTCCTGGAATGCGTCTACAGCAGGAGAACTTGATCATCCGCATATTTAATGTTACCTGTAACATCTCGTCCTCCAGAATATTAGATTGCATTTCCTTAGCGAATATTTTCTTCTCCAAAAATAATATAAGGGTTCGCTGTAGCTACACTTAAAAAACCATTTCACATGTAATTTTTCAACGTTATCAACTCGTTGTCCCGCGTCAATAATGGACAATAGCCTATTCGAATTTGTAAGTAGGTCAAACAAGGACAGGAAATATATTTTATATATATATAAATGCCTTTAACTATACTGAACTCCTACACAATTCATGGGTTTCTAGATTTTGGGCGATTACTGTTGCAGTGAATAACTTTTTTTTTTTTAATGATACATATCACATAGGACTTCCAAAATGGGGTTTAAAACAGGAAATAGCAGCATTTTGTTTTAAAACCATGGAGGCTGGCTCATTTGCAAATTTTATTTAGTGGTCAGATGGAGACAGAATAAAAGACAATAGAATAAAACAATAGGCCTACATAGTATTTATAGGTAAACCCTGATGTCACAACAGCCTTGCTGTTTAGATAACCATCTTCACTCACTCATACCATTCACAGATTTAAATGTGTTAAAATGATCTATTCAAGAAATATAGTATTAAATGGCTGGTTTTTTTTATTATTATTTTTTTTTAACTACTATGGGTGAGCAATCATTATTTATTTTTCAGTCCATGCTGATGTGTGCCCTTCAGTCTTCGGTCTCTGATTTTAGGGATATCAGTTATTCTGAGGGTTTGCCGTCAGATTTCGACCTCTCTGCCTGCCAGCCGCACATCACAGCCATTTCTTTATCACATCTGCAAGCCGTTTGTGTGTGGTGTCCTTTCCAACCAGAGTATTCTCCCTCAAAGCCCCTGGAAATAGACGCAGTTCCATAAATATCACTTCCCCCCTTAACATTTCCTCTGCCCCGTCATTTTCTTTCCAAAGACATGCTTCACTCTCTGCCAAAGAGTACATATACTGTTCATACCTTGAATCTGAACTGAACTGTTCTGTGTTTTTGCATAACACATTGCAATAGATGAGGTTTATAAAATATGCACTTATTTTTATTCTAGGTTACTATGAACTATGCTCTGGCCATAGCGGACTCATATGAACTCTGCTAAATTAACACTGTGTTTTGATTTAACAATGTACATTTTATGGTGTAGCCTGGTGAACATTCTGGTCCTTTACCTGCTTCACCCTTGTTGCTGATGCTGCATACTTTGGTTCGTCCTGCAACGCCAGACTCTGGTTCTCTCATCCGAGCCACGGAGGTCCTGCGATACACCAGCCCTAGTCTCCTGCGTGACTCTACCAGAGTTGATTTTATACTGAACGTGTTGCTGTGTATAACCCTTCAATCAAAATTGCAGAGCCACAGGTTGCTTTGCAGGTGGACACAGGTGGGTAGATCACACAAACGAGACCAGGTTAAAACCTACTGTATGGCTGGGCCTAACACACGTGATCCGGTCGACTGATGGTGTGACTTCATAATCTCGGCCGACCAATGGTGTAACTTCATCACTCACTCAGTCATTCACTCAGTCAGTCACAGACATTCGCGCTGGTCCCGCTGTTGCGGTCCAGCCAATAACAAGTGCAGGTGTCACTCTACATGTGGAATGCACGTGGGCAAACACACATTGCCCATGTATGCGTTTGAAATACCGCACATTCTTCTACAGTCCCCTCTCACTGCCCGCCACCAGGCTTCAGACAGTCTCCAGCTCAAACGTGTGTATATTTTTTATCACTTACCATGGCAATGTGTGCTGAATGTGGAGAGCATCTTTCTGATTGGCTACTTTACCCCAAGCCCACATGCCCCCTACCTGCCCATATAAGGCTTCTTCACGTCTTCAGGGTGCCTGGCTGATCCTGAGTTTATGCTACTCTAAGCAGATGCATTATTCAGCTTTTTTACTCTAAGGGCTGTTAACTGCACAGCATATATACGCATATTGTTAATTTATATATTGTACATAGCATAGCATTTAGAAAAAGACATGGTCGTCAATGTCTTGTCTTTAATGATGTCCACCATTCCAATTCACTCACTTGTCCTTGCCTGAATAAGCTTCACCAGGACACAGTGAGTCGGTATGTAAATCAGTTTATTGCCAGAAGACCTCTGAGAATGCATTGTGTCATCCCCCTCTCCCCAACAGCACTGAGAGACAAAAAAAAACATCAGGAGTCTTCAAGAAAATGAAGATTCACAAACGATTAATATTTTAACAATATAATATTTTTCACAGTTGCAAGGAAACATATTAGTAAAATGACCTTCTCCAAATGATATATATATATCAAACCTTCTTACGTCCATCTACTCCTCTATTGCACTATATATCTCTACAATATACATCATACAAACTCTGTATGCTGTCCTGAAGTTCTTCAACTATATAGTACACACAAAGATCTTAAAATGATCATTGCTTCTACCAGAGCAATATATGCACTTTTTTCTGTTCAATTTTTTCTGAGGGGCCATAAAAATTCAAAAATTGTTTGTTAAACGCAAGTCCCCAAAAGAGTGTTTTCTTGAAGGTATTCTATTGCACACCTTCTACTGTAGTGTAGTAAGTTTATATAACCTCAATATAAAAAAATCAATTCCTTAATGGAAAAAACAACTTTTTAATTCATGTAAACTGGTGACTGTTTGTATGTAAGAAAATTGGTAGATGCTAACAGTATTGCTTGAACTCCATTCTAAAGATACCATTCAAGGTCACTGTTGGAGTGGAGTTAAGTCTTTTTTTTTGATAGTTTTGACATCTTTGCTTGTCACTGTTTTTGAAAGGTGAACTGTCTATGACTATTCTAAGACCTCTGGAGAAATTGTTCACACACTGATGTTCTTCACAATGTACTTTTTGTCAGTTTTTGTATTAGAACCTGGATTGCCCCTTGGCAGAAATGCTTTATCTTCTCCTCCACAATAAATAACTTCATGGCAAAAATAGGAACCAACCTGAACTGTGCTGTTTTATTCTCCCCCCCCCCCCCAAACCAAATGATATCACTCTTCCATATTAATACTTAAATTCTAATCCTAAAACCTAAAAAAAATAGCAATAAAAAACAAGAATATCATCACATATTTTATCCATGTGACATACAGAACAATTTTCAATGAACCAAAACATATTTACAAGTTAATAAATGTATTAACAATACATGCTTGATCACATAAAAAAAAAGTTAAAACACACAATATTGTGCATTGTACTAATAGAAGACAATTCTCAATCCATGTTGCTATTTGGCTAAGGCCAAAGTTTTTAGGAAAAAAAACAACAACAACATATTACAGGCGCCCTAGGTTTTTACCTTTTCACTTTTCTCTTTCCTTCCTAAAGAAGAATAGATTATTTACACATTTTCAGTGAAGTCTGACCAGAAAATATGCTTCTGCATTCTGTTCATTATAAATTAACAGTACTTTCCACTTGGCATTAGAATAACCCATAATGCCATACCAGAGGGACGCCATGGCAACTTATTTCAAGGACTATCTGATTGGATAATTGGATAGACGAATCAACAATATCGGTGCTGCTATGAGAAATGTAGCTACCCGAAGATGAGCATTTATTATGTGTGTGTGTGTGCGTGTGTGTGTGTGCGCGCGTGCGTGTGCGTTTGTGTGTGAACACACACATGAGGATCAAAGACCGGAAGAACATGTATGGTGGCCATGATCTCACAGCTCAGAATGTCGGAAAAACAATTTTATCATTAAGTTTAAATTAATTGTGATGCAATTGGTTGACTGGAAATAATATGAACTGTTATGTACACAAAGTTAATTACTCCAGATCTGTTAACAAATTCCTATGTCCCAGTAATTTTTATGCATATGCAAGTATTATAGTATTCTGACATGGTTGCAGTTCCAATGGGTTACACAGTAAAATATCCAGTGTTAATTCAACTCTAGCAGTGTCAATTCAACTCTAATAGTGTTGGGCCAAGTGCTATCTTTTAAGAGTTGAATTAACACTGTTAGAGTTGAACGCACTAAAGTGCTTTTTACACATTACTGCACAGTAGGCAACGGTTCACCTCTATCTGACCTTAAGTAAGTTTTTTTTATTTATTCTTATTGTGGCAAAGTTCAGATTTATAAATGGGAGATCTGAAGAAAACTATTCTGCACATAAGACAAAAAATGCAACAAAAAATGGTTTCACACTCTTTTTTTTTCAGGTTTCAGTACTGTGCTACAGATCAGGAACTCTTTGAAATTGCTACACGCCTATGGTATGTCAGCAAAAAAATGAAAATAAACAAACAAACAAAAAAGCAATTGAAAGCATGCTTGATATTATGTCCTGAGGCCACAAGCTATCATTTCTATCAAGTGCTATTTGACAAAAAATAAATTCAAAAAAAAGTTTTCATATTAAAGTTTCACTCTGTGAGTGAACTGAGGGGTGACCTACCACAATAGACAAACGCAAATGAACTGCATATCTACACAAATAACCAATACTTTTTGTCTATATATTTATAGACACACATACAGACAACATGTCAACTGTTAACATTACAAATTATTCAAAATGTTTTACTAGAACGTGTTTTGCTTTTGACATAAATCCACAGGGGAAAGCTGGTTGCATTAGAACTGTTGTACGCACAATACAACCTTACAACCCTGCAGCCCTTTCCCAGAATCTGTAAAAGCTGTAATACGCAGACACAGAGTATCATGCAAACTGCTGAAAAAAACAGTATTAAAGCCACCAAGTGCAAATGTATAGTCTAATTATCACTAGGATCAGGGGTCATGATACTCTTCTCAAATATAATCTAAGGAAAAGGCATAGTGTTTAAAGTTGGCATCTGTAAAAAATTGTTTTTACTTTTTACACCTTGTAACTAGTTAGTATAAATAACAATATTAAGAGCGACACACGTAAATAGAAATAGCCAAAAACTAGATATGCCTGCAGCTGCTGCAAATGTACAGTCCTGCAAGTAGGTAAGATCAATCAGAAATACAGTTTTAGAGACCTTAGACGTTTATCAGAAAAATGGTAGAAATATGGGCACTGATACGTGCCTTTGAGTTATTGATTAAAGTTTTGGCTTTGGTATGGTGTGACAATGCTCTGGACAGAAAGAGTATGAATCACACGGTCAAACCTAAAAATTGCTGCATTCAGTGGTTCAAGAACATCGTGTTTGTGTACCATTACCGTAGTGCACGTCTTACTGTACAAAGAATCAGAGATCTAACCTGTATCAAAATGTCATTATCCAAACCTGTGATTTTCAGCATCAATAATAATCCCATCCACCTTGTACATTTCGATTTTGGCATCCCAACAGCAATCGACCCAGCTTCCATTTGGCTTACAATAACAACAAAAACCGTAACGACACACGAAACCAAGCAGTGGTTTGTAAAGCTTTACATTCATAAAAACACACATCCATTTTCTCAAAGCATGCTGGGCTATGGCAAAGAGGAAAAGTGCTTAGTCACAACTGAAGAGGAGAAAGCATTTATAATTTATAGTCCCCCCCCCAAAAAAAATGTTTTTTGGTACCCTGCTTACAGACACCCCTCTTGTGGACAGCCACCAGAAAGATCTATTCTATTTTAACATTTAGTGATGATCAATACTCCACTGAGAGACTGAAATATCTTCCTGCAAAAATGAGGGTATATAACATCATTATGGCATCTTACAGGTATTATGGATGGTCTGCCAAAATCAATATTAACAGAAAAGAACGACAGAACTTGGGTGTTTGAGAAACCCATTAGAGGGGTGGACTCTAACCCAACACACTGAGATAAAAGAACAGCGAGCCGTTCATTTTAACATTCTGAATTTTGACATATAAAACATTTTATACGTGTGCCGTGGCAATTTCTGAGAACAACCTGCAAAAAGTCAAAAGTTCCTTCTCCATAGAGAGAGAGAGAGAGAGAAAAAAAATGTTAATTCGTTTGACAAGAGAAAGTGCAACATAAAAAAACTGAAAACAAAATATGAATAATTGTTTTCGACAAGTTCAAAAATAGACAAATTATAAAAAATATTAATTATTGTCACTTTCATATATAGAGCACTGTAATGTTATCTGCATGCAGCATAATTCTAAAATATATAGCAGAATTATATACATATACACAGGTCGTAAATATTCAGTACCATACAATAAACGCACATAAATCATAATCTTTACATATATGAAAGTGCCAATAATCAGTATATTTTGAAGCATATGCTGTACATTTTGTCATAAATATAAATTTCTACTCCATTAAATTTTTCAATTTCATATTTAACCATATATTGACATTACTACTTTTTCCATATGGGTGACAACAGTTCTATTGTCAACTTGAAAACTGAAACTTTATAAACACTAAAAAAGAGACAGGCGATAATTATTTCAAAGTACGTTCTACCATTCAGAATAAAACATTTCTAAACATGTGCATTACAAATTACAAATAGTCATTTCATTATATAAAAACACAACTTTCCCAGCAATACTTTTTTTAAAGATCGGTTCATTAATTCAATTAAATTTAAATAACATTTAAGATACAATATCAAGAATAACTTACATGTGTCGCTTGGTTTATAGAATAACCTCATTCAACAGAGATGTGCCGATGGACTATTAAATCTGCCAAACAGAACCATATTTATAGATCTGCTGTGCAGCAACTACATAGAAACATTACTCATCGTTTATTTGCTAAAATAACTCCTTCTGTATCCAAAAGAGAGGGAAAGATCCAGAATCTCGGTAATGCGAAGGCCTTTAATTCACCGGTTACATGTCTTTGCTTGTTAACAGGTGAGTCCAGTGCAGTGCTGTGATTTCCATCCGGAGTGACACATCACACCGCTCTGCTTCCTGGACCAGAGCTCTCTCTAGAAGCCCGTGGAAACTTCCGGAAGGTTCTCCCGTATCCCGTGGCGACCGACGCGAAGAAAAGGCCAGGGCGCCTTCGTGTGCGCATCTGTCCCCATCCAGGAGCAAAAACACTAAAGGGGATCCCGTGTGGTACCCATGCCCAAACCCTTCTGCGCTTAAGAGAACACAGGCCCCCAGAACACCACCCCCACCATTTAGTATCTGCATCCAGCACACACAAATTACCAGACAACTGGACCTCATAAGATTACAAGCAAGAAAATGTGCCACTCTGTGTTTTCCAGAGGTTTAAACAATCCTTACGACACAAATACCTGAATAGGCATCACGCTTCAAGGATGAACCATCCCAGGAGCGCATAACTTAAATATCAAAATGGCCTCCTGTACTGTATGCAGAAACAAGGTATTTTGGGGCTACCTCTAAAACATCCAGACTATGGATCTCCTTACCCAAGGTGGACCTCAGGTGTTACAGTAAACCCTGCCGTGCTCAACTCAGGGAAAAGAAACCTCACAGCCCAGACAAACCCAGGACCCAGGACCCTCCTAGGAAAACCAGTTTACAGAGGTCAGATCTCTGGGTTCATTGCACTAAAATCACCCCGTTAAAAAAAAAAAAAAACATCCAATGGAGAGTGAGCCCTTTGCGAAATACGGCTATTAAAATCATTCCCAGCAGTCAAAGTGTGCAGCTACATCTTTTCCTCAGTCACATATAGCTTGACTAAAAAAAAAATGACAGAGCGATCACTGTCACGGTCAAGCTACCATGCGCAGACTGAAAATTCAGGTTGGCGTAATAGATCAAAAGGGGTCACTAAACAGTCAAAGAAAGCGTGAAGCAAAGGGTCCCGTTAAAAAAAAGAGAGTCACACAAGAGGGTCTGAATAATAAAGTGACAGTGCTGGACTAAGACTCCAGGGTCCTCTCGTCTTTGGGACAGCTACGGGGGCTACCAAATGGTTTTTGGAAAAATAATTTAAATTCTACTTTAAATTGCACTCAATAGATTAATAAATAAATAAAGTCTCAAAATGTATAAAGGGCAAATACCATATAATCCATGTGACTTCTAATAGTGCTGTACTGCATCTCCATGTTGCAACAGGTAGCAGAGACAGGTAGTAGAAGCATTAGGTAATGTGAGTCCAACACTGGAAACTCTACTCTCTCAAATGTCAAAATGGCAGAGTTGTGCCACATCGTTCAGAAACAAGGCAAAAAAAGGCCTATGTTTTCCTTCACTGCAATAAATCCTTGAACAGTGAATTAAATTTAGACGGGGGGAGAGAGAGAGGTTTCTGTAGCACTGGACAGGATTATGGAGGAAGGTCCCGACACACCTGGATTACCTGGGATACACCTGCACAGGTACAACAGGAAGGAGGAGCTTAGTCTGCCCCAAGACAGAAGAAGGATCTGGAGTTAAAACTTCACCCAACTTCACCCACATTATCCCTATCAACAAATATGTACAACAGGTCACCTGTACCTTTCAAATAGTACTAAATGTATCTCTCAATAAATTCCCCAAAAACACGAAACGGTGATAATAATAATAATAATAATAATAATAATAATAATAATAATAATAATAATAATAATAATCCAGTAGAATGTTCCCTTCAGTCCAACTTCTTCTCAGCCAATTAGCAGCCAATAGAACAAAATCTCATTACAAAATATACAATAGTGATATAGGGCTGTAATAAGACAGGTCCATTCATCCTTACAAAATTCCCCAAAAAAAGGTTCCTCTGTTCCAGGGGTGCTGCCAGGGATTTTGGGCCCCGGTACCCCCATCCCTGCACAATCACGGGGCGGCTCTTTCTGGGCCCCTGTCAGTCATGACCAAAACGGCGCCCCCGCCCCAAACGGCGCCCCCGCCCCAAATGGCGCCCCCGCTCTGTTCCCGTCAAGTCAAGCCGGAGTCAACGACAACGACCAAAAAAAAAACGACTTTGCTTGTGTTTCTAACCTGCCTGAGTGTATAACAGGTACACCGCCACTTCCCTGTACTCTTCAGCGCCCCCTACAGGCGGAACGCTGCCTTTGTTCATATTGCACCGAGGTTAAATAGGAAAAGAGGGGGGGAAAAAACCCGCACACGCCGGCGCCTTCGTTCCGCGCGACGCGTCAGAGGATCTCGCGGCAGGTGGGCAGGTTGACGAAGGTGAAGACGTTGAACTCGATGAGGATGGAGAAGCAGAGGAAGACGCCGTACATCAGCAGGCAGATGAGGCCCAGCCGCCGGTCCAGCACCCACTTGTTCAGGTGCACGCCCAGAACCTGGGGAGGAGAGAGAGAGGGAAGAGGAAGAGGAAGAGGAGGGAGGGAAGAGTGGGGGAAAGGGGGTGGGGAGAGGAGAGAGGGAAGAGAGGGGGATTGGGGAGAATGGGAGAGAGGAAAAGCATGGGATGGGGAGAAGAAGAGAGAGGGAGGAGTGGAGGATAAGGGAAGGGGTGAGAGAGGAACAAAAGGGGATGGGGGAGAAGACAAGAAAAACAGGCCACCCAGGTTGGTACCACATGTATCTATCCACATGTATCTATTTGTGCACATCCCTTTCTGTATTAGGTCACTAGTGCTGATTTAAAAGAATAACACTGGGCTAAAAAAGGACAGGAATCTGGCCATGTGGCAGATAGTCTAGTAGCACACTACGAACTCCAGCCGGGAGAGAGGACTGCTTCCGTCAGCACTTACTGTGAGGAACACGGAGGCCAGCAGCAGACCCACAGAAAACACCAGTCCTCTGCTGTTCAGGTGTATCTGTAAAGGGGGGGGGGGGGGGGGGAGACAGAAGGCCCCTCGTTCAGACATGTTCCAATAAACCCCCCCACCCCCGCCCTACCCCCCCATCACCACCGGGTGAGGCAGACGTCCGTCAAGTCCACACACGGCGCTGAAAAGGGATTGCTCCGTCCACAAATAAGCAAAGCGCATGACTTCTGAAAGGAATTTCCAAATTCGGTCGACGGACACGAGACTGAAAGGCATTCCAGCGTAAAGCTGCGCTTCTGCGGAAACTTCCTGTCTAGAGCACCGTGTGACTGAGGACAAGGTGTGTCAACACGGGACATTTATTTAAAGTAATGAAGACCTTCCAACAGGTGTGTTTTACAGCTGAGTGATTTCCATTTCCATGTGCTGATAAGTGTACTTTACAGAAAGCAGCAGTTAAGGCAATACATTAGCATTAGACCCACACCCATGAGTGCGCTCAAATACTGCAAAATAATTCTAATCCAAAAAAATAGTAAATTCAGACATAACACTGTAACAACAGAATTAATCTGATAAAAACTAAATATTACAACATCACCATTTTTTCATGTTATATTTTTGCAAATGCTATAATACTAAGCCTATTTTTTTTTTCATTTTACGTTTTTTTATTGCAAATTCTTCAATGTGGACACCACATTTCTTGTGTAACACGGGAATATAAATCCATGCAAAGACATTACTTTACATCAAAACGAATTTTAAAAAATTATTTTCCTATTTATACAAAGTAATACATTATTTTTGTGTTTTGAAAAAAAAAAGTATGGACATGGTCCTTCGTACAGTCAGTTGCAGGTATTTGTGAGCTCTGGCGCCCCCTGCAGGTACAGGATGGAACGCCCCATGACGTGATTTTCAGAGTGTGACGTGTGGAGAGCTCCCTCCCTGAACAGCGGGAGGGCGCCAGAGCAGACGAGGCCAGGCCGCGTCCTGACACTGCACATCCTATATTTACACCGTCTCCATGGCAACCCGCTTCCCTGCGAAGCTCAGAGCTTTCACCGCGGGGGGGGGGGGGGGGGGGTGAGATATCAGAGGCTCAGCGACATTTCTGCCGACGCACGCTCGTCATGAGAGAGCCGCCAAATGCGTTCCTTCGCCGCGCGGCCTCAGCGCTGCACACGTGCGTTTCATTTAAATAGGGCGGGAGCAGGCGCTATGGCAACGGTGTGGAAGCGGGCGCTATGGCAACAGGTGTTCATGCAAAGCGCACTCGGATGCCTCGTCTTCTGTTTTTCTTTACTTAAAAAAAAAAAAAAAAAATTCTTTCAAGCCTCATCCGTCTTCAGCCGCATCTGGAGGCGAAAGGAATTCCGTGGAGACGGACAGAATAAAAACTGCCAAACGATGCTCAGGCTCCTGAGAGTAAAAGCATTTGAGCAGGAAACTCTTATTATGTGAATTGCGGCAAATGAAGCAAGTGCTTCGTGTGCATTCCCACTGCATCAAAATTATCTGAGATATTTGAGCACATCGCATCAAGTTTTCACTCTGCGTCCCACCTCTGGAGGAAGAGGCGAACGACAGAGGCGCTGCACTGACATCTGGATTCAGTCCGCAGCTGCGGCGTTTACTGAAGAATTTCGACCCCCCCCGCACAGAAGGCAGAGCTAAAGCAGATTCACATTGCATTGCATTACAGGCATTCAGCAGATGCTCTTATTCAGCACGATACACCGCTGGATATATGCTAAAGCTGGTTAAGCACATCGCTCAAGGGTACAGCATCAGTCTCGTACCTAGGGACTGAACCACCAGCCTTCTGGTTACCAGCTCTTTTCCTATTGCATTGCATATCCAGAAGTAAGTACTTTACTTTACTGGATGTTTTGCCGAATCAATTCAGGTTAATCACCCCACTCAACGGTACAACAGCAGCGTCCTCCATGGGGATTGAACCTGCAACCTTCTGGTTACCAGCTGTCTTCCCTAACCGTTACACCACGCTGCCGCCCCAGTGTGGTGTGTAATTGCCCTGAGGAGGCGCAGTGGACACTCACATAAGAGCCGTAGTCGATGGCCAGGGTCTGCAGGGCCCAGGGGAGGCCCAGCCCGACCAGGATGTCAAACACGTTGCTGCCGATGGAGTTGGAGACGGCCATGTCTCCTAGACCTGGGGGGAGGGGGGGGGGGGGCGGGCGGGGTGGAAGCGGGAAAGGGTGGGGCGGGAGGGGACAGGGGAGAGGGGAGAAGGGGGGGGGGAGGAGAGGGGTGAGGATGTAAATCCAACATCAAGAGAGCTGTCTGTGATGATTGAAGTTATGAGCCAAAAAAAGAATAAATAAAAAAATGTGGGTCACATGTTTTTTTTTAATTTTTTAAAGAATGGCTATAAAACAATAGAACAACATGAAACCAGTTACAAGGGCGTTTCCTTCCTCTTCCCACGAACACAGCCTTCCAGAACAAAACCGATTGATATTTCAAGGCCGCAATGCCAGTGGAACTGAATCCAGTGTGGATAAGTAAAAGGAAATGAAAGAGAGAAATGGGGGTGTCTTCCTTCTCCCCCTTTTCCCCCCTTTCATCTTGCATTCAAAGCTTAGGCTGCGTTTACGCTACACCGGGCCTTTACTCAGGCTGCAGCGTTTCCAAACGGGACATGATCCCCACGGCGTACACGTGAGGGGGACACCTGGCGCCCGCCCTGGCTCCCGGCCTACCTTGCCGCGCCACGATGAGACTGGCCATGCAGTCGGGAACGCTGGTGCCCGCTGCCAGAAACGTGATGCCCATGATGACGTCAGGGATGCCCAGCGTGTAGCCAATCACGGTCACCTGCAAAAAAAAAAACAGATGCGTGAGTGCGTACGGAGACACCGCAAGAGAAAAAAAAAACCCCAACCAAACAACAATGACGTAGCTAGTCATCATCCTCTCAAGGGCAAACACAAACACAGTCATCCTCTGTGCAGGGTTTAAAGCTGCAGTCACTAAAACCAGAAAAATGGACACACAGAGCTGGATAACAATGAAGGCTGCCATTAGAACAAGGTGAAGACTGCAGTTGGATTAACGGAGAGATACCAGTCATGGCTGGGGTTAAGGTTCAGATCTCAGTTAAGAGTTAGCGTTAAGGCTCAAATCTGAATCAGGGCCTTAAACCACGTATCCTGGATCAGGGCTGAACCACAAATCGGGGGGTCAAAGGTCGAGGTCAAAGGTCAGGGCGGCCCCTCACCATCCAGACCATGACGTAGGAGAAGCCGGCGATCCAGAGGGTGGAGTTGACGAAGGTGACCATGAACCAGCGCTCCCAGCGCGGGCTGGCGCAGTTGGGCACCGTGCAGAACAGCAGCAGGCACAGGGGCCACACCAGCAGCCACTTCAGCCTGTTACAGGCCCCGGCTGCAGAGCAGAGGTCAAAGGTCAGGGGTCAGGGGTCGAAGGTCAGGTGGCCCCATACACACACAGATACACACACTACCCCTTACGGAAGTCTATGGAGTATACTGCACTGTATTTTTAATATTCATATTTTTTTGAAAATATGAGAAATATATTTCACAGAAATATATTTTTAAATCAAATATATTGATTTAAAACAAATATATTGCCATATCTGAAAATAGTAACGGGAATTCTAACAGTTTAATAACAACATAAAGGTTTGCTCATTTTCAATCATGTCCCAGACTCCCACATGAGATGTACCTGGGACGTGGAAGGGTAGGAGCGGCCCTTCGCTGTCATCTTCCTCCTCCTCTCCTCCTCCTCCTCCCCCTCCTCGTTATTTTCGTTGTCCTCATTCTCCGTCTCGTTCCCGGCCTCCACCCCTCCGCCTCCTCCCCCTCTTCCTCCTCCTCCTCCTCCTCCTCTGTCGTCTTCGCCCGCCCCGCCGCGGTGCCCGTTCAGGCCCCTCTCGGCCCCGCCCAGCCCGTTCTCCAGGCCCCGCCTCCCCGGGACCCGCACCGTCACCTCGGAGTCGCCGTTACTGAAGGACCTGCTGCTGATCAGCCGCTGCCTCTGGAGGGAAACACACACACACACACACACACACAGACAGCCCGATAATCAATAATCAATGACCAATAACCGATCAAAATGATCCTTTGGAACACTGGTTCTCATCGCTGAGGTTATTTCCCACAATTCTCTTGGTCATATTAATGGCGTGCCATGGCTTCCTCAGCATCATTACCGCCTCCTGGTACCATGGTGAGTCGGGTTCGAGGGGAGAAGTGGGGTGCTGGGAACCCCCCTTACTTCAGTGATGAGCATGCGGGAGGCCATGGTGAGCCGGGTGCGAGGGGAGAAGTGGGGCGCTGGGACCCCCCCTTACCTCAGTGATGAGCATGCGGGAGGCCATGGTGAGCCGGGTTCGAGGGGAGAAGTGGCTGGTGATCATGATGCGCATCCCGGCCTCGGAGAAGGACAGCTGGTGCGGGTAGGCCGAGAGCAGCTCGTCCACCATCAGCACCGACGGCTTGCGGTGGAACGTGGCTAACGGGGGGGGGTGGAGAGAACGGTCAGGTGTCTGTGGCGAAACACTCTGTTTGCTCCAACGCAGTTTTAACCCTAACCCTAACCCTAACCGCCAACAGATGCACAGGTGAGCCAACAGGTGCACACGTGAGCGAAAACACGCTCACACACACGCGCAACCTGAATGTGCTGAATGCTAATCTAAGCTAGCATCACGGTATTGACCATAGAAATCACATTAAAGCATTTAAACACGATCTCTGAATTAAACCCGGTTTCCCGGAGGCTCCAGAGAGCGAACGCATCGCACCTTTCTTCAGCAGCACCACGGTGGCGTCGTAGGTGCCGCCGTCGTCGATGTCCGCGCCGCCGGTCGTACCGTTGGCCAAGTTCACGGAGCTCTTCTTCTGCCGGTCGAAATAGCGCTGCAACCGCGAATTAAAGCTTCGCGGAGAGCACAAAAGGCACACAGAGAGAACGGTTTGTGGCCGTCCATCCAGCATGTTTGACGCGCTAAGACGCACGACTTCTCAGTAGCTTGTCAATCCAAAAATGCTAAAACGGTATGCTTGGATCCCCAGCTGTTTCGCAGTTAGCCAAGGATGAGTCTATCAGCCATGGAGCAAAAGAGTTTTTCAACTGCGGGAAAAATAGGACGCACACTTACTTCATGATTAATATGTAAACCAGGTACATCAGGACCAAGACGAGAGACTCCCACCTGAAATGACAGACATCTTTCCATTAACAAAGCCTTCAGCCCTTTGAAGAGTCAGTTTTTTGGAATGCTTTATTGTTTTCAAAATTCTAAGTCAGTGTTTTTAGAACTCCATTGCTTTCTATTACCAGCAGTGACTGTGACATCAGCATTAGAACGTTCAGTTAAGAACATTCAAATCACATATTTGTGATCTTACACCTCAAACGGTTAATGAGAATCATCGGTAACATGCCAATCAGCTTCACTTCAGACAGGAATCAGAGAAATTTAAGGTGGACCAGTGATGTCAGACAGACCTTAGAAGTTGATTTTTTTTTTTTTAACTTCTCCATAAAGGTTCATCCACACAATGATATTTCCCCCACTTGTAACAACACCAAAAGTTGACTTTTACTCTAACTTTCTTAACACGTGCCACAAGAAAAAAAGACTCCTACGTACCAGGAGACTTTTTCATCATGGATGAACTATAAAGAGAGAGAGAGAGAGAGAGAGAAAGAATGATGGTTAACAGTTCACCAAGAAACTGAGAAATGTCACAGCCTGTTGTTTTTTTCCCAAGGCATGCCCCTACAAATGACCTGACTGGAAAGCATCCTGTTCCTGGACACGTTCAGGGCAGACATGTTCACGCAAGTGTTATATGAGATATTTTGCTATTTTGAGATTGACAGTTGCGTCTCAGCCCTCTGTATTTCGTAGTCGTCCACCGTGCAACGTTACTAGACTACCACCAGGGGGCAGAACTGCTCTAGAGGTTCCGTCCTCCAAACAACCGCAAGCAGGGACAGCAAGCTAGCGGCGGATTCGTCCAATAAAGCGGAACTAATCTATAGCGAGACAGAGGAACGTAGCGAGGGATCTCAGTAGAAATCCCACGGACGGTCTTTCGCGCATTTCTGAAGTTATTGCGATTCTGTTCTCATCAAATATACCCAGCCTACTGAAACGGTAATCCATAAAGCCTACTGTGTCGGGGAGAAAATTGAATTTCATTTATGTGGAGTTTAGTATGATAATGCCTTATTTCTTTAGTTCCATATTCCATAATTCAATATGGAGTGGGGGGAGGGTGGGTTGCTAATCAAATCTGTTTCTACATTACAGATACTCAGACAATAAGAAGAGAATGCCAGGGGCACTCAGATGAACGTCAATATTTAGTGCAGGTGCAAGATTCAAACTGTAGTAAAAGTAGGAGAAACAAATTTTGCACACTGGAAATCAAAAACCAGTGCCCTGGTGGAAGCATTTAGCAGAACCATTTGCTCTATAGTTCCTTTTTTCATTCTGTATGCAGTTATTTATTCACCTGCACCTTTAAATTTGGCAGGAATGTAATAAGTTAGACAGATTTTTTGGAACTAGAGCGCTCGCCTCAGCCTTTTTGATTTGCAGGATGCTGAATTACTTTTTTTTCCCTATTTTCACATTACAGATTTTGACGCCGAGCCAGTTTGTCGCGACCCCGCTCTGCACTCGCTGATTGAAACGCCCGTTTCTCCTTTTTCTGTGAGGTTTGTGGATTGAAACGTCTGTTTCTCCTTTTTCTGTGAGGTTTGTGGATTGAAACGTCCGTTTCTCCTTTTTCTGTGAGGTTTGTGGATTGAAACTTCTGTTTCTCCTTTTTCTGCGAGGTTTCTACAGGAGGACCGTTTCCAGGGAGCGTTTAGCGCGGGTTGCTACGCGGGGATCCAAACGCCGCCTGTCTGACTCACCGTCCGCCATTTGGCCGAATCTGATAGCGCCGCTCTCGCTCCCGTGAAAATTAAAGACACGGTGCAGACACCGCTCTCACCCACACCGCACTCTTAGAGAGGAGGGCGAGGGAAATTTCCATTAACCCAGAATGACACGGTCACCCCATATGACTTCCCCTTAGCAGCAGGAACTAACGACGATGGCCGCGGTCATGATTACTGATGGCTGCGATTATTGTGATAAAAACAACAACCCCGATATGAGTCATAATTACAGTGCATAACAAGCTGCCCTGATTTCCTGCATTGTTTTTACCTTTACCTTTATCTTGATGTTATGAAGCATGTGACCCTGAATATGCGTGTCTTGCTCGTTTCTGTTACTGGTTTCTACTTTTTTCTCCCCTGGGAAAGGGATGCAGGTTGGTTCTGCTGTGAAGGGCGCCCCCTGGTGGTGAAGCAGAGCGACATGCCCCCCCAGCCCGGCTAGGCGGTCACTCACCGCGATGAGAGCGGCCACGGAGAGCGTGTAGAAGGCCGAGTCTCTTAGCAACATCCAATGGGAGAGCCGGACAGCCTGGGGCAGAGAGGAGAGATGATTAGAACGGATACCGGCAATCCGCCGTTCAATATCACACCCTGCAAGAGCTGCTAAAAAACGCTGAAAAAACAGACCTAAAGTCCCGTTTGCATGCGTCCACTGCAGAGTGGGTTTTGGGATTTGGGCACCACAGTACTCATAACAGATGGCAGACAGAAGAAAAAAACACCCCAACGAAATCCGTTTCCCTCCACCCCAGCAAACGGCGGGACCTCCCTGCACCTCCCGTCCCACAACACGAGGAGGGGATGTACCGCCGCCCCCGAGGGGGTCATGGTTTTGGGGGGTCGGGGGGGTCGGTGAGTCGGGGGGTTGAGGGGGTTGGGGGTCAGGGGGTTGAGGGGTCGGTGGGTCAGGGGGTTGAGGGGTCGGTGGGTCAGGGGGTTGAGGGGTCGGGGGGTCAGGGGTTGAGGGTCGGGGGGTCGGGGGGTTGAGGGGGTCGGGGGGTCAGTGAGTCGGGGGGTTGAGGGGGTTTGGGGGGGTCGGGGGGTTGAGGGGTCGGTGGGGTCAGGGGGTTGAGGGGTCGGGGTCGGGGGGTTGAGGGTTTGGGGGGGTCGGGGGTTGAGGGGTTGAGGGGTCGGTGGGTCAGGGGTTGAGGGGTCAGTGGGTCGGGGGGTTGAGGGGGTGGGGGGTCGGGGGGTTGAGGGGGTGGGGGGTCAGGGGGTTGAGGGGGTCGGGGGGTCAGTGAGTCGGGGGTTGAGGGGGGGGGGGTCAGGGGTCAGGGGGTCGGTGGGTCAGGGGGTTGAGGGGTTGGGGGGGTCGGTGGGTTGAGGGGTCGGGGGGTTGAGGGGTCGGGGGGTCGGGGGTTGAGGGGGTTGGGGGGTCAGTGAGTCGGGGGGTTGAGGGGGGGGGGCGGGGGGTCAGGGGGCTGAGGGGGTCGGTGGGTCAGGGGGTCAGTGAGTCAGGGGGTTGAGGGGGTGGGGGGTCAGGGGGTTGAGGGGGTGGGGGGTCAGGGGGTTAGGGGGGGTCGGGGGGTCGGGGGGTCATGTGGCGGGGGTGGATTGTTACCTGGCCAGCGAAGAGGCCGCAGACCCCGATGATGCAGAGGATGTTGAAGACGGCAGAGCCGACGATCGTGCCCACGCCCACGTCGCCCTTGGTGATGAACACTCCTGTCGGGGGGAGGGGGGGGGGGGGGGGGGGGAACAGAAGCACTTAAGCACCACCGCGCAGACGTACCATTTCACTTTCATTTGAGTCATCAAACAAAGGCTCCTTTCTTTTTTTACATTTCTATTTCCATCTCGACCGCCGCCATTCCACCGGTGACGCTGGACTACCTGCAGTAATGGTGCTGCTTTTTTTTTTTTTTTTAAATCACGGAGAAAAAAAAAATTCTCAATGTTCTTCTCGGCGTCCTTGAGGGAACGTTTACAGAAAGTCCTCTGGTAAGTGCGGAGAGAGGCTTATGAAAGCGTCTGCGTGGGGGGGGGGGGGGGGGGGGGGGGGGGAATCGAGCGGAGGTGGCGGTTATGGAAGGAAGGGTGGCCGCGGTACGTCACCGATGATGGAGGTGAAGAGTTCAGGAGCGGAGCTGCCGGCCGCCATGAAGGTGGCCCCCGCCACGTCCTCGCTCAGGTGCAGGCGCTGAGGATGAGGAGGGAGAGACGGACTGAGGAAGGACAGCGGGAACTCTTCACCAAAACTTCACTCTAACCATACCATAACCACCACCCTAACTTCACACAGACTTCACTCTAACTTCACCTGTTCATAGACTCTTTTCATAAACTGTGAATGTGTGTGTGTGTGTGCACTTGTGTATGTGCGTGTATGTGCATGTGTGTGTGTGTGTGTGTGTGTGTGTGCAGTGTGTGGGCACTTGTGTACGTGCGTGTGTGTGTGTGTGTGTGTGTGTGTGTGCACTTGTGTATGTGTGTGTGTGTGTGCAGTGTGTGTGCACTTGTGTATGTGCGTGTGTGCGTGTGTGTGCAGTGTGTGTGCACTTGTGTACGTGCGTGTGTGTGTGTGTGTGTGTGCAGTGTGTGTGCACTTGTGTACGTGTGTGTGTGTGTGCAGTGTGTGTGCACTTGTGTACATGCGTGTGTGTGTGTGCAGTGTGTGTGCACTTGTGTATGTGCGTGTGTGTGTGTGTGCAGTGTGTGTGCACTTGTGTATGTGCGTGTGTGTGTATGTGCGTGTGTGCGTGTGTGTGCAGTGTGTGTGCACTTGTGTACGTGCGTGTGTGTGTGTGCGCGTGTGTGTGCGTGTGTGTGCAGTGTGTGTGCATGCGCAGCAGACTGACCTCACTGATCTTCTCCATGGAGGGAACAAAGTAGTCATCACAGACCAGCGCCAGCGCACAAAACATGTACACGGCCTGCAGTGAGGGGAGAAAAGCACATCATCATAACAACGAGGAGAAGAAGGAGGAGAAGAAGAAGAAGAAGAAAAAGAAATGTTTCACCAAGGTGAGTAACTATGGGCTTTTACCTTGATCGTTTTCTAGTGAATAAATGCTGAAATGTGTCACAGTTAAAGGGTTACTGCAGAGCAACCTATACCTTCCACTCAGCGATCAGCCTTAATCATGGAACGCAGTCTTTAAGTGACTGATAATAATTACATTTCTGTGTTCCTCACTTATTTCCCTGGAGAACTGGGGCTGATAATTCTTGTCCCTCTATGTATGGCATGTATTATACATGTAGGTAGAGAATGTGCTCTCCTTAACCCTTTAAGATGTGAGATCAGGAATAATGTGTGATTGGAACGCTCTCAGCTGAACATTCTGACGCTGATGTCACAATCGCCGCCGGTGACTGAAAGCAGTGGAGTTCTAGAACACTGGCTTTGAACACTGGAAAATAAAACGTTCTTAAAAACCTACTCTTCAAAAGGGTCAATGAATGAATTGCTTGCGATGACAGAGGTTCACCTGAGCAGCCCCAACCCCCCCCCCCCCCCCCCCCATGCCCCCTTCGTCCCCATCCCCTCCTGGAGGCACCCTGGGGAGTACCGAAAACAGCTGCTTCCCCGAGAAAAGGCTTTTCCGCGATCGGCGCGTCTAATTCGGCGCTGGAGCGCGGCGCGGTGAGCGTGCCGATTAAGTAATGGGCTCCGGAAGCGCGTGGCGGTGCCGCCCGGCGCGGCCGAGGCCCCCAGGAGATCAACCAATCAGATTCATCCTCCAATTCTGATTCTAACGGCTGATTGGCTCAGCAAAACACTCTCACCATCTGTTCTGGACAAAAATTTAAAAAAATAAATAAATAAAAATCTTCAACTGTCGAACACCGCGTGCAAGGACACACGACAGAAATGCAGCTCTAACAGGGAAGCGCTTTCGGATCTGAGAGTAAACCTCTGGCAGCTCCAGACTACAGCACCTACTAGCAGTCAGATATTTGACAGTGTGCTCTACGCTCATAATGTATTTATTCTTTGCCGTGTTCACGCTGCACAGGCCCAGATGCTCAGCTGCACTTTAACAGGGCAGTTTGGCCTCCAGTCCAGAGCCATTTGTTTAGCATTGGTCGTTAGCCAGCAAGCGCTGTCTGGTAAACTCGAGCCACAGAACACTGGGGTTGTTTTTTTCTTTTAGCATTTTTTTGATTCCCACTGGCGTACGGTACCAGAGCATTGTCTTCTCGGGTATTCTCTAAACACCGCTTAGAACGTATCCCGCCATACGCCAAGATTTTTATTGTCTTATGTGACCCCAAGAATAATCTCAGCCTGGAGACGGTTTTTTTATCGAGTGACATGTTGTTTAGAACATCACGACTTCTCCAAAGCAACTTACATTCCACCGCACAGAATTAGTTTAAACAGCTGGATGTTTACTAAAGCAATTCAGGTCAAGGCTACGACGGCGGTGCTCCACCTAAAGATTGACCCAATAATCAAGGAGTTAGAAGACCAGTTCCTTAACCATCATACTACTCTAGCACCCCCCCCCCTTCCCGCCCGCCCCCCCCTCCAGGCACAGTGACACAATACAAAGCACCAAGATTTTATTCGTGTGAAGGACAAGTCAGACTTTGCGTTCGCCCTTGCCAGGAAGTCAGCGTTCTCAAGACTTCCTGGGCTTTTTTTTTGAGGAGCTGAGGTTCTGTGTGAATGTCAGGGAAACGGGAGCAGTGCATTATGGGCCGCTGCCGCCGCTGCTGTATTTGACCGCACCACATTTTCCATTCTGAACGTACCTGCTCTAATGCACGCAGATGAAAAATGGATTCTGCCACCCATGGGGAACCAAAGCCCAAAGCCATAATAAATCCTATGGCTATATGTGTTTTTTTTTTTAAGACATTATGGATAATAAGCCAATTCCATCTTTGTGAGACTGTGCAAAATATATGAACAGAAATCATCGGAGACATCGGTCCAGATGAGCCCAACAATTATTATTAACTCTAATTCTAACGCTAACTCTCAACTAAATGCAAATAGCTGGCCAAGCTGTGTGTGAACATTTCATTAGCATTTAATTTGCTAATTTAGGGATGCTGATTTGATTGAATCTGGGTCACAGAGCCTGTGTAGAACCAAGGTGTGTAATAGCACAGCGTTAGCGGGAGAGGCCCACGGTCTGCGTTTGAGACCGAGGCGGAGTTAGCGTACGCGGCTCTGACCCGCCTCGCTTTCCCGCCAAGTGCCTGCAGCACAAACAGCTGGATACTTTACACCCTGCAGCCCAGGCACACAGCACTACAGGTAGAGGGCTATCGCCTGTCTCGCATAAATGACAGTTAGCAGGCTGTGGGTGGACATAAGGACATACCCCAGACTTCTAGAACAAATGATGTCATAGTTATAGGGCTCAGCCTGCACTGATGGACGTCTTTCCCATTTGAGCCACTAGGGGGCAGATAAACAGCCAAGCTAAGAAGCCTTCTATACTCTGATCTCCACATAGCCTTTGCCACAGAATTAAAAACCACCCCCCCACACCCCCCGTAGAATTTATGGTGAGGGGGTCCAAACAGGGTGACCTGGAAATCAAATCAGGAGAAAGCCGAGGCGATGTTTGTCCCGACGACGAGTGTCGCGTTGTGATTTCGTTTAACATGCAGGACATCGTCTGTCATAACAGAGGGTGGGACAAAGGGTCAAGATGGAGGACAGCCCCTTGTGATAGAGGGCACCTCGTCACCCAGATTAAATTCTAGGTGTTAACTTTAGAAAGAGAGAGATGGGGGTGAGAGAGAGGGAGAGAGCGAGAGAAAGAAAGAGAGAGGGGGGGGTGAGAGAGAGCAAGAGAGAGAGATAGAGAGAGAGAAAGAGAGAGAGAGAGTGGGGGGCAGGGGGAGAGAGCAAGAGAGAGAAAGAGAGAGAGGGGGGGGGGGAGAAGAGACTCACACAGAGCACGTGCAGTGCCACCGCACCCTCCGTTCGCTCCTTGTGGGAGAAGAGGTCCGTGGGGAACTCGTGCAGGGCTGGGAGAGAGAGAGAGAGAGAGAGAGAGAGAGAGAGAGAGAGAGAGAGAGAGAGAGAGAGAGAGAGGGACACAGGGTTACGCACACGTCCTCGCCAACTGCTCCCAAAAGCCTGCCCCAACAGGTCACCTCCCCTCCAACACGCCTCACTGGAAAAATGGTTTCACCACGGATACCTGCATCACCGCAATTTTATTTAGAAGCGTCAGTGTACAGGGCTGTCAGGGTTATCTTCGATTCAGGAGTCCAAGGAATGCTTGTACATCACTGACACTTCCACTGTACCACAAAAACATTGCAGATTAAAATAAAAAAAGAATAAAAAGATAAAGATAAAAAGAGGAGGAGGAGGTGAGGTCAGTGTTAGCAAACGAGACAGAAAGCAAAAAAATATTCCTGCGCAATCCAGCGATAAGATGATGACGTAATCTACCGGGTTATTTTCACAAGAGCAAACAAATCAATCTTGCGTAAAAACAATCTGCCCACCCCCCCCCCCCCCTTCCCATGACACAGGCCCAAGAGGTCTTGCACAATGCAATTAAAATATATATATATATATATATATATATTTGTAAAATTTGTTACAATGCATTTAAAAAATGGCATGATATGGGACTTCTAGCTAATTCACCTCTATGGCAGACAGGCCCCTGTCACTCTGAGCTCATGAAATGCTTGTGGAGGACACTATCGATGGCCTGCCCAAAACAGGAAAGAGGAACGCCTTCGCGCTTTGAACTTCCGGAAAGTGATTAAATTATAAAACAACACATAAAGCTGAAGTCATTAATCTACCCATCCAACCGACACCGAGGGTCTCTGAGAGCTTCTGGCTCCGTCATCCTCCTCCATCGCGGCAGCCCAACGGGATTTCTTCATTAAAAAGTTTTCAGACGCCCACTGGACTTGGAGGCACCCCCGTGCCCACACACATTAATCCACAGAGCGGGAGGAGGCGGGGGGGATAAGGGAGGGGGGGGGGGGGGGGGGGGGGGGGGGGGGGTTGCCTCAACCGCAACTGAATTACAACACCGCAGAACAAAAAAAAAAAAAAAAAAACGGTGCTAAGCAACAACAGCCGTGATGACCAAAAAAAAAAAAAAAAACCGGCGGTTTTGTAGCTGGCAGGGTTTATCGACTCCAGGAATTCCCCGAAGCAATTACAGGAAACTCAGGAGCAGAGCGCACCCCCCAGCCCCCCCCCCCCCCCCCCCCCCCCCCCCCCCCCCCCCCAGCCACCGCGTTCCCACATATCACATGTACCCCCGCAGTCAATGCCCATGGGCACTCCAACCGAATTACACAGCCCTCTCTCTCTCTCTCTCTCTGCGACACAGGGGGTGGGGGACAAGGGTGGGGGGGGGGGCATGCCTCGGGTCAGTTTGGAAAAATCTCAGCGGTGACCCGGAGCGACCCAGGACACGCGAGGGAACGGGAGTTTGTTCCCGCCTCCCCCTCCCGGGGCCAACGAGAGGCGCACGCACGTCTGGAACGCAGAACCCAGCGGAGCGGTTACTAGGCGACCGGCCGGTTCCCCCCGTCGCCGGGTGTCTCCGGGGGCAACCTGTACACCGGACTCTGACCTTCCTCGGAAAAAAAAACGGCCTTTTCAGCCCGGCGGCTGAGGGAGACCAAACCCCGGCGGCCGGGGGCGGTAAAGTTTTTAGGGCAGCACGCGGGACGGGCGGGTTTGGCGACGGGCCGCACCCCCGGCAACACGGGGCTCTCGTGATGCTCAAACGGGGGATGGAGGTAGGGGGACGGGGAAAGGAGGGGAGAGACATCTATTTTTGGACCCCATTAGTAGGGCGGTCTGAGTTGATAGATCGCCCCCCCCCCCCCGCCCCCCCCCCCCCCCCCCCCAAAGGAATGAGCGAGTCCTGCCCTCATTATGGCTCTACCCGAAAGAGAGGGGGCCAGTGCTGGACACCTTCCTCAGACCGAGAACAGAGGAGGCATGGGTGTAAGACCCCCCCACTCCCAACTCTTCCTCCCTCCATCTATCCCTATCCATCCCACTCTCTCGTCCTCTAATTCTCTTTCCCGGTCTCATCCCTCTATCTCCCTAGCTCTCACCCCCCACCTCTCTCCCCCCTCCCCCCTTTCTCTGCCCCCCCCCCCTCTTACCCCCTCTCTCTCCTCTCGCCTTATGGGGCCCAGCACCCCAGGGCTCCAGCTGTAACGGTCATGCTTCATTAGCCAGCAGGAGGCGCTCCAGCCACCAATACTGAGTCTTTCACTTGTTTTCTCCCTCTTCACCACCTAGAGAAGGGCTCCAGTGTCCAAACAGACACCTGCAGAGACAGTCCATAATTTCCCACCGCCAGAGGTCATGTCAAATAAACGCACGTTAACACACAGGGCAGCCCCCCCCCCCCCCCCCTCAGTGTGGGGAGCAGAAGTATCGGGAATCTGTGTAAATGACAGAAAACTGGCACTCAATCGGGTGACAGGAGGGTGGCGAAGTGATCTCACACGTCCCTCTGCGAGAATCGAGTCCCTCAGGTCACTAATGCATCTTCCTCTTCTGTGTTCCTCTCCTCCTAATTCAGCTGCTTCTTCTTCTTCTTCTTCTTCTTCTTCTCCTCCTCCTTTGTCTTCCTCATCTTCTTCTAATTCTTCTTTTTCTTCTTCTTTTTAATTTCTTTACAGGAAGGAAATATCTCAATTTGAGATTGAACGAATCTACCCTATATTACAAAAAGTGACGGCAATGGTTACTGTGCAGAGAAATGACCTCTTTATGGATTTGCTGAGTACAAAGGCTGTGGGCATAGCTTGCACACTCTCCAGAAAACCTCATTAGATTGTCGTTATATTTAAATCCTTTTAAAAAATTTATGTCCATTTAAAAAAAAAACTTTCTTTTTTAGTTCTCTAATTGCTTTGTGGAAACATATAATCTGTTCTGTTGTTTTAAAGTGCAGGCATTATCCTTTCAAATGGCATTAGAGCTGGGGCCATCTCAGATTACACAACACTTACTGCACACCATAATTATGATGTGTGTGTGTGTCTGTGCGTGTGCATGTGCGCACGTGCGACAGTGTTTGAGTGTGTGTGTGTGTGCACGTGCAAGTGTGTGTGTGTGTGCGCGCACGTGCAAGAGTGTGTGTGTGTATGTGTGAGAGGGTGTGTGTGTGTGGGCACATGCAAGAGTGTGTGTGTGTGTGCGTGAAAGGGAGTTTGTGTATGTGTGTGCGTGCGCACACGTGTGAGAGTGTGTGTGTGCATGTCTGAGCATGTGAGATAGTTTGTGTGCATGTTTGAGCGTGTGTGTGAGTGTGTGAGAGAGAGAAAGAGAGAGTGTTTGTGTGTGTGCGTAAGTGTGTTTGTGTGCACACGTGTGTTTTGAGAGAAAAGATTAAAGCTTGGCACTGATAAATCCTCACATCGACCTTTTCTACGCATGCTGTCCATTCCTCAGCACTGTGCAGTTGTATAATTTTACAGACAATAGGAGCAGCTGCGATGACAGGAGCTCCCCCAGTCCCATGAGAGCTCAGTGGTGGAGCCCAGCCATCATAGAGAATTAACTACCTCCATTACTTACAAGCCAATAAACACAGAACCAGCTCCAGATTTAAAAACACTCTACTTTATGTAATACCCATATACAGACATTATACCATAACAATACCCCACAGTACATCACTGACAAATAAGGATGTGCTTTTTTTTCCTGTACACTTAATGGAGTTTCAGTGTAATGAAATAAGGTTTAAAGGAAAATCCCTTTGAGTCTGGTATCATAAACAACAACAACAACAACACTGTGCGTACAGTATTTCACGTTGAGACATTCTCCCCCCCCCCCCCCCAATAAAATCTAATCAAATAAATCGCCTATCAGGGATAAAAATGTTATTTTTGTTTAAATATCAATCATATATATATATATATATATATATATATATATATATATATATATATATATAGTCTTGTCGCATCAGTTACAGCCTGTCGGTTTTTCTGCCACTCACCCTGTCGTCATAGCGACCGGCTGCAAAAACACCAGTCAGGGAAAGCAATCCTCTCTTCCCTCTATTTCAGATACAGCACTTTCCTGTTTTAAAATGGACACAGAACGATAACAACGCAAAGTACATTTTTTTAGCTTAAACTAGCTAGTTTAACGTTTTTAAAAACCAGAGCTGTCACCAGCCACAAACAGGGAAGCAGTATCCCTGTGAAGACATCGGCAGTTAGATGGGACTGTTTCAGCAGTGCTTGCTCGGTCTAACCGAGTAGACCACTCACCACTCAAAAGTGCACCTTAATCAAGTCTTTTTCCCACAGATAATCAGATAATCAGCACGCAATAAGGATGTACAGGATATGTAATTTATTATAAGCTGAGAATCTGCTCTTTAGCCGCATGTGAATTGCTTGATTACAAAGCTAAGATTGAGGAGTACAGAGGCAAATCAAGAAAAATATGTCTTTTATGATACAATCAAGCAATTAACATCCTATCATCCTCTGTGGCATGTATAAAAATGCTGAGCAGGCCCAGCTGACCTCTATTTTGGATCAAGATGGCAAGAGGAAAATATCTAAGTGACTTTGAAAGAGTCAAAAAAAAAAAACTGGCCAGTGTTTCAGCAGGAACAATCACCAGATCTCAACCCAGTTGAACACCTACGGGAGATTTTGGACAACTTGTTAGACTGCACTCTCCACCACCATCATCAAAACACCAAACGAGAGAACATCTTTTGGAAGAATGGTGTTCCATCCCTCCAGTAGAGTTCCAGAGACTTGTAGAATCTATGCCAAGGCGCACTGAAGCAGGTCTGGTGGCTCATGGCGGCCCAACACCGTACTAAGACACTTTATGTTGGTTTTTTCTTTAATTTGTCACCCGTCTGCATATAGACACACACACACACACACACACACACACACACAAATGTACACACAATGCGCTGAGAAGTTTGATAAACACGGACTGAGGAAAAAAACTCAACTCGAGGTCCTGATTACACGGTCATTACATCCACACGCCAGCGCGAGAGCGTGTTTTATAAACGCCTTCTTGACGTCAGTCCCCAGTGCGCGGGGGGGGGCAGCCAATTTGCGGCGAGCCGAGGAGACGAGACTCAGGAGGGAGAGAGCAGGTGACCCGCCGACGCGCCGACGCCTCGCGCCTTTCCCGAAAAAATACCGCCTGCAATGGCGCCATCGGCGCAATCAGCGTCCCTCAATCAGGGGGCCCCCGACCGGGGGTCTGCAAGGGTGGGGCCCCAATCAGAGCTTTTCAGGGCGCCGGGGAACGCGAGGTGCGCCAGCGAGCCGCATGCTGCGGTACATCATGTGACCGCCAGCGCGGTCATGTGTGTGTGCGTGTGTGTGGGTTAGTGTGTGTGTGTGTGTGTGCTGTGTGCGTGCACATGTGTGTGTGCGTGTGTGTGTGCTGTGAGAGGGAAGGAAGGCTGTACAGTTCCTTTGGCCGGACCCATTATTTTTAAAATGCGTGTACATTCACACACACACACACAAACA
This sequence comes from Anguilla japonica, assembly GCA_025169545.1. Taxonomy (NCBI): domain Eukaryota; kingdom Metazoa; phylum Chordata; class Actinopteri; order Anguilliformes; family Anguillidae; genus Anguilla; species Anguilla japonica. The sequence continues at coordinate 3,859,273 of CM045884.1, forward strand.
TACACACATGCACACAACACTCACACACTCACATACACACAAAAATATTCACACCCACACACTCACATACACACATGCACAGACACACTCACACACACATGCACATACACACTAACCCACACACACACATACACATCGACACACACACAAACCCTGCACACACACACATATGTGTGTGTATGAGAGTGGGGTGAGGTGAGGTGGGAATTTGAGAGTGGGGGGGCAGGCAGGGATATTTTATGTCATACGTGATGTCACACGTGATGTCACATGCGCAAACAGCTGCAGTCAAACGCAGAGTTTTAAAGCACGGCTGGACCCAGCTGGACCCAGCCGGACTGAGCCTGGCAGCCGCTGTAGAAACAGAAGGCAGATGAGCACAAAAGCGCTTGCATAATGGCCTGATTATTATTACATAATTGCTGCGGCTTCATAAATGAATCACTCCAGTCCTATACATCAGCCGGACCCACCATCAATTAGATTGCCAGAGATAAGCTCTCTTTTCCTTTAAAACCCCCCCCCCCAAAAAAAAACCACGCAGCGCAGATGTCTTAACCATACGAAAATGCTGCATTTGCTTCTGTCACCATTCACTGCATATGATGCAATGTCCTTACGATGGTTAGAAACTGAAGAGAATTTTGCTTGCTGCAGGTATAATGCTAAAGAGGAAGACAGAAGTGGGGGAAACGACTAGCGGAGTCAACGGCTTTAATCGACCGGGACTGGGGGGTCGTGGAGGAGAACCGCACGGTCTGCCCGTCCCAGAGGAGAGGAACAAAGAACAAAAATAAGCGCTTGCTGGAGAGATGGGACCGAATGAACTCTAATCCCTCTGTAGACGGCACTTTAGATTAGGGATGACAAATGCCATCTATGGAGATTTAAATTTTTTTCTAACGGGAATACATTTCTGGCATGCTTAGAACGTCGTTTGAGGTCACATGCGTCTGCTTATCAGAAAGACTTTCGGCTCTTTCAGCACGACCTGTGTCTAGACTCAACAACAATATTTACCTTAAAAACAGGACGCTGGCGTGTGGCTTTGAGTACTTCCTGTGTCTCCTGGACAGCCTCTGTGAGCTATGGAAAGATTAGCTCCGCCCCCCTCCACAGCAACCTCTCTCTGGTGACCACTCCCCCTGCCCACCTCTCCCCAATATGACAGAATTAAACTTTCTGTTGGATTGGAACCAGCACAGGGATTGCAGACATGCACACACACACACACACACACATACAATTTACCCACATACACACACACAGACAGACACTCACAACTCACAAACACACGCACACACACAACTGTACACCAATCAAATAAGCTTTGCTGAAACACAGGGTTCTATATGCAGGCTTTATACGAATGGCTAATCATGCTAAATATGTTTGATTCTGTTCTTGTTTGAGCTTCCTGCCTATTTTGTTGACTTTTCTGCTCTTTTTTTTGATGAAACAGGCGGTTAGTTATTAGCTTTGGAAAACATGAAGTGTTTATTGCATCTGCGCTTGCTATCAGTTCTGTGACATCAATAATGCAGCTCGCAGAAATTAGATTGTTAGACGGAGAAATGAAAGAACACAGAATAATTTGACAAGCTTTGACAAAGAATATATATATATATATATATATATATATTCAAAATATTCACATTGTGGGACATAATATTCATTCTCAGAGTGGTTTTAAAAGCCATTGTGTAATTTCAGCTTTGTTTTGAAAATGAGCACTTGAAGCAAATTACAGGAAGGACACGATCGCTGAAGTTAAGACCAGAAAGCGAGAAATAATGACAAAACATTTCAATACAGGAGAACGGTTGAATAGCTTAATCATTTCCAACTGCAAATATCTATATATATATATATATATATATATATATAAAGCACATCACTGTCGTCATGTTGGACGTTTGTTCTATTTCTGAAGTTATTTCCGTACAAAAAGCACCCCGTTCAAACTTTGCCGTGAGCCGTTCGTCGTGACAGTCACGGAATATCTGAACCTGGCAGCACCTCTGCCTTCCGGCTAGGCCCACAGCCGTATGTGGGTTCAAACGTCCTGTCAAACAGACACAGATCAATTTCCCGCCGCCTCGCTTTGAGCACGTTGTTTACTTCTTCCGAACACCTTGCAAAATGCGCACAAGGTACCACAGCGAGGTACAATAATGATTTGCGCTCGCGCACAGATTTGGATAAAAAGTGGCATATTTGTCAAAATAAGTGGTACTTTTGAGTTAGACGTGGGATAAAAATATACGTGAAATGCACGCATTGACACGGGGAAGCTACTGCTCGCGACCGACATCCAAAATTTCACTGAAATTTAACAGGTTGGATATCTTATTTTTTCATGCTGGTTTTATCTCGGTTTTACCTGCAGAGGACAGGATTCTGTGTCCCCCCAAAAAATCAGCCTGGAGGACTGGGGAGAGTGAGAGGAAAACAGGGGGTCCTGTGGCAAGTTTGGGTTCACCGTCCCAATCCCAGCACTGTGTCGGGCCCTCACTGGACAGAAAGAGAGAGAGAGAGGGAGAGGGAGAGGAGGGCAAGGACAGAGACAGAAAGAGAGAGGGAGAGGGAGAGAGGGGGCAAGGACAGAGACAGAAAGAGAGAGAGAGGGAGAGGAGGGGCAAGGACAGAGACAGAAAGAGAGAGAGAGGGAGAGGGAGAGGAGGGCAAGGACAGAGGCAGAAAGAGAGAGAGAGGGAGGGGGGTCAAGGACAGAGACAGAAAAATAGAGAGAGGGAGAGGAGGGGCAAGGACAGAGACAGAAAAATAGAGAGAGAGAGGGAAAGGGGGGCAAGGACAGAGACAAAAAAGAGAGAGGGAGAGATGCAAGAAGAGAGACAGAGCGAGAGAGAGAGAGAGAGAGAGAGAGGGGGGAGAATGAACGAGAGACAGACTGTGCGCTGTTGTGGATTTTTGGGTTGGTTTAGCGCTAATCCTCGCTAAAGATCGCAGAAGCTCGTGAATTGAGATGTTGTGTAATCCAGCCGAAAGAAACTGGGAGAGATTCCCAAAACCTCCCGTGCTCCCTGGGAGTAAGCCGTCTAAGCCAGCAGGCGCGTTTCGGGACGGCGGAGGGGACACAAGACAGGCATCCATCCAAGACGATGGGCGTCCCACCGGAGTGGCGAAAACTGCAACGAATTGCAGGTAAATGTGTCAGCAGTTAGCTGTGCTAACCAAATATTGTTCAGGAAGAAGCAATCTCCCTCTTCCTGGTGTCTATGTTTGTGTGTACAGTAATTTCATTCATTCAAAGCATAATAATAATAATAATAATAATATATTTTAATTTTGTAGTAATTTCATTGACACCTTTAACCTGGTTGTTTACATGGCCTGAAGCAATGCAACGATGCAGTGCAACTGGAAACAAAAATCAAAAACAAAATGTATTCTACGTCATTAAAAACACATTACACATGAATGCCCATCCATGCATGTGGAAACAGACCCAGGTGATTTGAAATGCACATATGGAGGGTCACTTCACAGAACAGCATGGGCTCACACAAGCGTGACAAGCATGTTCTGTGCCCACAATATGCTTAGAAGAAAGAAATTCACTATTTTATAGTTTCTAGTGGGAAGGGGGGATTGTTCACTATTTCACATTTATAGTGGTTCGGGGAGAGACATTTTACTGTTTCATGTTTTTAGTGAGAAGGAGGGAGGAGAGATTTCACTAGTTTCCATGTTTTTTAGTGGGTGGGGGAGAGACATTTTCTTTTTCATGTTTTTAGTGGGGTGGGGGAGAGAGATTCGCGGTGGTTTAGTGGTTGACAGATTAACTGCAAACAGTGAACAAAAGCAGATTGTGCTGCTGGCTATACAAAGCCTCAGGCCAGATTTTTTTTTTCATTAGGCAGTGTGCTACACAAGTGTAAAGAGTACATCAATCAGACATCCACTCTGTAACGCCTTAAAAAGCAAGAGATTGAGAGATAGAGAGAGAGAGAGAGAGAGGGGGAGAGAGAGGGAGGAGAGGAGAGAAGAGATGAGATAGAGGTGTGCTTTTCATTGCAGCCAGGAACACAAACTGCAATTAGCGGTGTTGTGTGTTAGGGAGTGAGTGAGTTCTCTGCAGCTGCCCTGGCCTCCGTTGGCCCCAGTGCTGCCCCCCCCCCGCCCCCCCCCCGCCCCCTCCACCCAACCCCCCACCTTCCCAAAAAACAACCCCTCTCACTTTCCACCCACAGTCGGTGCAATCGCACGCTGCCCCATGCCCCCTCAGACTCTTCAGCGAGCCGCGGTCGATACGCCACCTGCTTTTATGCCCATCGCACTCCACCTTCATCATCCTCCACCTCAGGTGGCCGTACGCTGAGCCTTGACCCGGGGCCGGACAGGTACGCGCAATAAAAGCTTTCTGAACGTCCACGTAAAACCATCAAGCTCTCTATTCGGCTGTCTGTATATCAGCCCAAATCAATCAATCAATCAATCAATCAATAATCAAACTGTCAATCAATCAACCAATCAATCAGTCAGTCAATCAATCAGGCAACCAACCAGCCAGCCAATCAATCAGTCAGCATCATAACAATGACAACTGGCCCTATAGATACAGCGCACCAAAGGAGCAGAGGATTCAGGACTGTACCTTTGCAATGCGGCTTTAAAAAGGTGAGTTCAGCCCAAATGTCTCTTCGTTTTTCAAACCAGTCACAACAAAGTGCTTAAAGCTGAAGAGTGCTGAGATCGCCCTATTTGAGGTCTCCGTTGGATGTGGCAGTGCAGCATAATTGCAATGGAACTGGGCAGAGATTGCAGGTTTGAATCCCGAGTGGTGCCCTGCAGTTGTACCCTTGTGCAAAAAGGCACTTTAACTGAAGCTGCTCAAGTTAAAATACATCTGGAAATATGGACTGTAATATAAAAAAATTTAAAATGAAAACACTGCACTCTTGCTCTGGATGTGAGCATCTGCTATATTCCTGAAGTCCTAAACGTCTGAAACTGCACTTGAGATTTTTCGCCCTGTCAAGGACTGTAAACACTAAACAAAATGAACTGGCAACCCCTGCTCAAAGCTTCTTCTTCAGTCTGATGGCTACCAACACAGCGTGGACTCTCGAGACAGTTTGAGAGCAGGCAGGGACACAGACGGTGCGTTCAGGAGCTCTAAGGTTATCAGGCTACGCTGGGTAAAACGGCCTCAGTGATTTCGAACGGTAAGCAGTCCCGCTTTGCGAGAAACACAGTCTTGACTCAGTCAATGTCGCCCCACAAGACAGTCTTGTGGGGGCGACATAGCTCAGGAGGTAAGAGCGGTTGTCCGGCAGTCGGAGGGTTGCCGGTTCGATCCCCCGCCCTGGGCGTGTTGAAGTGTCACCTGAGCAAGACACCTAACCGACTAACTGCTCTGGTGAACGAGAGGCATCAATTGTAAAGCGCTTTGGATAAAGGCGCTATATAAGTGCAGTCCACCATTGACTCGGCTCCTGAGTGTCAGGTCAGAACGCCTGAGCAAAGCCGCGTTCTCCAGAAAAGAACGAACGTGCGGTTCTATAAACGTTTCTTCGGCCAGAAACGCCACGACATGGAGAACCCCCCTCCCACCGAAAGCCGATTGGTTCACCACATACAATCAGTTCTGCAGAGAGCAAACTGAGGTACTCAAAAATGCGTTATTGAATTCTCTGAAATGTCTGCTCATTGTATTCAATTCATTTATTCCGGGCAAGCTGTAATTTTTTTTTTTCTTCAGTGAAGCACTTTGAGCTGTTGTTTTATATGAAAGGTGCTATATAAATAAAGTTTATTATTATTATTATTATTATTATTATTATGGCTGACTTAGAACACTCTGGCACTTGAGGCTGTTCACTTCCAAGGTTTGCTTTCATTCAATCATTGTATTTCATTTTATTATTTCTACTTGATTAGTTTTATTTTATATATTTATTTTTGCTATGCACAAGAAAACTTCTGAAATGTTAATATATAATAAAAAAATATCAGCAACATGCAACACATTGAGCAAGGAAAGCGGGACTTGTCAAACAATAAACATATCCACATGTTTTCCCAACATGATGTAAATGTGTGTGTGTGTGTGTTTGTGTGTGTGTATGTCTGTATGTGTATCAGGGTGTGTGGTTGCATGACAGGGTATATGAACCCATTTACATCAATTACCAGAACTTACTATGCCCGCAATAACAGACACATATAATGACAGGAAAATGAAATGCGAGCGAACACATAATTAAATGTCCCCCAGCATTTCTTTGCATTAATATTGTTCCCCTCATTGCATCTGTTTATTATCTCCATCAGTTAAGAAGCCGTAATTATTTCGTAAATGTTGTATTTCGGTCCTAATAATGGCACGGGGAAATCTCATTTGAGTCAGCTTCATATTTTGACTGTGAACTAGGCCCAAGGTGTTCAGCAATGCTAGCGCAACAATAGCAGCAGAAATTAATATGGAGGCTTTCTCCAGGCTGAAGCATTCTTTTTTCATTTTCAGCTTTTCTTTTTAGCATAATGACGAGAACAGGCCATTCGGCCCAACAATGCTCGCCATTTTCCTAAATAAATTAGTGCTCTGATTACCTACAGACTAGATAGTATCTCCAGCATTTCTGCCTCTACTAAGTGGCCTGGCAGGCTATTCCATACATTGACTACTATCTGCGTAAAAATATCCTTTATAATGTCTGCATGGAATTTACCTTTTGCTAATTTCCATTCCTTTCTTGTAGTACGGTCCCCAGAACTGTACACAATTCTTCAAGTGTAGTCTCATAAATGCATGGTATAAGATAAGTATAGCTTCCTAGGATTCATACTCAATACCTTTGGCTATATATCCCAGCATCCTGTTGGCCTTTTTTTTTTTTTACTGCTACAGAACATTGCCTAGAACCTGAAAGGCTTTGATCAACCATTACTCCCAAGTGTTTTTAAAACTGAGCACATTCCAATTTTGTTCCTCCCACAAGCTAATCCTGCCTAATGTTTTTTTTTTTTTAATTTCCCACACGCAGAACTTTACATTTTGGCTACAGTGAATTTCATTCGCCAGGCTTCCGCGCACTTCTGGATTCCCGCCCATTATTTCTTGAATAATGTTGTCTGCGTCAAAGCAAAGCAGCTCTCCAGGACTCCTCTTACTCCATTTCACCACTTGTCTCTGCCATAATAAAGTAGAACTGACATCCAGTTTGGCTTGTCAGCTAAGGGGACTCAAAAACTTGGGGTTTTTTTTGTTTGTTTTTGTTTTCTTATTAATCTCGGGAGGCTGGTGTCTCAATAAACGCGCGCTGGGGAACCGGCAGTGACAGATTCATGCGGGAGTTTTATCTATTTGGAATACCTTCTGAGTTCAGCATGAGATGTGATTGGTTATATCATGTGCCCAATCAAAAAAAAAGGAGGAGGCGGCGTCATTATTCAGCATGCCTGGACAGCAGCCTTGCATGGCAAAACAAGTGGAACAAGAGTTTAGTAGGGTAGGGGACAGGGGGTGTGTATGAGTGTGTTTCCACACAACTGCACGGTAGACACCTGAACCCACACCCAAACCGCAACCACAGCCACCCATGAGTCAAAAAAACTTGTGTACAAAAAAGTGTACAGGGTCAGCTCACTCGGAACGGTTGGGACATTAGCGCGGCTGGCTGGCGTACAGCATCACGGCTCTCTACATGGACCCGTGTCCCACCGGAATAGAGCGCGTGCGCTCATTTATTTTTTAACGGCGGCGAAGGATGAAAAGGTAGCGTAAAGAAACCTCGTCTTTGGGGAGCGGCGAGCGGAGAAATGTCCCATCCATCTGCAGTCTCCGCTGTTTAAATATAGTGCGTTCCCCTCATTAGTCTCCCCGCTGGCAGAACGCAAAGTGATCTCTCTCTCGCGGCTCGCTGCCCCCCCCCCCCCCCCCCCAAAAAAAAGAACCAAATACCTTCTGCATATTTCATCTTTTTCATCTGGGCTCATTTTTCCCATCACGCTCGTCAATACAGGAGTTAATGACTGTAAGTAGAAGTATTTCTTCTGCTGTGAAATCTGCTGTGTATCTCTCTCTCCCTCTCTCCTTTTATTATTATTATTATTATTATTATTATTTTATTATTATTATTATTATTTTAAAAGTTTTTCCCTTTAAAGAGCAGCTGTCGCAATTATTCGCGCATCGCCTGTGATCGCTGACGCGGTGAAGCTGGAAGCACGCTACGCACGCAATGCCGTGTTCCGTTTCACGCGCTGCCTCCCTCGACCTCGACCTAGCCAGTCCGCGTCTCCCCGCGGCGCAGGTGCACTCATACTTAACCCACGCACAACACAGTCTAAGCGAGTGCAGAAGTTCACCTACCTCGATCTGACAAGGATAATGAGCAAATCGTGTACAGTAGGCGCGTGCATGCTTAAAGTAATTATAACAGCTACGCGTTTAAGATTTTTAATTCATTAGCTGCCACCGTTTATTAACATATAAGCTACTTTCCCCCGTGCCGTGGCAGTTGCATGCGCCATTCGTTCTGGGCTTAAGTGAGTGTAATGCAACGAAGCGTAATTTCACAGAAACAATGAGAAATTACATCTTATATTCCCACACAATGATGTTATGTAAGCTGAAAACTGGGCTCTGAAGCTGGAGAGGCGATCAGAGGGAGAGGGGTTTTGTCACAGCACAGCACAGCTCAGCACGGCACCATATTCAGACTTAGAGCTGTGCCAACAACTGCAGCCTGGCCATTTGCAGTGATGCAGCAGAATGAGAAGAATTCATTAAAAATCCTAATTCAGCAACAGACCCTCTTTTTCACTCATAACACTTACCATTAGAGTGATTGCATAATGTATGCATATCTCATATTCAGCAGCATAAAATATTTTAGATGAAAGTACACACACGTACACACACACACACACACACACACTCGCAGGCTCAGGGCCATGTTTTTTTAATCCATATTTACTCAGGCTGGCACACGAATAAGGACTGGATCAGATGAAAGTGTAACCACGTAAACAAACACATCCCGAATTGCAGTTCTTCCAAGAAAAGTCTAAATTCCTCGCCTGTTCCCCCCCTCCCCTTGCCCCCCCCCCCCCCCCCCTTCGTTTCGCATGTCCCAAACCGCGCTGTCTGTCTCCTCTGAGTGATGACATCACTCCCCCAGGCCCGGGGCGTTGCGTAACCGTGGACCACTCAGGCACTCCTGCCCTGCCGCCACGGCGACGGTGATGATCTCACGCTCAGCCAGGTTGCCTAGGCAACCCCCGGGCGCTAGGAAGCGAGGGGGTGGGGGGGGGTGGGGGGGAGGGTTATGTGCAGCATCACAGGAGAGGGGAAGGGAGAAGAGGAAAAAGTGAATCAGCACGCAGGACCCATGACTGGGCATGTCAGAGCACATGCGTGGCACCCCAAGAGCACAGGTAAAGGGGGGGGGGGGGGGCACTGGGGGAGAAAACGCAAAACCTGCGAAACTCTACGAAGGGACAGAGGAAGAGATGGGTGATCTGAGTCTGGTCTGTCCAGGTCCACTTACATTCGTCTCTTTCTATGGCTTTCCAACGAATTTGAAGCTTTCCTACTGCAGCGGACTAGCCTTATTTTCATGACTCTAAATGAGTCATTCATTTTAATATACCCTGTTTGCCTCCATTTGTGAGAGAGACAGAGACCATTCCTGAGATCATCAGAACACAAGATGAGCCATTTCTGTGAAGAAAATGGGTAAATTATAGCAAACATTGCGGCACTGCATCAGTCCAACGCGACTCCCGCTGTCCGCAGGCAGAACTTGTCTGCGGGTCCCCCTACGATGTATAGGCGGCTATTTTCAGCCTGTTTTCGATTGGTTCTGCGGACCTACAGCTGGGCGTGCAGCGGTCGGCGTGCGGCGTCTTGTTCCGGTTCAATACGGCGCCACCAAATCGCTTCTCTGCCACTGCACATCACCCAGCGCTACAGCGCGAGGGTGCAAGAGTGAAAATGGAAAAGGGGGTGGGGGGGCGGAAGGGAGTGGAGGGGTGGGGGGGGGCGGTGGAGGCAAATTCTCGCAGGGATATGGATGTACAAAGACACACCTGCCTGAAAGAGCCTCGGATTCCTCATGGGATCCAACAAGAAAGTCAAGAGGATTCGTTTTTTTTTCCTTTAGATATCCTGCCATATTCACACAGCGGAAAGAATTCTCTGGCCGTGATGAATTTAATTATATAGCACACACACACACACACGTGTGCGCGCACACACACACAGACACACACACACATGCGCGCACACACACACACACACACACACACACGTGTGCGCGCACACACACACAGACACACACATACCACACACACACATGCGCGCACACACACACACACACACACACACACGTGTGCGCGCACACACACACAGACACACACACACACCACACACACACATGCACGCACACACACACACACACACACACACCACACACGCACATGTGCGCACACACACACACAGACACACACACCACACACGCACATGTGTGCACACACACACTCACACACACACACACACACACACACACACCGTAATTAATTCCCGTCCTAGTAGTTCCAGAAATATTTAGAAATATTGATCTAATATTCTAATGCCCCCCTCTTGTCCACTACTGTCTGAAGGCCACTTGGGCGATTTGGGATAACTGCCAGCATGAATTTGGGATAACAGCATGTATCTGGGTAACAGCATGTATTTGGGATAACAGTGTTCCTGCATTTATGTTCCTTATTCTTTATGTTCCTTATTCTTAGGCATAATTATGCCCAGTGGGAGAAGTTTTTTTTTTTTTTCAAAGTGTAGAATGTATACAAAACCATGCCAGAGATCCCACTTCCCATTGTTTGATTTTAATTAGACTGCGTAGAAACGTGTTATGAGAAAATACGCTTATCTGAAGTTAAGTAAAGACTCTTTTAAAGCAATAAAAATGCGTATCTGCGGCGTGAATTCAATTAGGCTGGAAAAATGCTTTTCTTCATGAGTCATGAGTAATAGTCTTATTGTTTGAGGGGGAACATTTAAAAGGCTGAGATATGAACAAAAAATATTTTCACAGTTACAAAAAAAACAAACATAACACTGAAATTTTACCAGTGCAACTTTCTCAGTACTGTTGTAGGATACATTTTTGGCTTGGAAATATTAATTAGTCAACAGAGCTGTTTTGGGAGACCCAGGAAGGAGCAAATAATAGCCTAACATAACAAAACATAACATAACATAACATAACAATGAGAACAGGCCATTCAGCCCAGCAATGCTCACCATTTTCTTAAATTAGTGCTCTGATTACCTACAGACTGGATAGTATCTAACATATTATCAAGCCTGGTCTTGAAATTACCCAGAGTTTCTGCCTGTGCTAAGTGACCTGGCAGACTATTCCACACACACTGACCGCTCTGTGCGTGAAAAAAATTCTTCCCAACATCTGTACATTTTGCTGATTTCCACTTATGTCCTCTCCTTCCCTAACAGAAACTCAAGCTGAAAACAGAACTCAACCTGAACTCAGATCCAGCGCCACATTTCCGGGGGGGGGGGGGGGGGGGGGGGGCAGGGGGTGTAGCACAAAATTCTGGGCCCTACACATAAGCAGTCTCTGCAGGCCCCCCTCCCTCTTCTGCTCCATGTCTCTCACGCATCATTCCAGGCTTTTCGAGGGCCCTCCCCCCCATTCGGGCGCTGGGTAGTCAGTCCCGCTTTTCCCCCCTGGGTGGGGGTGTGGTTGGGGGGGGGGTGTTAATGCGCCCCGTGTTAGCATCGCCGCGCGCCGAGGCGCATCGATCTTTTCCGCCGTGCCCGATGGGCTGCAGCGTTTACCCGGGTGCCTGGCAACGCGTTGCCGGGGACTACGGCCGAACCACAGGACGTAAACGCGAATTGCTTTTTTCAGCCCGTTTCAGTGCATCAAAAACAACATTAGAAGTTTTTATTTCCCTTGCTTGTGTATAGATTTCCACGCACACATACACACACACACACTCACTCCAGGCATGCACAAACACGCACACACACACACACACACACACACATAAACACATGCACACACACGCTCATGCACACACGCACTCACACAAACACCAGCAATGCATAAACAAACACACACACACACACACACACACACAAACACACAAATCTCGTTAAAGTGGTGCTGCAGACCTGTAGGGGAGCACGCAAAGCTTTTTTCGCGATCGCACGACACACACGTCATCCTACGAAGGATGCGTGACTGCACACAGTCACAACAAAAAGAGGCCTCGACTCCGAGCGTGTCTGAGTTTAATCGAGGAAGCGATCGGTGAGATGTTCACCGGTGCGAGCGCTTGCTCGGCACGGCAGAATCCACTTTTTATCGCCCGTTTCAGTGCAGCTGAAGCTCGGAGCCCTTGGCTGCTGACATCCTACTGAGAAAACACGGCAGGTATCACCATCCCACCTCAACACAGAGGCAGGGTGTTAGCACCTAGCCATATGGCTAAATGGCTGTGTGGCGATGGCCCTATTCTTCCCCACATTCCTGCGGATATTACCTTTCTCTTCAACCAGTGCCCCCCCCCCTTGTTCTGATTGAAAAACTCCACAGAGACCCCCCCTCCCTCAGACGGCACGATCGGCTAGCAGAATGCTCAGGATCCCTGACAGGTCTAATGGGGAGAGGCTACCTGTTCAGAAGGGGGGTGAGGTGGGGGGCTTTTTCTTTTTCTGCTTCAAACAACACAGCAACAAAAAAAAAAAAAAAAAATCAGAATGACATGCCTTCTTCACAGGTTCACCATGTGATGTGTTTATTAGAGTTGGGGAAAAAAGAAAGAACCGTTTCGCCTGCAGTGCTCATTTCCAGTCATTTCCACATGAAGTCAACGTCTGTCCCCAGCAACGGCCCGTCTACACACCGGCCCGGGGGGGGGGGGGGGGGGGGGGGGGGGGGGGTGCGCCACGATACACTGCATGCAGCCAGCTTCAGTCAGACTTTTTAAACGTTTGACGGAATATGAATTATGCATGCATAGTCATCAAGTGAAAAACAATATGGATGATCAGCAGGATCCATATCACAGTTTGTGCCTTGAGTTCCAGTCGCCCGTATTTTTATAATATAAACAACCTCAGAGAATACTCGGGCTGTGGTTAAAGTGCGCTTGAAAGTCATATATCTTCTCTGTGTGAGGAGGAGGGGGGTTGTGGATCTTTGCTGAACAGTCTCTCGACAACACGAAAAGCAAATAAGAGCTATGCACGGAAGCCTCATATTTATTCATGTTTATGGATACATTCATATTCATACACACACGACTGTCACACGCGCGCGACATTGCTCCTGTACATGAGAATTTATAATGAGCGCTTTCGTGAACACGTGGAAAGACGAGCAAACAGGACACGGGGGGGGGGATCGAGCCAACGTTTCTCACTTGGATCAGAAACTTGGTCTCAGGCAACGTCCGCCAAAATACACAAACTGATTCCAACCAAAACAGAGCACATCAAAGTGGTGCACAACACAAAAAAACTGTTGATAAAACATCTTCAAAAAAAAAAGTAGCCAGATTTCTAACACTTATAGTGCTTTAAGATGACAACGTAATGTAGAGAATATCATGAAATAGGATATGTTCCAATTTAAAAAAAAAAATAAAAAATTGGAACTGAATTAAAGCGTTGAATACATACTTGCCAAATTAAGCAAACATAAGACAATAAATATTTACCTCCTCATCGACGGACTTTATAGCCACATGTCTAAGATCTTGGGCCTAGCATCTCATGCTAATTACTGTACAGTACATCTTCGGTTTCTATCAACACCACCAGAACATGAAGTTCAGCTGGGCTACAAATGCCCGAGGGCAGTTAGCACTGGCGCTAGCACTAGCTTCCGCCGCGGCGTCGCGTGATAGCATGAGCGAATTGAATCATTTCGATATATATCAACACGCATGTACATCTCCTGCAGATGTAGCATAGATAATATGGTAAATGGTAAATGGACTGCATTTATATAGCGCTTTTATCCAAAGCGCTTTACAATTGATGCCTCTCATTCGCCAGAGCAGTTAGGGTTTAGGTGTCTTGCTCAAGGACACTTCGACACACCCAGGCCGGGGTTTGAACCGGCAACCCTCCGACTGCCAGACAATCGCTCTTACCTCCTGAGCCATGTCGCCCCAATATGATGATGATATGAAGCGTAATCAGATAATAAACAACGGGTCCCGGTGGAAAGATCAATGTTTTTTTTTCTTTTCTGCATCACGACTTGTTTAAAAAGTGATAATTTTGATTGCACAGCAGCCTGTCTGAAGTCTGAAGACAAGGTGTTTGGCCTAGCGGAGGCCCACGTGGGCTCGTAGCCGAATTAGCCCGCGGCGCAGCCCGTTAGCATTGATTAGGCACGCCGCGGGCTCTGGAGGGAGGGGGAGCAGAGGGCTGTGGACAGAGTGGAGCGCTCGCGCGTTCCTACACAGGAAAACATCCAGCGTCAATTTAACTCTGACAGAGTGCATATGAGTCCAGTTGGGAGCATACGCGCTCAGATAATTTCAATATTCGTCCCTGCATGTGTACGCACAAACATTTTCAAAGCTCACTGTTTTTTTTTTCTTTCTACTTTTATTTACTCCTGTGTTTCCTATAAGAACTTCTATTATTGCTTCTGTTTTGGCGGAGGACGCCCGTCCCACAGAACCGAAGGTGACCACGCAAGTCGACGTGCCGCCAAAACACCCGTGGGGTGTCGGCACAGGTCGAGCCACAGAACGAATAAAGACAATTTCCCAAACCTTTCGGTGCAATGCAACAGATGGGCCACACAGAACAAGAGGGAGGAAGGGAAGAGGGTTTAAAAAGCAAAAAATCTGATATACGGCATACAAAAAGGAAGCAATACTACTGCTACTAGCGGCACTAAAATTGGACGGCGTCTGCAGCCGTCTCCTCAGGGGCAACGTAGAGATCTGAGGGAAATTTTTCTCAATCACTGCGACCGGCGCTCGTGGGTTTGAAATCGGAAGATGTTTCTAAAGGTCTGAGTCTGGGAGGGGTCCACGCCTGCATCCGGAAAGCAACACTGCCGCTTTTCTAAAAGGGCAATTTCACAGGAAAGTCTGAAGGTGTGTATATCTGAGTCCTGGCATTTACAAAAAAGTTGGTATCTCCACTTAAAAAGATCTCCCCGTGTGGTTTCATGACCTATTTCA
Organism: Anguilla japonica; assembly: GCA_025169545.1. Taxonomy (NCBI): domain Eukaryota; kingdom Metazoa; phylum Chordata; class Actinopteri; order Anguilliformes; family Anguillidae; genus Anguilla; species Anguilla japonica. The sequence continues at coordinate 3,874,486 of CM045884.1, forward strand.
AGTTATCGAACCCTCGAGGCCTTATACTCTTATTCTTCCTCCTTGTTTTTCTCTTACTCCTTCTTTGGGTTTGACAGAGTATTTTGGCTGCCCTCGAGCACATTTACATTTAATTTGGGCATTTATCAGACCTTCTTATCACTTATTATGTAAGTGACTTACATAAATGCGTTCCGTTAGATGTATGGGGGGGGGGGGGGGGTGGGGGGGGGGGGGGGGTGGGGGGGTAATTTTGGAGTGTAGACAACACTCTGCGGTTCTGATCAGCGAAGATTCTGATTGGATCCAACATTCCCGCTTCGGAAAAGCGGACAAACATGGCATCCATAAATTCACTGGTACACCGTATATGTTCGTGCTAGAGTCATATCTCAAATTGAATGCCATGGAGGAAAACCCATAACTGGTTCAAGAATCAATGGCAAGAAGTGTCCAGATTGTAAGCTTTTTAAACGTAATCACAAGTATCATGCCACACTGTGCATTAAATGCCAAAACAGGGTGAACTCTGATGTCTAAGGTATGGCACCTCTAAGCTACAGTCCAGCCTTTATCCAAGATCTCTGACTGCGAAATAGCTCTGAATTTCACCAAGGTTCAGAACCAGAGTATAGCTGACCTAACTATATAATTAATCAGTAATATGTTAGTAATAAGTTATATAAGCAGGATGAGCAGCAAGACCTCACAGGACAACTACTGCTATGACAAAGAGAAGCGCTGAGAGTTTACATAACAACAATCGCTACTATCCCCAGCAGAAAACCCCCTTAATTACATTTCCCGCTCTCAGTCTCCTGCCGGACTATAATAATTGGGTTTTGGGGCACCGGAGAAATCCGTTTGTGACACACCAAATACGAGAAGGATCTGAACTTATTGGGGCTTTGAAGGCAACCGATGCCGCACAACGTCCCCGTTGTGAGATGACAAGACGTCGGCTCGGATTTTCGAACCCCGGCAACGTAATTAATGGCGGGAAACGGACGGCGGAGGGGTGTCCGCTGGAGGGGAACTCATCTCCTAATCCAGCGGAGATCTGTTTCTCTGCTCGGTGTAATGACACCGCGTAGCGAGCGTTCAGGCCCGGAAACGAGACGAAGCCGTCTGCCGCCGATTAAGCCTCTCAGATATCTGTGGTGAGCTAATCACCTGGAGGTGTTGATTTTTTCATTTCAAGTGGCAATCCTTAATATTAAAAAAATGTCCTGTTTGATACCTTTTCCCACCGGGAGATTTGTAGCAATATTGATGTGCTTCACTGTGCTTCGTTTCAAGTGCAACTCTGGTATTATGTGTGTGAAAACAAACTTTTGTGACCACCAGTCACCGGAGATGTCGCAAATCCACCAAAACTGAAAAAATTAAGGATTAGCACTTTTAAAGATAGTTTGCTTGTTGTCTCTTCTGCCCCGAGTAAAGAAAAAAAATATCATCATATTCGTAGCTCCATTCAGCAAATTTGGGTTGCTGCAGATTGGGTAAGTTCAAAGGTCGGTCATGTGAGTGCTGATGCAGGAACAGAACTAACCCAGGAAGGAAGTTGCTAACTGTGCGGAATGAAAAGGGAGGCAGTTCGACCGAGGTGGAGGCGAAAGAGTGAATCCCTGGCCTGCTCTGATCATCTGACGATCTGTGCTTGCGTAACAAGGAATCTGAAGCGTGAAGGAACATGTGCGTTTTAAAGGTGTGATAGCAGAGTTATCGGCCCAGCACCAGACTGCGAAGGGGTGGGACAGGAAGTTTCGTAACCTTCGAATTTTCAGTAAAAAAACTGATCATAAAAAAATAAGAAAATAAGAAAAAAAAAAATCAGCGAGTGGGATAACCAAGCAAAGGTCCTTTCAGAATGCCAGTTAAACCCTTTAAGGTGTAGAGATCACAAATATGTGATTAGAGTGTTCTTAACTGAACATTCTAGTGCTGATGTCACAGTCGCTGCTGGTCACTGAAAGCGACGCATTTCTAGAACACGTTTTGAGAAAAAAAAAAAGAAACATTCCAAAACAAAACCTGCTCTTCAAAGTGTGAAAAAGTCCTCCCTGTCACTGGCACTGCCTGTGTGACGCCTGTCAGGTGGATTGTCATGGGCGGAGGGGCTCTCTTTAAGCCCAAAGGGATGAAAAACAGACTGGAAAGGGGGGGGGGGGGGGGGGGGGGGGTTGGGGGCTAGCTGCAGCGAGAGAGAGAGAGGAAAAAAAGCCTGACCAGATCTGCAGTTTCAGTTCATCCATTCAGCACGGATATGGCTGACACCAGCATTTTAAAAAAAGCGAAAACAAAAACTAGACAGGCTATTGAGAGTGATGACGGGAGCCTGACTGGCCATAAAGTACTGAATGGTCACGTGCACAGCCTGATGCCCTTTGTCAAGCAAAGGCACGTTAGCAGAGTGTGTGCTCTCATAGAGCTTAAGTCACATGACTGGGAGGGGACTCATATCTGATATGCCAACTCTGCTGCTGAGGACTGAGGCCTCCTCGAGAACCAATCACTGGTGACGGAAGAGTGAGGCTTCAGGAAAATGGGCGGAGCCACCATTTGCATATCAGTGGCCCACAGGCCCAATGGACCAATCATTTTGCTTTTTCAATCGCTGGGTTTTTACCAATGGACCAATCATTGGGTTTTTCTGTGGAGGGAAAAAAAAATTTGTGGTCTGATTTGTTCAAACCACATCAAGTGTCTGCAAGCTCATTGACTCATAGCTCCGCCCACTACCGGGATTGTAAAAACCTCCCGGCCACCATCACGACCAATCGGAACTCTCACGGCATCCAATCAATCAGCATCAAAGAGGCGACAACGTCCCCCCCCCCCCCCCCCCCTGTCCCTGTCTGCCCCGCCCCCCCTGGTGGGAAGCGGGGCCATATATAGCAGGGGTAAACAGAGCTTATGGCCTAGGCCACGGGTCGTCCAGGGGCAGGGGTATTAGTGCCTCTCTTTGATGTGCTCCCCAGCTGGCCCCTGGTGCTCCACTGCCCCCCCCCCCCCCCCCGCCCCCCCCCATTTCCCCAGTTTTTACTGCAGGAGCTGGTGCAGGCCTCTCTCCCTCCCTCCCTCCCACTCACCCACCCACTCCCATCCACCGCCACCACCACCACCACCACCACCCAGGGATTCTCCCTGTAATTAATCACTTCTCCCTAACGAAGCTCACCCGCCCGCACTCCCACCCCCCCACCCCCTACGCTGATGAAGACATCTCCCCTCTGGCAGAGCAATCGAAACAACATGGACCTTAAAATAACTGAAGTGGTGCTCCCCAGAGACCTCTCTCTCTCTCTCTCTCTCTCTGTCTCTCTCCCTCTCACTCTTCCTCCCTCTCCCTCTCTCTCTTCTCTTTATCTTTCTCTCTATCTCTTGCTCTGTCTCTCTCCCTCTATCTTTCTCTTTCTCGCTCTACCTCTCTCTTTCTCTGTCTCTCACTCTGTCTCTCTATCTCTCTCCGTCTATTTCTCACTCTCTATGTCTCTTTATCAAACACCCATGGGGGAAACCAGCAAAAGGAAGTGCCTGAATGATTAAGGCCTGGCCAGAGGAGCAGGGAAAAGGGAATTTAATAAGGATCCGCTCCTTTCTGACACACTGACTACACGGGGGGGGGGGGGGCAGGGGTTCAGAAATTCACAGTCAGCTGCACTCCCAGATCACCTCTTTTTTATCACACCTTCCACTCCCCCCCCCCCCCTTCTCTTTCTTATCCTACCAGCCCTGGAGATGGAAGACGATTCGTGATGGCTGTGGCTCAGCAGCAGAGAGATAACAGACGAAGCTTCCTTTAGGAGTCCTGTTAGGCTGGATGCTCAGATGCGCAGGGGCGACATAGCTCAGGAGGTAAGAGCGTTGACTGGCAGTCGGAGGGTTGCCGGTTCAATCCCCCGCCCTGGGCATGTCGAAGTGTCCCTGAGCAAGACACCTAACCTCTAATTGCTCCCAACAAGCTGAATGGTACCTTGCATGGCAGCCTTTCACCATTGGTGTGTGAGTGTGTGTGTGAATGGGTGAATGAGAGGCATCAAGTGCTTTGGATAAAAGCGCTATATAAATGCAGTCCATTTACCATTTTAACGCTTTTCTTCCTGTTCCTTTCCCTCAGTTTGGAGCACTACATTACATTACATTGCAGGCGTTTAGCAGACGCTCTTGTCCAAAGCGACTTGCACAACATTATACACAACATTTACACATTTACATTGCATCCATTTACACAGCTGAAGCAATGCATGTTAAGCACCTAGCTCAAGGGTACAACGCCAGTGTCCAACCTGGGAATTGAACCTGCAACCCTTAGGTTACAAGACCAGTTCTTTGCCCATTATACTACACGGCCACCCCAGTGTAGCATAATGGGTAAGGAGCAGCCTGTCATATTCACCAGCTGCGTCATCGCTGAACCCTCCACCGTCAGTATCGGACAAGAACGCACAAGATTCCGAAACGGGCATGTCGAGCCGCTGGGTATTTTCCAAAGTTCGGCCACCGGGGCTGAGCGTGCGCCAACATGAGTCGGGGGGGGGGGGGGGGGGGGACACTTCATATGCAGCTGGGGCAGGCGGACTGTACTGCTTTAAGGGGTAGGGCGATATCACAGATGGTTTACTAAAGGTTATGAGTTTTCCTTCAAACACTCCGTGGCCAGATCTACGAAAAGCTCGCAATGGGTCAACATTGCTGTTAGAATCTAATCTGTGGGGACTGCGCCCCTTCCACCCCTGTGGCTCGTCAAACGTCTTTTATTGTATGCAGGGCAGTTCTCCGTTAAAACTGTTGGAGATTCCAAATTCGCCAGTGTTTTCGTCTACATTTTTCTGCAGCTTGGGCCACCACCTTGCGTGAGAATTCCTAGAACTCCTGAAAGCTGAAGTCATCAAGCAGTTTTTCAGTACACGGCGCACTAGCATGCTTTAATAGGGCGCACGAGCTTGGTTATAGTTTCACCAGACACTCCGTGGCCTCTACAAGTTAATTCCTGTCTTGCCTTCGAACCCAACGTGGCTGCTCTTTGTAGGGATTTTTTCCGACCTGTCAGTTCCCGGTGTCGACAAGCTTCGCTCCTCCGCTCCTCTGCCATCGAGCGTCCGGTTAGCGCAGAGGCGGCGGCTGCGGCGGGTTCCAGTGGTTTGCCGCTGCCCCCCGCCCCCCCCCCCCTTTTTTTTAATCCTCATTTTTGCTCCAGATCCCGGAACACAAAAAGCGCTTCATCTCCCTCGGCAGAAAAACACGGCGCCGAATCAACACCCACAGCGGGGTCCGGCAATTAAAATCAAGAGAGAGAAAACGACAAACAGAGGGCGTTCCATTTTATGTAGCGAGAGAGAGAGAGAAAGAGGGAGAGAGGGAATTCGGGAAGGGAGATAAGAGATGGGATGTGGCGTGGGGGGGGGGGGGGGGGGAGGGGGGGGGCACTCGAAGGAAAATTAGTTAAATGAAGGCCTTGACTGGGGAACAGATCAGCAGGGCAGGGACTGAGCAATCACCAGCCACTCCGCACCTCCCGGAAGAAAAAAAAAAAAAAGAAAAAAATGAAAAAAAAAAAGAAAAGAGGAAAGCTCTCAGCTTCCTGCCTCTCAATCCGAAGAGACAACACGTCATCATTTTTACACAGACCCCCGCTGACCCCCCCCACCCGCCAACCCCCCCCCCCCCTCCATTAGAGCACACAGCAAGTGCTTTTTTAAAAGGTCACATACAGAGTGACTCACTGCCAATGATGCCTTTACCCAAAGCAGTGTGCAAATACTCCAGCGGAGAATTTTTTTTTCCCCCCCTCCACCACTGAGCTAGAGTGAATTGGTGATTACTCAAGACAGTGCAAAGCTCTCCCAGAATCCTCTCTGATCCATATATACATGTCGCCATGGTAGAGGGAGCTCACTGATAGGGGGCGGAGCTAAGATGAAAGACATTCCTTGGACCCTGACCCCTTCTGGTCTATTTTTGGTTGACAAGCATGACCTTGGTGGATAGACAGTGGGCAGTGGGAGAGATTTATGACATTCATTTCGGTTAATGAGGTCACAGAAGGACAGATATCGAGGGTACGATCATTTTTTCCTCTCAAAGGGAAAAGGCCAAACAAAGGTACACTCTACAGCAAAGGTCGAACCACAACGTGTCAGCTAGGCAAGAAAGCAGAACTGTATATAAAAATTAAACTGACAGGCTCTATAACACACACACGTACGCGCACACACGCGCACCACACACACATGCACACACAAACACTCACATGCACACGCACACACGTGCGCACGCACACACACACACACATATTTGAGTTGCTACATAATAAAGCAATTAACGTTAATGTGCCTGACATCGTGTCCATCTGCGTTCAAATAAACACGCGATCCCCCGCTACGGGTCAGCGACGATGACATCGCTACGCGGTCTGAGCATCCCACAGCGAGCGCCCAGCCACAGCCGCGGGGGGGATCCGGTCAAAGACCAGCATCGCGCTCCGCAAACTGCGCTCATAACAAACCCACTGTCGCCCCTGCGTTCTCACAGGCGCTGTCAAAATTAGCCGTACGCTAAATAAACAGGTTGAACCGAGTCTCGTATTCAATTAGGAGGAATCAAACACCAAGAGGGTAAACGAGGCAAGAAGCAAAAAGAGAGAGAGAGAATGAGAGAGAGGGTGAGGGTGAGGGAGACAAGAGAGGGAGAGGAGATAGATATAGAGGGAGACAGATACAGATATAGAGAGAAATAAAGAGAGGGATGAGAGCTTAGGGAGGCAGGGATAGCGAAAGAGAGCGAGAGAGAGCAATAAAGAGAGGATGAAAGCTGAGGGAGAGACAGAAATAAAGAGAGGGATGAGAGCTGAGGGAGAGAGGGAGAGAGAGAGAGAGAGAGAGAGAGAGAGAGGGAGGGAGAGAGGGAGGGAGAGAGAGAGGGAGAGAGAGAGAGAGAGAGAGAGAGAGGGAGAGAGGGAGAGAGAGAGAGAGAGAGAGAGAGAGAGAGAGAGAGAGAGAGGGAGAGAGAGGGAGAGAGAGAGATGAGAGGAGATGAGAGAGAGAGAGGAGAGAGGGAGAGGAGGAGGTTGAGAGAGAGGGAGAGAGAGAGAGAGAGAGAGAGAGAGCGAGAGGGGGAGGAGAGAGCGAGAGAGAGCGAGAGAGAGAGAGAGAGAGAGAGAGGGAGAGCAGAGAGAGAGGGGAGAGGGAGAGAGGAGAGGAGAGAGAGAGAGGAGGAGAGAGATGGAGAGCAGAGTCGGAGGGGAGAGAGAGATAGAGAGAGAGGAGAGGAGGAGAGGAGGGAGGGAGAGGGAGGGAGAGAGGGAGGGAGAGAGAGAGAGAGAGGGAGAGAGAGGAGAGAGAGAGAGAGAGAGAGAGGAGGGAGAGAGAGAGAGAGGGAGAGAGAGAGAGAGGGAGAGAGAGAGCAGTGCGGAGCTCCACTGTGCTAAAAGCACAAATAATCCCAATTAAAATAATTAAAGCATTTCAGCAGGGAAGGCGTAATTAAGCAGAAACAAGACATTACGCGTTTCTCTCTAAATATAACTGATTTAGCACCAGCGTGCCTCCAGTACAAAGCACCGGGGCTGGGAGCAGAACCAGCGCAGTGAGGGATGTGCTGCTGTCTGAAGGCGCAGTACTTTTATTTGGCAGACGCTTTTATCCACAAGCGATGTGCAGACACACTGCAGACACGGCCGCATCAGATAAAGCACCAGATCTGGGAACGCCAGTATACATGACTTGCCCACTTGTTTCCTTTAACACTGCTAGGTGTGAGGTCACAAACATGTGACTAGAATGTACTTGACTGAACATTCTAATGCTGATGTCACAATCACTGCTGGTAATTTGATTGAAGGCGAGTGGAGTTTTAGAAGTTTGAAAAAGACATTCTGAAAAGCATGCTCTTCAAAGCGTTACAAGAGGAGGCCGGCTTGGTAGGTAAACTTATTTAAACACGTGCTGAAGAAAATCAGCCTTTTATATGACTGTATGTGCCTTCAAGTCTATTTATCTTAAGACCTTTAAGGTCTTTATTTATGTAGTGCCTAATTTTGACAAGCCTCCTCCTCACATAACTTTCCGATTCATGAAACATTAAGTTTTTAATCCGCAAACTAAGCTGACTTTGCCACTCGACAAAAGGCACATTGTACCTTCCGTGGCCCTTAATAGCAAGTTAAAAACAAGAACAGTCCTGTATACAGGTTTTTTTATTTATGGTTCTATTTTATCACTGCTGCAATAACTATTGATGCACTATTGAAAATAGATCCAAACATTCTCCTTAATCATGCACCATGTGCTCGCCACTGTTCTTAAAAATAGAAAATCCATGGGATGGGTTTTGACAGTCATATTTGCTGAGGTATCACTTTTCGGTACAGAAAAAAAAGAGCATTTTTAGGCCAATAGGCCAAAACACCAAAAAGCATTACTAACTAGTAGTAACCAGAGGTTTTAAGTAGGTTATCCTGTTATTGCAATGTTATTACAACAGCTATCGGTTCAGCAGGAAACAGTCAGCCGCTGGTTAAATTCATATTCTCCTATAATAAATCCATACACTGTGGGAACACTTGGATGTTTAAATAGAGATGTCTATATAAACAGTGATTTGGAAAGCAACGGTGTGTGTACATTGTCACGCACTGAAGAACCTTGTCTAACCTGATTTGTTTTGTTGGATCTAAACTTGCAACACCCAGCTGTTACCACCCAGCTCCTCAAAGGGGAGGGCTAAATTATGATTTCGACCATTGGACGAGTGACAAAGTTTTTACCCTCAAACCAGGCAGGCAATAATTTGACTTTTCAGAATGATGTAAGGCCTTTGTCCTGAGGTTCTGAAACCGACAAGGCTGCAATGCAATGCCACAAGGTTAAGGCATTGGCTTTTTAAAAAAATGCAGGATATGATTGAAAACTACATTTTTAACACCTCGTGCTTTTCCAGAAATTCTACGTTCCCCTCTTGCGCCCTCCCACGTCAGTGATGCACGCTGGCGCAAAGCTCCGCACCCTACATGCCGAATACAGCTAATGCGTTTGCTGTGTTCGGCACCCCGTCCTTTACGGCGGACATTTTGCGCAGGGGAGAAGGGTGTCGGAGCGCCATAATAAAGTAATGAGGAGCGGCGCTGATGCAGGCTGCGGCGGCTTATCGGTTATCCGCCTCTGAGTCGATTACGCCTCCTTCTTCTTCTTCCTCCGCCTCCTCTTCCTCGCGGTAAGCCTTCCTTAACTAGCCCATCGGCGTTCGCTCGACGGGCACGGCGAAGTCGCGGCGTTTCCAGGAATGTGTAAAAAAATAAATAAATAAATTATTGTTATTATTATTATAAAAGAAACAGTATTGAAATCCGGCTTTCTTTTTCTTTTCCCCCCCCTGCATGAAAAGTGGTCATCTATGATCCAAACCGCGGCACGAATCCGTCCCGGGCGGGCGGGCGGGCGGGCCGGCGGGCAGGGGGGCGGGATCTCCGCGGAGGACAGCAGCGCTAATTAAAAAATCCGCGTTTCGCTCTGTTGCTGACTTTGAACTCCGCGCGACACGTGCTGTTAGTGGGAGGAGTTTTCGTCCCCTCGGGAGCGGTGGTCTGTATCTCGTGAGTTATCAGTGGGGAGGGGGGGAGGGGGGGGACGGGGGGGGGGAAGGGGGGGGGATTAGAGACGGTGAGGGTGAGGAGTTTAGTTTCTTTCTTCCCCTGGTCGGTGGTCTGTGTCTCCTGAGGGGGGGGGGGGGGGGGGGGATGTAATCCTATATGCAAGATATGCACTCTGCGTAGGGCCCCACCTCCTATGAAAAGGCACTTTTTGGCTTATATTGCCTGTTCAAAACATGCCCCCCCCCCACACCCCCCCCACCCCAGTCCATGATCACAATCTCAAATTTTCCTTACAGGTCCCAAAAGCTGAGGGACAGGCCATGAGGGGTGGGGGTAGAGGGGTGGGTGCAAGAACAGGAGTATGAAAAGGAAATGTAGCCGCACAGGCCACAGCAGGTAGAGCCTTAATGACTCTCCGTTGGGGCCAAACCTACAGCGGGGGGGGCCAAACTCCACTCCTAGGGGGGGGGGGGGGGGCGCAGTGTCCGCAAGGGATTTGCGGGGTCCTCTCAATCAGCAGCCAATCAAGGCCTTCAGACCAAGATGAGTGGACTCAATCAATCGATGACTGACACAGGTCATTTTTTGTATTTTTTAAATTTTTTTAAATTGCATTATTTAAAATCTGACCTGGGGTCAATACATGCCCTGAACTCACGGAAGAAAGATTTTTGTTTCTGTCACTGGCCGGATAGCTCGGCAAATTCTGACCCCGCCCCTTCCGCGAAGCGCTCGGGCCAATCACGGGCAAGCGCGCGCGGGTGGGGGGGGGGACGTGGGAAGTGGCTAACCGGCAGTGACACAGGCCGGGGCAGAAGGGGCAATCAGGCCGGCGGCGGCCCTGATGCGAGCTGAAGGGCCGCCTTGATTCGAGCGCCATCGCGGCCGCCATTACCCAAAACGGGCCGATCCCGCTCTGATTCCGCCTGTGACATCACAGAGGGCAGGAAGAATGCGACCGTCGTTTTTTTTTTTAACCCTCGGGACCGGCCGTGCACACAATGCCGAAAAGAATGGGGCCAATCACAGGGTTCTGAATGGAACGGTGCGCCGTGCGGGGAATTCTAATATGAGGGGAGGGGAGGGGAGGGGGGGGGCTCCATGGGGGTGGGGGGGGGGAAGGAGGGTTTTGCCGAACCGGCTCTCCTACCTGGCTCAGTGCAGTTCTTGGAGACCGCTCTCTCTTCGGTGTCGTTGCTCTCGAGCTCCTGCAGGAGGCGCCGTCCGCTCCACCCGTCCTTCTCACCGGCGGGGCGGCTGGACGTGTCATAACCTGGCGAAACAACACCGGCACGTTTAACACGTTTAAAAGAAGCGGCTCCCGAAACCTCCCGAGCTCACCGCCAAAATCCTGTTCTGTGGCCCACCTCACATTGAAAGGGCGCTGGGGACCAGGCTGAACTGTCACCAGGCCTCACTGGAGAGCCAGTAACCTGGGCTGGATGGTCACCAGGCCTCACTGGAGAGGCAGTAACCTGGGCTGAACTGGAGGCAGACAGAGAGGCTGGAGCTCCACACTCCTCTGAAAACGTCCTCCATGCTTACCCTCGAGACACCGCGTTGTCGTCTCGATCAGGTGATCGTTTCGGAGTGGGATAACGAGGGCAGGAGGACCGGAAGCTTTTAGGGGGGGCTGAGAGAGCCTTTCGCTCCGCTGCAGAACCCGGCGGGGCGGGGCAGGTGACCTCATGCGTTTGTCAACATCGCGCGCGAGGCCGCCCCATCTGGCAGGGGCCTCGTGCGCCCGGAAGACCGCGGGCCGGCGCTGCTAACTCCACCAATCCGGCGCGGGGGTAACCTGGCAACGGCGATATTTAGCACGGCGAGTGCGTTTCGTAACGAGCGTCGTAAATAAACGCAGAGCCTAACTGGCACCCCGTCCCCGCTGCCGGGGGGGGCTAATGGGCGCGGGGATGGCCACGCGGCGCCAGGCGGCACGCTACGCGGAGATACGCGCTCCGCCGCATTCCGGTTGCCGGGGCAACGGCGGTTGCGGCGCGGCTAATCGGCCAGCCGTGCGTCCGGGGGGAGGGCCGCCGTGTTTTGGCGGGAGAGTCGAGGCGGAATGAATGTGACATCATAACGGCGAGCCCAGTGCCCCGTGCATTCGCTGCCCGAAATAACCCCCCCCCCCCCCCCACCCCCCCAACACATGAGTACAGGGTCCCCAGGCTGAGTCCTGATTTCCACAACTCCCCCCCCCCCCCCCCACCAACCAACAACGACAACCCCCCCCCCCCCCCCCCCCCCCCGCCGGGCTCTTCCAATGGTTCAGTCTGTTTACCATACAGGTGTGATCGAGATCCAACTGTTTGTTTTTCCACAAACAAGCGACCGAGAAACACATTAGAGAACAGCCCGCATCGATGTTCCCCCCCCCCCCCTCCCTCCCCCGTCCGGCCCCCACGCCCCCCCCCCTTCTCTCCCTCGACCAGAAGGTTTCCGCTGTTGCCGTGACTCCAGCACTCGCCCCCTTCCATATCAATCCGTCTGTTTGTGTACGCATCCCGTCGCCCGACCTCACGGGAATCGAAATCTTTACTAAAACCGGACTTTTCTGTTTCCCTTGTTTAAGTTTATTTTTAGCGCCCGCATTGGTGTAATTGAGCCGGGGAGGGGATCTGCCAGATAAGCCGGTCGCACATTCATCTCAAAGGCTTCGGCACTTCCTGGCCGACCACTTCAAAGATTCGCAACAGCACAAGGGCCTAAAGTTCACCACCGTCAAAGGGACCGCAGACCTCTAAGGCTGCTGTGACATTTCAGCACCCCCCCCCCCCCTCTTCTTCCTCTCTGTCTCCCTGGGGGGGCTGGAGCTTTCAGAAATTGGAACGGAACCAAAGTGGACCCGCATCCTCCATCGCCAACACCCCACGTTTAGGGTGGGGGCACGGCCTGGGTCGCCCCCCCACCCTGGCCCCAACCCTGGTCCTGACCTGCCACCCGTTCACGCCCCCTGGCCCCCAGCCCCCCCCCCCCCCCCCCCCCCCCCCCCCCCTGCTCATGTGCAGGAGTGATGAGGAAATGCATTGGTCGTTCCCCCACCTCCGATCACCCACCGCCGCCCAATCAGAGCCAACCCACCACAGCCCTTTCCCAGACCCCCCAACACGACCGTGGTGGTAATGGCATTACCTGGTCAGTGAGTCAGAAAGGAACACGGGCACAATGCGTTACTATGGAGACGTGTTACATGTGGACATAAAAAGACAACAGTAGTCCACACATTATTTAAATTTATGTAATGCATACATTTAGAATTTTTACGTTCCTACTCAGCTACTCAAAGGTGAAGCCAAACAAACACAGTGTCACAGATATGTGTATTTGTGCCAGATGTGAAGACTTTGGAGGAGGCTGTCAGATTTGAGTGCCCCTATTTTATTTCCTGATGGAAATTCAGAGCTTCTCTACCTGACCAAGTCAGTTCATACAGCCGTCCGTGAGTGATTGAGTGACGCATGTCATTCACTCCCAACATGTGCTAATATTCAAAGCAACCGATTAAAAAGTTGCATACAAATCAGGGTTTAAATGACCCACCGGTAACCAAGAACATATTTAAGGGTGCAGAGACCGTGATTTAAACCTGCAACCCCCTGTGTGTGAGCACAAACGAACAGCCACGATTCCACACTGACTGCTGCCCAAAAATAACCCCAGCCATGGGAAAAGCTTGGGGAACTCTGGGTGAAAAAAAAAAAAAAAAAAAAAAATCAGTGTTATCCCTGTTGTTAAACCTGCATATTCTTTTTCACACAGTGGAAAATTAAAAATTAAAAATGAAACTCTGTGCGCCAAAACACAAGAGCGTGGAGGAGGAGCCCCCCCCCCCCGCGGTGAAATGAGCTGTCTCAGCGGCGCGCAGCGTGGTCCCTGGCACACAGCGCCCGCTTTGGGGAGGCACGCGGAGAGCGTGGCACAGGCGCCCGCGCCAACGTGTCATTAACGCCTCTGAACCGGCGACCGCTCGACAAATTAACTTCCGTCAGGGACTCGAAAGCCGCAAACACCCCCCCCCCCCCCACCTTTCCCCCGAAAAACCCGCCACGCGCCACGCGCCGAGGACACCCCCGCGCCCGTTCCCGCGCCGTGACGGCGATTTAAAAACGGCGCGGGACCCCCGGGGGCGAGAGGAGAAAGGGTTGGCGTACAGACAGACGCGGGCGAGGGAGGCGACCGCTGTGTGACCCACACGCGACCGCAGGCATGCGTGCGATCACCCCGTCGCAGGTAATGAGGGGGGGGCGGGGTGCGGAGCCGAGGAGGGGGTGTAAAATCCGACACTCCCCACCCCCCCCAGCCTAACCCCATAATGTCAGCGATTAATGCCCCCCCCCCCCCCCCCCTCCGGAATGTCAGCAGTTATAATTAGGGGCTACATTCCTACCTGCGGGGCTTAATTGCCCCGTTAATCTTCAGCAACATCGCAGGTGTGAGGGGAGTGGGGGTCCTGGGTCTTACTGGGGGGGGGGGGGGGGGTGGGGGGGGGGTGGAGTGTGGATTTGTCCCAGAAGCAGAGTGAGGATTGGAAACCCTACTTCTATTTTTCAAGGTATCCTCTTTTAAAACAACCAATGGAATGTTAGCAGCTTGACCAGAAATGAAAAGAGAACAGGCAGAAAAAATAAATAAATAAATAAAATTTCAGATGATTTATGATGTATCACAAGCGTACATGCACAGATAAGCAGTGTGTGTAAACCTACAACCCCACACTCACCCATTTTATGACGCAAGGCAGCCTCGCTTCCAAAAAGACCTTTTGGCACACCAAGAGCAGAAGAATACAAAGCCCAGTTTTTAGACGGACAGCTCTCTGATCACTCACAGCTGTGGTAACCAGCCCTATTCCTGGAGATCTGCTGTCCTAATTTGACACACCTTATTCTACTAATTAGCAGCTCAACGAGATCTCTAGCTTGTTGAATGAGGTGTGTTTGTTACGGGTTGGAGTGAAGGCCTACTGGATGATAGATCTCAAGGAACAGGGCTGTTTACCACCGATTTACAAATGCAGAAGCCTCATCGTGGAGGATTAGTATCTTGGCTTGCAGAAACTGGAGGCCCAATTTGCACACATTATGAAGTGCGTGTTTGTCCAGAGATCTACTTCATGAAGACACATAATTTCTGTGGCAATGTATTCTTGAACTTAGAACATGTGCCCCTGAATCCGTAAGTGCCCTGCAGGTCCAATTATACAACAGGCGGCACCGACAGCTTCTCTTGCTCGCCACTAAGTGTTAAACAGACACATGGAGACAAAGCTGGCCTTGTGTTTAAAAAAAGAAACTCGTTTTTACACTGTTGTATAAAATGTGTGGAGATAAGCCGCCTTTTAGGAGCGCTTTAGGCAGCCTGTTAATTAAACTCGTTAGCGGATTGTCCGAGAAATCTCCTTGTCAACTCCACCCGTCTTTGAAAAGGAGGAATATTCCGGAATATCGGGAATTCCCAGGGCCTGCGTTTGCAAAGTCTGCTTTTCCCAGAGGACTCTGACTGCTCTTATGGGGCCAGAGTACCAGCATGACACAGAGCCGAGCTGGTAATGAGACCTTAATGATTACATTACAGCCATTTAGCAGACACTCTTATCCAGAGCAACTTACACAACTTTTTTTACATAGCATTTACATTGCTTTCATTTATACAGCTGGATATATACTGCAGCAATGCAGGTTAAGTACCTAGCTCAGGCGAACAACGACAGTGTCCTACCTGGGAATCAAACCTGTGACCTTTAGGTTACAAGACCAGCTCCTTCCCCATTTTACTACACTGCACTGAAGGTAGCAAAGGTGTGTCAGCTGAAAAGTAGTAGCTGTCTTTCGTGGGAGCTGTCAAAAAATAAATAAATAAAAAATAAAGTATGTTATGACTGTGAGCCATCGTCCCCATTTCAGGAGGTTGACCCTCATTAGTGACCTGGGAGACAGACTGAGAGGCCGTCTGACCCTTTCCACAGCCTCCACCAATCCAGATGGTTACCCAGCCCCGGTGCATGATGGGTAAGGCACCATGCTGTCTTGCGTGTAAAGCTGAAGTCTGGTACACGTTGCAACACTGAAAGTCACTCTGGATAAGAACGACTGAGAAATTAATGCAACGTAACGCTTTGCCAAACAGGTTCCCTTTGTAACGTACACAAAAATACATGGCAATATGTTTAGGGGTTAAGTCTAGGGGTTAAGTGATCCGGCACATTTTACTCTGACAGAGTGCATTTCTATCCCTTGTGGGCTCATACAAACACTTGGTGTTGAATTAGAACCGAATGGCCAGCTGTGTAGCATTGCTGGATAACTTACAATGGCGATATCTATCCTAAGAGCAAAGAGGACCCCAAAGTAGCATTTTGAAAAATGGAAAAAGATAATTGCGCTGTGAACATAGCTCTGGCACACCGATATTTATTCAGAGGTGAGCACTCATTAAAGGGCAGTTTCAAGAAGCATCGTGCTACCCTTGCACGTACCAGCTCTCCGCAAACTGAAAAAGCAGCACTGCTGACACAGAGGAGGACACGGATTTAAGCAGTTCACACAGGCAGATTTCGGTAACATTACGAATGACAAATAATATAGAAATCATTTTAGATCGTCTTGTACTGACATGATTTTTGACATCAAACTCCACAAATACAATTTATTAGAATGTTTTGCATCAGTTCTGCTCCAAGAGCAGCAGTCTTGAGAACAAGACTTTGAACTGTAAATTTTTTGCTGAGCTTTTTTTTTTTTTGTTCATTTTATTTTCAGCAACGACAGCACGTCCCCTGTTTTGTGTACAGAGACGAATTTAAAAAGCGAGACCCGAGATGAGGAGGTCTCCCTTACCCCTTCACCGGCAGCCAGACTCAAAGTGCGTCAGCCCCCCCCCCCCCCCCCCACACACACACAATATCGAGGCCGCAATTAATCTCAACGAGCGATTCGATGAGTCTGTGCGTCGCTTCTCTCTCCGGTTCCCAGCACAGCCTGATTGCTCTGGAATTATCCGCGCATTGTTTAAAGAAGGTGCTCGGCTAATTACGTGCTTGAGGGCTTTGGGTATTTATTTATTTACTTTTTTCCTTTTTTTTTTCCTTTTTTTCGCTGGCGCTTTTGCTTCTGGCTCCGTGTCAGAAATCGCGCTGAAGCTCCATTGCCGATCCGTCGGCTTTTCGGGAGGTGAAAGCGGCCGGTGCCGTGTGATCTCGCGGCTCGGTGTTGGCGTCACGGCGAGGAGTTGCGGGAGGCGAACAGACGCCCAGATGGCACACCTGGCCGAGCCCCTTGTGTGTGCTAGGCAGCGCCACGCCCCGTGGGTGCATTCCTAGCCAATTCTCAATTCTGAACGCATTGCAGCACGTAGCTGGCCAATGAACTGCATGGAATAAGGGGGTTTCAGTCAGCCAGCAGAGCAACAACTGCCTCATAGGTCAATAGGTCATAGGTCAAGGTCACCTGGGTACCTGTACTCTGATTGTGATGTCACTCCAGCTCACAGCTAGCAGAGCAGAAAAAGGAAGCATGCGGCTAATGCGCGCGCTAGCACTTTCCCGCCCAAATTAAAGGAGGACTCCCAACAGTTATGGGGAAAAAACCTACAGCACATTTCAGATACGGGAAAAATAAAACAAAAAATGAAAAAAAAATGAGGACAGAGACAAGTCTATTCATACAACAGCAGAGGATCTGCAGATTCTCTTTCAGGGAGCCAAATTCCTCCAGGAAAAAAAACAGCAAAAAAAAACATTGTCAGATCTTCAGGCTTCTGGAAGACTTCAGAAAGACTTCCAGACTTCTAGAACTGTCATGAGGAAACCGAGCGGGCCTGAGTGGCACTGTTAGCTCGTCATTTGTTTTTGTTTTAAGGATTAACGTGATCTAGAGCGAACCAATCAAAAAACTGGAACAGATTTTTTTTTTCCATTCCATTCATTTAGCTCTATGTCAAGTAGTGTCAACAAAAAATATAACTTCTTCTTACACATTTACATACACAGGTATTGTGTTAATAACAATGACAGATCTCTATGATTCCTACTGCCACTAATGGCAAACGGTTTAAAAGTAAAAGCACTTTAGCGTATGTATTTCTTAAAATGTCTTGTGCGATACCATTTAAGGATTACACACTAATAGCCTTTTACAGAGCTGAGGGAATGACGTGAATTAAAGTTGAAAACCACCAAGCCCGGTGTTGCCCATCGATTCCCTGGCGGACTCCGGCTGCCGCCACGGAAAGTTCACCAGAGTTCCCGCAGGGCGTGTCCCCCCGCCCCGCCCCGCCCCGCCGCAGGCGTGTTTCCCCCTCGCCCGTTCTGACTGAGCTTCCAAAACCTCTCACCGGGGACGCTGCGGTGTTTTCCAAATTCACGCTCTCCCAAGAAGCACCGCGGCGTGTTATACTGAACCGTACAGACGAGACATCAGGCACTCCCACCCCCCCCTTCTTCTTCATTCAGGCACAACTCTGAGGAAGGATCGCTGCGGCGTCATAAATCACAAAACCTGTAATGCGGACGTTTCAGGTTTTCTATATTTAGTCGCGAAAAGAATGTAGGACAGCCCTCTCCATTTGCTTCGCCGAGCACCGTTCCTCCCCTCCTCTCCCTCCCCCCTCCCTCCCCACTTACAAGACATAGAATAATGACCCCGCCCCCCCCCCCCCCCCACACACCCCTCCCTGTGGCAGGGACCAAGGAAACTGGCACACCTTAGAGGAGATGGCCCCGCCCTCACCTTTCTCAAAAACTTTAGGGAATTGACCCCTCCTTCGTTAGCTCCACAGCCTTGGGCATCTCAGAATGATTGCTTACACTAAAAAAAATTTAAAAATAAAAAAACCCCTCTCTCACATTTAATTGAGTGCAATCTTGAAAGAGGACAATGCAGCAACACTACACCTTACAGAGGTGTAATTACAGAGGTGTTTAATACAACAGCGGTGAACAGATGACCCCTTGTTAGCCTACATCTGCCGAGCAGTCACACACTGAACATCTCTGTGCACGCAATGCAGAAACAATGAGCACGCTAAGATTTATCACTTGTACAAATAACATGCTATGTGCAAAAATCACAGGAATTCTTAAGTGCCATATATATATATATACTCAGTTTCCTCAGAAACACCTTGCCACTGACGTCAATGATGGAAGAGGACATCTCAGTAACCAAAAAAAAAGGAAAGCTGAAAAGTAAATATTTATTGAAGGGGGGAGGAGGGGGCGGTGAATTTTAAAAAATGAAAATAAAAAACAAACTGCAAAAAAAAAAAATTATTATTAAAAGAGGACTTCAGTTGACAAGAATCACCGCCTCAAAATGGCCTCTGTGTGCCTCCCCGTCCCCAGGAACACTGGCAGGTGTGGGCAGAGTGATGCATGATGGGAACAGACAGTGGCGGGGATCTCATTGCAGCCCCCACGGTCAGCCGGAGCCCTGCATGGAGAGGCAGGCAGCTCTCGCCGTGTTCAAACAGGAATGAGAAAGAGACACTCGACGCAGCGTGCTCCAAAAGGGAAATGTTTGTTTTTGCTTTTCTCCGGGAAAAGCTGATTTCGCCGAAGGAACATGAAGGTGGTGGGAGGGGAAGGTGGGGGGGATCCTCACCAATATTTATTTCCATGTACTAAGGGACTCTAGGCCTGTTTCATATGGGGGGGGGGGGGGGGGGGGGGGGGGGGGGGGGAAAGCACTGACAATATCCGTTACTCTGAAAACATATGAAAATGTCAATGCCTTTGTACTCATAACATGCTACGTGCACCGTTAATGTATTCTTTTTCAAAGCAAATGTGTCTATTTGTTCTTTTCACACAGACACTATGTCGGTGCGCATTAACAGTTCATACCTGCGGCTAAGTTACTAATAGTCTGGAATGGTTTCAGACAGTAGAATCACCTGCCCTCTAATTGCAACCACGCTGGCAGAATGGGAACAAGACCAGGGGAAGAAGACCTGACAGGAAAGGGAACACGACGTGGGGGGTGGGAGTGGGTGGGCTGTATTAAACATCACTAGAGAGCAACCTCTCATCTATTCACTGGTATTGGACGAAAGCCTTTTAATTCGCTTACACTGGAATGCAAAGTGTTAATTTAAGCAGAAATGTAATTGTGTTGGACAAAGTGAACAGCATGGCCACAGGGATTGGAGTAGGTTGGCATTGGCTGACAAAATGCAAATTCCACTTTGCTACAGGGAACGGATTGTACATTTCATTAGTAAATTCTCAAACGAAAATCATAAACAGTTTGTGGAGACGTCAAAGATGAACAGATGCCCGTCTGAGAGAGCGCCACATGGTAGGGCTTCTTCCACGTGCCAGCAAACAGAAGGGCTTAACCAATCACAGCTCAGCACTCCCAGCAAACAGAAGGGCTTAACCAATCACAGCTCAGCACTCCCAGCAAACAGAAGGGCTTAACCAATCACAGCTCAGCACTCCCAGCAAACAGAAGGGCTTAACCAATCACAGCTCAGCACTCCCAGCAAACAGAAGGGCTTAACCAATCACAGCTCAGCACTGCCAGCAAACAGAAGGGTCAACCAATCACAGCTCAGCACTGCCAGGACACATGGAAGGCTTAACCAATCACAGCTCAGCACTGCCGCACAAGGAAGACTTAACCAATCACAGCTTAGCACTGCCAGCACACAGAAGGCTACACCAATCACAACTGAGCACTGTATACCTGGACACAGCCCCACGAGAGCAGGTACACACGCACTGAGAGAAAAACAAAATGACTTTTTTTAAACGGACGACACGCGGGGCCAAGCACAGAGAAAACCAGGATCAAGAGACCAACGGGCTGAGCCACAACGTGGGCGACACGGCCAAAAAGGTCAGGACTAATCCAGACCCGCCCTCTATCCGTATAAATAAGCCATTTTTAAAAAAGGCTGAGTGCAGAAAACCCAGTGATGTGCACTCAAAAACGGCAAGGTAAAAAAAAACCACCCCTCGGCACTTTTACCAGAGTCTCTCACAGGGACGAACCCGAGGGCCCTTTGCGGGAGGGAAGACATCTTGCTGAGCATGCCGGAGCTTCCCAGCCCGCCGCGGATCCGTCCCCGTTCGCTCCTGCATCGCCGGTCCGCTGGCCACGGAGCGCGCTCAACACCTGACGCTCATGTTCTCGCCCCCCCACGCGAAAGGGCGAGAGAGTCGCCGTAATAATAACACCTTTTTTTACTGAAGAGCCTAGGGGATTTTCAAAAAAAAAAAAAACTTTCTCTAATTGCCTCTCTGTCAGTTTCCAGGGTGGTGAAGCACAACTTTTACACAGGAGGGCCAGTGGGATAATTCAGAGTGCTTTCTTACGAAAAAAAAAAAACATGTGTTCAAAAAACCACATGTGAACACCAACATGTGAAGAGTACACATGTGAACTATAAACATAACCCCACTTACAAGATGAGAGCGGGAAAAGGTAACCCATGCTATTTCAAGTCACACGTTTTTGTTTTTTTCACATGTGAAAATTGTAGTTCACATTTGAAAGGCAGTCAAATGTGAAAATGCGGAATTTTGCATCACGTGTTTTGTTTACGAACATGGAATTTTCATTCACGCGTGAAAAAAAAACAATTACGTGAAAATGTCCAGTTCACATGTGACAACGTTCTTTTCATGTGTGAATATTTTAATTCACATGTGAAAGCGTTAAATTCACATGTGAAATTGTGATGTGAATTTGCCTTTTCACATTTTTTATTATTATTATTATTTTTTTCATTATTTTTTCATAAGGGCTGCTATTCCTCTTCTGCTTTTTTGCCCCTGGGGCTCACAGTAAATCACAGAACGCTCTTGTGTTCATTAATCCATTTGATTGATTATGATCACTGCATGCTTCCCAGTGGGAAAGGTATGTAAACAGGGGGGGATTTCAGTTGGTCCTCATCTAATTTATTGGTGTGACAGAAAATCCAGGGGCACTTTTATCTGGTGTTCCACAATCAGCACAGCGTTCTCCTGTACGTAGCAAAAATGTCCAGTGTCCAATTCAACTCGTAACTCCAGAGTGGGCTCAAATGTACTCTGTTAAGAGTTTAATTAACACTGGACATTTCACTGTGTGTGATTTCTTCAGGTGATGCTACACATGGCGACTTTTTTGGCCAACAGATTGCCCAAACAAGTTGCCGTGTGTGGCATCACCTTTAGGAGCGACAGTGTCACCAGCAGATTTCATTCAAACCGGAGCAAAGCTGTTTTGCCTCTCTGGGGGCCACACAGAGTAGGAACCCAGACAGCAAGCCACTCCGGGGCTGGATCTGGGCCGATTCTGGTGCGAAGTTGGCACTGCCGGGCCGGACTTGGCACGGAACTGGCCCAAAGTCGCTTGCTACCTGGGAATATGGTATTATAACACTGGTTCTGGTAACTGAAGGGCTCTGCTAGGAAACTAGACTGCTTCTTACAATTAAGAGTGATCTTGGCCAAACCAGTTAACTACAGCATTTCAGCAGCCTTTTAAAAAAATATATCAACACACTCCCACGAGTTTAGCGTCTGCCTTTCAATTCATTCCCCACGCAGGAGGTTGCATTGAATGCATTCCCGCTGGTAAATGCAAAGCTAAAGGCATTTTTTAACTTGGGCTTTGGTTGCGTCATCTAGTCTGGTTCTCTGAGTGTTTCCTCTTCGTGCAGTCTTGTGAAAGCAACAACAACGGCGGCCACAACAAATTAATAATTTAGGGAAGTCGTGTCCATTATTAGCAAGCGCACTGCTCGGCACAGCACCGGCATAAATGTTCAAAGCGCCTGGAGCCAATTACGGGCTGAATTTAAATATGTTGTTAATGTAAACAGTACAGTACCGCCAGCACGAGAGAGAGAGAGAGAGAAAGGATTCCTTAATGGACGGAAATGTACTGCGCGGGCGATACCGGGCCGTCAGCCAAGCAGTCCCTCGATAACGTACAGTACAGCTTCGGAAGGAGGCACGGGGGTTCTTATTGGAGGAACTGTGACCCATACGCAACACAGCGTGCAACAGCCCCTTCCAGTTCAGCAGAAGCGCGGCTAAAACTCGGCAACATCTTTAACCGTTTATGACGAACTCCAAAAAGACAGGATAACGACTCCTAAAGTTTTCTTATTTTTTATTCCCATGTAACTTCTAGGCAGCCGCTCTTTGGAGAATTTACTGCGTATGCTCCAGCGATTCCGCTGATGTAAAGACCGAACAAATCCACGACTTCATAAATTAATCAGCCACCTATACAGCGGCTGCCTACCATTATACATTTTAGGGTGAACTGAAACAAAATTGAGACCACACTGGGTTAAACAAGTGTAATGGTATTTAATTAGAAACACAACAATTCGTATTTTATGCCGACATGTAGCCTAAATTCTGGAATCTGATCTCTGGGGTGATGTCACGCGCACGTTTGTACCATGAAACCAAAACATGCCAAGCTGACGAACGGCGCAACTTAATGCTGAGCGCGCAGAATCGGGTGCTCTTAACGCAATACATAAAACACATCATAGGCAACTGTACCCACAAATACGCGTGACAAGAGCAAAGCAATATGTGTAATATGATCGCCGTTCGGTGGGAACAATGTACATTAAAGCGGTAATTCTACTTCCATAATTTCTGTAATAAAACATAAAATAAGAAACAACTTTAACAACCACTCGCCTCTCTAAACATCCAATCTTCCAGCGTGGCTCGCGCAGCTACGTGGTTTGCCCTAAGCAAAATAGCTCACCTGAATTTTCAGCCAGCAAGGAAAGCCCCGACACGACCAACAGCAAAAATCCCATGAAGCACATCTGGACCAGAAGCAACTCCTTTCGCTTTTTCCTCCTCGCTTTGATCTTCTTCTGGGTCAGCATCACTTGCTGCGGCCGACTCTGAGCTCGAACAGCAGGGCACATTCTGCCGGCGACTGCCCCATCCATTCTAGATACCAGTGCGCAATAATAAATAAAAAAATCTTTGCAGAAAAAAAATGGGAAGGGAAGAAAAAGCGAACGATTTGGGGAAGAACCAACAGCAGGGTAGGAAAAGTTTTATCACGGAAAAGGTGGGGACGCAGTCGGCGTAAATACGCCAGCTATCAGTCTTTTTTTTTGCTTTTGATGGTATCGGTGTCCCCCCTCCTATATCATTTTAAAATGTAATATTGCGCAATCACGCTGACGGCGAAAACGGAGCTCCATGGATGTGTCAGGTTGGTGCCAACTCTTGAGCGGCACGATTTGCGTGTGGGGAACTGGAGGTTGCACTGAGAGAGAGAGAGAGAGAGAGAGAGAGCCAAAGACGTATACAAATTGATACAGTGCATCTGTTTGATAGCGCTAGAGAGGGAGGAAAGAAGAATCTTTTTTTTTTTAAACGCGGAAATACGTGCCTATTACTGCCCTCTTCTGGGAAAAAAAATTACACAGTAATGATGCAGACATCTGCAGGGCAACGTAATTACGAAAGATGATAATTTTGGAATAGTGAAAATAGTCTTCCTTCGTATATTGTAACTCACTTCCTGCAAACGTATAATTGAAGTCGACAAATAACATGTTTGAATTACTTCACCCACAAATAATCCAGAATATAGATGTAAAAAAAAAATCCATGCCATACCGAAGACCCAGATGTTGCTCGCATTAAAATGCAGCATTAATGCTGGTAGTTATCGAAGTGATTAATCACCAACTACCTAGAGCAGATGGATCGTACAAAGCATACGGACGGTTCAAAGAAAGCCTTTTAAGAAAGCCTTCCCCCTTGTCAGCCAGAATCTGCTTTGGGTGACTTTCTGTTCGGTGTGCCAGGACACTTGAAATGGAAATTATGCTCGTATGCTGTTTTAATAAACAGTTTACAGTGTCTCATTCCAAATATAGCAAGGCATAAAAAATAAGACAGATGGTGCCTTTGAAACATCCCCCCTCCACGAGAATATAATAGGGTGATGTTTCTTGCAGAATTGTGCAATTGTAATTCCAGGGAAAAATCTAGAATGCCGCTGGTAATCCACACAATTTTAAAAAGTTAATTTAACCACATTCATTTGTATTGTGGGACTGACTGTGTCTTTGCCACTGAGGTCTAAATAAAGAGCAGAAAATTGAAACTTTTTTTGTACAGTGGTTTTTGGATTTCATAGTTGGGTAGCTGAAAGATTGATTAAATACTTGATTCGTGGGTTCTGGAATTTTAATAGCTAGGCAGCTGCATAATGTTTGATACCTGCTGAGACCACATTGTTGTTATTGATTAGGTGTTACACATTTTATTAACCTTTTATTAACCATTTTCAATAGTAAAGTGTATGGAAAGGTGTACATTAAATACTACTTAAATGCGAGTTTGTCTCGTAGGACTGATTGTATTTAATGATTTTCAGAGAAATGGTAAAACTTTCTGATCAAACCAAAGCAAACAGAAGAAAGAAGAAAAGGTTTATGTAAAGTGATTTGTTATTTTCCAGTGCATTGGAGAGAGAGAGAGAGAGAGAGAGAGAGAGAGAGAGAGAGAGAGAGAGAGAGAGAGAGATGGGATTTGCGTTCTGTGGGTGATTCTGCCATATTGTGTCAGACGCGTTAATGACAGACTCAGCAAGCACGACATGAGGCCTTCCCTTGCTGTGGTGATTGAGGTGAAAGGTTACGACCTTTGACCCCCCCCCCCCCACCAGGGGATGAGTGCAGGAAAGCCATTGCATGCATTACAGTGGTTACAGCACGAATATTGTGCATAATAGACAAGGGGAAAAAAACCTCACATCCCTTTAAGCTTGACGTTTGTTTTGGCATTAGTTTGTAGTTAGTTTGTCTTGGACAGGTTGGTGCAGAAAAAAGGTTATTTCATGATTGTTTGTTTGTGCTCACCAGAAGCCTTCTGTCCTCATTAATAAGGTCCTGTCCTACCCCTTCCTCAAAGGCTGTTTGGAGTGAAACATTCAAAGCTAGTCACCTCATTATAACTCGTGACCAAGGCGCTCAATGCAGTCCGGAGAGGTGCACAGGCGTATGCAAACGCGACGAAACAGCCCGGGAGGAGGAGGAGGAGGAGGAAGAGGAAGAGGAGGAGGAGGAGAGCGTGGCGTAATGAATCAGGCCGCGGGATTAAAGATGGCGGCCGGGCTGCCCTGGCACATGCCCAGCGGATTGGGCTTAATCTCTCTTCAGCGCCGAGCGGAGACCCAATTCAGGACCGCAAAAATCTAATCGGCAGGATTATCACATCAGGAAATCTCCTATTTCTGTTTTTTTTTTTTGTGGGTGGAGGGGTGGACGGCGAGGTGGGGGTGGGGGGGGGGGTATCATTGGGTGAGGAAGTTTATATAGCAAATTTCCCTCTACTTTACAGATGCTTTACATGGAAGTAAAAGCTTTTTTTTTCTACACAGAACAATCAATCATTTTGGACATTCATGTAATAATCAGAGGAACATGCGAGCTGGTTTAATGGCGCTAGCAGGCTTTGTTATGGGTAATATCCAGCAGATCCAGTGCTTATTACATTACTGTGCGCTCCTCCAGTGTTCATCTCAATGTTCTGAGCTGTGGAATATTCCATTTTGTGGTGTACGCATGACACATCGTTATCGCTATGGCGATGCAATCCGCACAGTCCAGTGTTCTGAGCCTGTTTGTTTACCTGGTATGCTTCAACATTGCTGTCGTCACGGATATCAGGACCAGATTTTTTATTATTTTATACACGGTTGTCAAAGCATGGAGCAGCTTGGCGGGCTACGTAATGCAGGCACGTATTACGTGTGGTACATTTGGTGCTTACGGAACTCTTTAAAATATTAATTTGGTGCCTAATGTGGGGAGAGCTTATGGTTGAATGGCCTGTGTCCATTCTATTTTCATGTTAAGCATTTAAGACACCATCTTATCCAGAGTGACTGGCACAGATTCAGATTTAATACCTTGCTCAAGAGTGCAACAGCAACTCCCCAACTGGGAGTCAAGCTGGCAACCTCACAGAGCCCAGTTGCCTAGCCCCTATACTACACTACTGCCATGGGAAATCAGTTGCTCTTACGTTTAGTGTTCTTTCGCTGAGAGTGAAGGAGGCGAGCGTTGTCCTGGAGAGCTGAGCCCTGTCTGCCATCGTGACAGGGGCGTGAACAGGCCCGTGTCCTCTCCTTCTGATTGGTTTTCGGCCGACTGGTTCGTTTGCTCAGTTGAAAAGGTCTTCGACGCTCGAACCGCAACGCGCCGCTGGTCATTAGCATGTTAGCCAACAGCCCGTGTGGGTTTAAAGGCCCGCTTCGAGAGCGTTTCTGAGGGAGGCGAGACACGCGCTGTGCAGCTCTGCCGTGAATCAAAGGTCAAAGGTTAAAAAATAACAAAAAGACGAAACAAAGCAAAGCGGGAGCCACGGATCGTTTCTGTCACGTTGTATTAATATTGATTATGTACCCGAACTGCGGGGCGGGTGTGTTTTGTGCTGTACTTGGCTCCACCGCTTCATTGAACCTCATCGCGGGTGGCAGGGAAACAAACAAGCCGAAAATAAAGAAAATGTTGAGAGAGAGAGAGAAAGAGAGAGAGAGATAGAGGGAGAGAGAAAGAAAGATAGAGAAAGACAGAGTGTGCCAGATTTCCAGAGGTTTACAGTCCTCAGGAACGAAAGTGAATGGGCGGCAGGTACAGGTGAGTGTGATGGAATGGGCCATTCCAAGAAGAGCATTTGGGATTGGCTGGGAGTTCCAGAGCCTGAGAGGCAGCTCTTAGTACTAACAGCAAATGTGTGTGTGTGCGTGCGTGCGTGTGTGTGTGTTTTGTGTGTGTGTGTGTGTATATGTGTGTGCGTGCGTGCGTGCATGCGTGCGTGTGTGTGTTAATGTGTGTGTCTGTGTTTTGTGTGTGTTTATGTGTGTGTGTATGTTTTGTGTGTGTATGTGCGTGTGCGTGTGTGTTTTGTGTGTGTATGTGCGTGTGTGTGTGTGTGTTGTGTGTGTGTGTGTGTGTATGTGTGTGTGTGTGTGTGTGTGTGTGTGTGTGTGTGTGTTTTGTGTGTGCGTGTGTGTTTTGTGTGTGTATGTGCGTGTGTGTGTGTGTGTGTGTTTTGTGTGTGTGTGTGTGTGTGCATGTGTGTGTGTGTGTATGTGTGTGTGTGTGTGTGTGTGTGTGTATGAGCAAGTGAGAAGGGAGAGAAAGAGAGAGACAAATAACAACAAAAGCAAACAAAACAATTACATAACTGAACTTCATGGGGGTTGGGGAGGGGAAAATGTGCTCTGGCAACACAGAGCAGAGAGAGAGGGATAGAAAAAGAGAGAGAAGAAAATGAGAATGAGAGAGGGAGAGATGAGAGGGATAGAGAGAGAGGGATGAGAGAGAGGGAGGAAGAGGTGTGGGTACAATCCTAAGGAGAAACACAGGGAATCTCTGCTCCATTAAAAGGAACTAATATTAAATATTTCATCCGTTCTGGAGACAGGACGCGGCTTGACACCACCCCTCTACACCCCCCACCCCCCACCCCCAATAATGAGACTGCTAATTACCGAATCGTACTGTCTGCGAATCAGAGAGAGAGATCGAGCACATTCCACTGCATGCGCAGCCATGAGAAACAAGGCCAGCGTTGTGATTGAAAGCATGCGGTGTTCGAGTCCCAGAGCCTCTTCTGCAGCTCACTGCCAACACAACCTCTGCCTGTTTTCATATCGCTTGTCGAAAAAATGTTTTTTGTTTTTTTTTTTTTTTTTTTTTTTTTCCGCCTGGTTTGACGGACGCTGCTGCCGATTTCCAGACCTAAAGTATTCTTATAAATAGAACCGCTGGAAAATTTCCAGCGAGAACGGAAAAAGTGGTCAGGCTCTAGGCAACTAGCTTTCGTTTAGCTCTTAACCCTTTCAGTGAAGGCAAGACAGAGAGAGAGAGGGAGAGGTGTGTGTGTGTGTGTGTGTGTGGGAGAGAGAGAGGTGAGAGAGAGAAAGAGAGAGACTTTTGATGTTCCTTTATTGAAACACAAAATTTTCCTTTAAAACCACTCCCAGCCCCCTATTTACAAACCCACATCCCACCACTATTCCCCCCCACCAAATAAACAAACACATCACAAAAGATAGAGAGACAGACAGCGAGAGAGAGAGAGAGAGAGAGAGAGAGAGAGAGAGAGAGAGAGCAGGGAGAGAGAGAGAGAGAGAGAGAGAGAGTATAGAGACAGCAGTCAACATTGACAATGGATTATGCGATTGTCCATTTCTGTGAGCCCAAAACTGAGCAGGTAAATTGCAGAGATGGCTGCCAGTCACTAATTACTAAGCTACAGGCCTTTGCGTCCTTTTGATCAGGCAACCTGTGGCATCGGTCACAAGCTTCAATCATAGTTCATAGTTCTCTAATCTCACAGTCTTTATTTCCACAAACATCATCTGAAAAGAAGTGAACTATCTATTCAACATCTGAACCAATCAGGACCTTGCCGTTCGCCGCGGATGAACGGAGAATAAATGTTAACTGCCAGTCATCTTCAAGCCGACAGTTACAATCAAAAGATTTTTTAAATTGGAGTGCCAATGAAAGTGTCAGGCCTGTGACTCATATCATGTCCCTGACTGACAGGATCTTGACAGAGGTTGTGCTAATAAATAACACCGGTGCTTCTTCCTCCTGCTTTAAACTGTTCCCTCGTATCTGAGAGCGCTTTTCATCGTCTGTCAGAGGCACACCGGAGAGGTGCGGTTGCCTCAGAATTGGGGTGCAGGCGAAATTCAAACAGCAGCGTGAACGGATCCCCCCCCCCCCCCCCGCCAACCCCCCCCCCCGATTGGCTTCCCTGACCCATGAGAGTCTGCTCTCAGCACATACACCCCGACATACAAAAGCGACAGAGTCCCAAAAGCTTAAGACTCGAAAGGAGCACAAAAGAAAAGAAAGGGGGGAGGGGGGACAAAACAAAACAAATTAAGTCCGGCTAAATTGTTTTTCCATAGCCGCTGGGCTTGGGGAGGGGAGGCCACACACACGCGCACCCACACTCTCACACACTCTCTCACACACACACACACACACAGACGCACACTCACACACTGTCACACAGACACACACACGCACACACACACACACAGACACACGTGCCAGTCGCATGTTCATGCCGTAGAGAACACAGTCCCGCACTGTAAGGTGAAGTGAGACAGAATCTGTGGAATGTCGCCCACTTTCCCACGTTAAAGTGACACACACCCCTGTGCCACCGTGCACTTACTGATCTCAAAGGCTCAGAGATCCCCCCCCCTTCTCCCCTCATTACACAGAGATAAGGGAGGGTTTTTAAAAATATTTTAATAACTCCCCTCCTCTTTACCTCCTCCCGATCCCGCCCAGGCCCTTTGAAGGGACGGAAGGAAGCTGGAAAATTATATCAACAGCAGCTTCCTATCTGTGGCTCTGAGTAGGGTAATAACCCAGAGAGCCGATCCCAGTCTCACTGACTGAGCTGGGGGGGTGGGGGGGGGGGGGGCAAGCCCAGTCTGCCCCTCTCACTGACTGAGCTGGGGGGGTGGGGGCCAGTCTGCCCCTCTCACTGACTGAGCTGGGGGGGGGGGGGGCCAGTCTGCCCCTCTCACTGACTGAAGTTGGGGGGGGGGGGGGGCGAGCCCAGTCGGGGGGGCAGAGACTACATCCAGTGTGGAACTGAGAAGTGGGAGATCGTTTGGCTCTGACTAATTTTTCCAAAGTTGTGTGTGTGTGTGTGTGTGTGTATGTGTGTGTTTGCCTGTGTATGTGCGTACGTGACAGTGTGTGTGTGTGTGTGTGTGTGTGTTTGTGTGTGTGCATGTGTGTGTGTGTGTGTGGTGTATGTGTGTACATGTGCATACCTGTGTGTACGTGTGTGTGCGTGTGTGTGTGTGTGTGTGTGCGTGTGTGTGTACGTGTGTGTGTACGTGTGTGTGTGTGTGCGTACGTGTGTGTGCGTGTGTGCGTGTGTGTGTGTGTGTGCGTGCGTGTGTGTGTGTGTGTGTGCGTGTGTGTGTGTGGGAACAGTCTGGAATGGGTCTCTGCTCTCTGTAGAACACACCGCTGTTCCCCCCCTCAGATAAATTATTTACGGCTCATCTCTCCTCTCCGGCCTCTTCGGCTCGGAGGAGTTTGTTAGCGGGAATCTCGCTGCCGGTTCCCGAGGAGAGTTAGATTTTGGGTTTCCCCGGAAACGGCCCACCTTTTCTCCTGCACGCGCACGCTGGCGGGGGGGCCTCCGGGGGCGTGGCCCGCATCGTCGGGGCAACCATCTGAACCGAGCAGAGGCACGGAGGCCTGTTCAAACGGGCACAGGCGGCGCAGGGCAACGCGTCTCCCCGTAGTCACGGTAACAGGGTTCTGCTCCGGGCTCGGACTCCAGCGTGTAGCGGAGTGCGTGGAGCAGGCCTGCCCAACCCTGCTCCTGGAGACCTACCATCCTGTAGGTTTACACTCCAACCCTAACAAAGCACACCTCATTCAGCAGCTAGAGCAGGCCTGCCCAACCCTGCTCCTGGAGATCTACCGTCCTGTAGGTTTCCACTCCAACCCCAACAAAGCTACACCTCATTCAACAGCTAGAGCAGGGCTGCCCAACCCTGCTCCTGGAGATCTACCGTCCTGTAGGTTTCCACTCCAGCCCTAACAAAGCACACCACACCAGACGGAATCTGTGTTATCTATTTATTTGTTAGGACCCCATTAGCTTTGCCCTAAAGCACAGCTAGTCTTCCTGGGGTCCACATTGAGATTTCTTAATTCCAGGACCTCCGCAGACATCTGCAAACAGATGCCCTCTCAGTGAGGTTTTGGGGACCGCAGTTGGCACCATATGCCCTGGGACACAGAATCCTCTCTCTCTCTCTCTCTCTCTCTCAGGGGGCCTGGCCCGTACGTAGCCCACGCTGAAACAGATGTGCCTGCCGCATTCAGGCCAGAGCTGGCCAAACAGCTTCCAGGTTCTGAATGAAAAAAATCCTCATGCTAATCCTGATTATGCTATCTCAGAAATCAAAACCGCACAAGCAGCAATTTAAGCTAAATAGCGAATTGCACGTTTTAGCCCGTTTCAGGGTGGGACATTGCTAGACTGCAGAAATCTGTCAGGATGTCTGTGCTTTTCATCTTATTTCTTCCCACACGAAAGGCCGAAACAAACTCCTCCAGCTTTTCAGTTATTTATGCCAAACCTTTTCTGGAACAGGATGAATAGGAAGATGTTTGGGCTGCGCAAGGCTGGCAAAAAAAAGGAAAAACATTCTCCACAGAATAGAGACCTCCCAACGAACAAGACGGAAAATATTTTCTGTGGCCAGGCACGCTCAGTCAATCACAGAGCAGGATTCTGGAGGTGAGAGTGCAGTGTGTGGGTAACTGCTCTGCAGACCTTGAATCAAACTGGGGGAAATGTTTTTAAAATAATAAAAAATACACAAACACACACATACTGTATGTACAGTATGTGTACACATCACTGTACAGATCGTTTTGTGTGTGTGTGTGTGTGTGTGTGTGTAAAATTTAAAATAACCATGGTACAATAACAACAAAGACTAGGCCTTTCATTTTTATCATTTATTTCTTTTTTATTGAGGGACGTGTGGCAGTGAAAGTGTGTTTTCTCTCGCCTGCAGCGAGCAAAGCAGCCCTCTCTGTACTGCACGAGGGATGCTGGCTGCTGACAGCAGAGAGAGAGAGAGAGAGAGAGAGAATGCCATTTTGGCTCCAGATCTTTGAGACCATCTCTTACCGAGAGATCCACGTTGCTGTGAAGTGGAACTCCTGCTGAGTCAGCCTGTACTCATTTGGACATCTTTCTCCCCCAAAAGCATGCATCTCAACGGCAAGCAGGACACTGACATTCCCATGCCACGTGTTTGCAGCGGACCACTCTCAGACAATGGCAATGGAACAAAACAATGACATCATTAGCGATGTCCACACTCCACACACAGCAATTGAATACAACTGCCCCCCCCCCCCCCCCCCCCCCAAGCCCACAATTACAATTCCTGCACATGCAAGGATAAGAATCTTTCTGGAACAAAACTGCAAATTTGATTCATCCTGATTATGTCAGAATTTCCGATTTTTCAGTCATTGGCTCAAATCCTGTGACCTGCGCTGGGCCTACCCTGTACAAGAACAAAGGCTGACTGCACACAACCGCATTATCGTCACGTTTTTAAAGCTGAACTGAACAAGCTAACTGGTGTTCCGCTGCTATGACTCAGGAGAACACCGCAGAGAGAACCCAGGAGCTCGGAATTAAGCAGAACATTCCAGAATTCCGCACCGACGCCGCCGCGGCAACCTCACATCGGCTAGTTAACAGGCGCTCGGGGTCGTCACCTGCGTTTCATCACCGCTGTGGTTCAGCATGAAAAAAAACCCCAGCATTCTTTCCACATGGACACTGAAGCTGACGACTGAATGGATAACTGCATTAATCAGTGAATGAATGCATTAATGAATGGAAGAATTAATGAATAACAGGTGGAGTAATAATATCTAGCAGCCCAAAGTCACCTCCTTCAAGTTCTCAATATGGAACAGGAGGATTTGGAGCTGCAAAACAATCCGATTCATTCGACACCAAACTGGCTCCATTACACCGGCCGGTTTCTATCTCAATTTTTCAGCGCTAAATATTTCCATTCTGCTGTTCAGTAGCCGTTCGATCTGTCTGAGGCAGCTGTCGAGTGGTGGAGCCTTTGACTGAACGGCTCCTGTATTTGCTATATTCCCAGGAGCCAGCTGGTCAATCAGCTGAGACTAAAATAATGACTGGACTTTGCTTTGAAAAGGGGGGGGGGGGGGGGCACCACTGTGAGATGTCGTTCCTCTCGCTAACCCAAATTCATGCCAGTCTGGCAGAGGAGTGAAAGCCCCCCCCCACCCCCCCCCCCCCCCCCCCCACCCCCACCCCATCCACAATGCCCTGTCTTGAAAGTACTCATCAGACTCCGATACACTACTTTGCCAGAAATATGTGGACACCTGTCATCCGAACATCTCATCCATAATTATGGGCATTAATATGGATTGGTCCACCCTTTGCTGCTATAACAACTCTCCACTCTTCTGGGAAGGCTTTATGTCAGATGATGGAGCATTGCTGCAGGGATTTGCTTCCATCCAGCCAGAAGAGCATTAGTGAGGTCCACATACTTGTGGTCATACAGTATAAATTGAATGTTTGTGGATAAATGGAAGTTCTGGACAGGGCTTCACGTTATGGCAATAAAAACAACTAGAAACCAGAAACACAAAGGAGATTTCTGGTTGCCGGTTTTTGTGTTTGGACATTTGCCCTCTTAATTTGTGTAAAAAAACAAATAAAAAAAAAAAACAAAAAGGCAACTAATTTTGTTCTTTCGAGCCAGCCCCATGTAACTGGGTACTTTGCTTTTCTCGGAAAACCACCCTATTTACATTCTTTCACACAGTTAAACTGGGCCTATTCCCACGCAGTTAGCGCCCTCTCTGCACGCCAGACGGCACGTGCGTCAGGGGGCCCCAAACGGCGCCAAACTCACTAACAGAGCACACCGATTATTTGGGATGTAACGCAGCTTAAGTATTTTATCAGAGCGTAAAAACCGTTCGGGCTCGTTGCTCCGCGAAAAAAAAAAAAAATTACAGCAGCTCAAACAACGGCGTGTTGCTACGGACAACGGTGGGGTTCAGAAAAGCAGAGAAGAGTACAGGAAAACAGGGACCCCCCCACACGGCAGAAACGGGGTGCTCTGTGCGTCGGTGGCGTTTAATAGCAGAATAGCACAGTAAAGCACAAGATAACCCGTCATTTTTAAAAACATCTGACGGTTTAAATCGGACGTTTAAAGGAAAAAACGAAAGCCTGATTCAGCGCCGTTCCATTTTAATGATCCTGCTACTGGCTAGGCTTAAAAAAAAAAAAAAAAAAAAAACTTTAATTGCGGTTGCCTTACGTGCAGTGTTCTACGTGCGAAAAATGCGTCTTTGACTCAGATATGCGTTGCTACTACTGTGTATAGAGCGGGTGCGGTTTCCGTGGCGACACAAAACGATTCATTCAGGGAGAATTTTCCAGGACGGCAGACAGATATCCCATATACCCAGAACCTTGGCATGGTGTCACTGATGCTTTTCTCCACAATATTATCAGAGGACAGATCAATTTACCATCACAAATTGATTTTAGGGTAAAGTTCCCCTTTAAAAATCCATTTCACAGCTGCCTAGGGTTCTTCTATTTCAGAGCGAATAGGAAATTCACATTTTTCAGTTGTGAAATGAAGTGCCATAGCTGTTTATTCAGTAGCGTTTCATGAAACTACAATTGGATACAGCGCCTCATAAGTCTGTAGCCATCTGAACTCGAGCATACACACACATATACACACAGACGCACATACACACACACACACACACACACACACATACATACACAGACACATGCACACACAAATACACACACACATACACACTCTGACACATGCACACACACACACAAATCGCTCATTTTCTCCTGCCACTGATGAAGCTTCAAACACTCAAATCTGTATCTGTGCACCAGCCGAGAATGTTCGCATCTGAAACATTCCATTCACGTCCTGTGCTCTAAGCAATATGGAGTTCCCTAAAAAAAAAAAGCACTCAGGGAAGACCTTTAGCTGGTACGCCGGAGTCACGCACCGCCAAGCTCGGATCTCGTCCTGCTCGGCTCGCCCTCCGGGGGAAAAAGACACGACTCGCGGGTCAGGAAGCTCGGGTCTCAACTCCGCAGGCCTCCGTCCAATGAGCTGCCTCCGTGAGAGGCACAAGGGTTGCCCGCACGCGTCTTCACGCATCGCTACTTCCTGAAACATTGACAAGGGGGGGCTGCTCCGTGTGGCCATGTCGCCGCCACAGGAGAACTGAGCTGTGATTGGTTCGCCCATTACTCTGACAACCAATACTGGCAAATCAAATGAGGATGGGTGAAAAAAAAAAGCGGTTCCTAAGAGATATAAAATAAAAATAACATTTACATTTGTGATTTAACCCTTTTCAATGAGGTTACCAATATTGCTACGCGTTAGATATGTCATATTACTGTCAGTGCCAATGCTGTATCAATATTCAAAATAGTTTTGCAAAAAACAGCTTGCCTGTTATAAGAACACTGAATTTGGGCGTAAAATGGGAGCTGGATCTCCGGAGCTGGACTGGAGGACAGACGCAGAAGCCCTGCCGTCAGTGACGATACGATGCGTCGAGCAAACGAGCTGTGTCGCCGTGACACGGGGGGGGGGGGCGGGGGGTGGGGAAACCCGGAAGGCCCAGCCCCCCCCCCCTTCCCGGAGGCTCTGCCATCTCAACGCATCTCCCAAACGGGAGATGATGACGGGAATTCCAAAGACGGATCGAGGACAGCGAGCGGAGAGACGGGACGCGGGAAGACGAGGCGATCGCCCCGGCTCCGCTTTCAGCCCCCGATTTGAGCCCCTGCAGAGGGGCGGGACGGGCCGTGAATTTCTAGAAGGCGGATTTGATTTGATTTGCGCGGGAATCCCGCGGACGAGGGGGGGGGGGGTCAGGAGTTGACGGACGGCGGTCGTAACGCGACGTCGGACGGAAGCTACGACCGAGAGAACAGGCGCGTCGCCGCACTGCCTCTGCTTCCCCGAAACACACCCCCCACGTCAAACGAGACAGAGCGAGGTTTAGCGGGGAGAGTTCAGAAATCCCTGATCACAGACAAGGCCTGGGAGCGAGCGTGCAGAAGTTTCTGGAAACACACGTGTTGGCACGGGGATGCTGCCGCTCATGACTGACATGGCTGCAGGTTGGATATCTTCCAGAAACTCGGTTTTTCATGCAGCGTTCAACCGATTTACACCGCTGGATTTCCAGTGGAGAGACCGGTCTGAAACTCTCGCATGGGACTCCTTCCCATGATCCCGAGCGTGCGGTTTCATGCGCCACCTCGCACACAGCAGCCACATTCATAAACAGGGGGGAGTCACCCCAAGGGGGGATTCCGTGTGACCTGGCAACCGCAGGGAAATCAAAGCGAAAAAAGCAGGACTGTCTCTTAATTGATGATTTATGAGGGAGGAGGGACGCGTGTGGCATTGATCCATCGGGCGTGGTCATCCGCTCGCAGGAGGGATCGGCATCCTTGGGGTCAGAAGGTCACGTCTCAAAGGCACAGAAGAGACTGAAATGTGCCTAATTGGGACTTCAATGATGTCAGTAATATCTCTCTCTTTCTCTCTCTCTCCTCTCTCTCTTTCTCTCTGACAGTAGGCCAGAGATTCTTTTTGGCTGAGGGGGTGGCACGAGCACGACAGGAAGTGACACGTACAAAGAGAACACGCAGGGGGAGTGAGAGACGCGAGCCATTTTGGTGTGTCACATGGGGCTGGCTGACCTTCATCACATCCCAGGAACAAGCTTCCGGAATGTTCATGCAAGAGAGTCGCAGCGATTTAGAATGCGCTCAGAATCAGGAACTAAGTTTACGTTTCCCCCTTATATACACACACACACGCACACACACACACACACACACACACACACTCGCGCACACACACACACACAGGACACACACGCACATTCACACACACACTCACACACACACAGTGCACACACTCGCACACACACAGACACTCGCGCACACACACACACACACACATGCACACACACACACACACACGTGCACACACACACACACACACTCACACACACACATGCGCACACACACACAGGAATGCACCAGAACAGAGGACACATTCCCCATCAGCTTGCTAATGCACATGCATGCAGGGTCACGTTTAAATGAAACATCACTCATACCTTCGACAGGTGTGTGGAAATGTAATTTATAGCTGCTTTAATGGCTTCCAGTATACATCCACGATGTGCAAGTCCTGCCTCCGTAGCCAGTGTAAGACTGAGCAAAACACAGCATAGAGAGGTCACAAACACACACACACATACACGCACAAACACACACACACATATATGCATATACACGCACTCACAAGCACAGAGAGTAGACATGATGCACCACATATCGTATTTACAAAGATCATGCAAACAAAACAAGATAAACAGTACAGTCTGAAAGCTGGGCTCCTGAAAAAAAAGACAGCAGATATGTGTGTATTTTTTTTCCTTTACAAAAAAAAGACACAGAATGCATACAAATCCAACTTAACGTTCAAACCCACAGACCGACAGATCAAAGATGTGAAGACGCATCACGCTCAAGACTGGGGACGGGAGGGGGCGGGGGGAACAAACGCGTAAGCGATGACCAGTGAGAATAAATCTCGCCGGGCCTCGGATGTTGACGTCTGCTTCCGGCACTTTCTCTGTCATCGTTCGGCATGTTTCGGTTGAAATACGGCGCCTTTCGCCCCCCGTCCTTCCCAAGCGGGCGGACGGGCGGTGGCGGCAGGAGCGGCGTCGGTTTGTGTGGTGTCGATGGCGGACAGAGAAAGCGGTGGTGTCCCCGCTGCCACCCCCCCCCCCCCCCTCAGGGGGAGGCACGTCTGGAAACGGCACGGTTCGTGGGGGGGGGGGGGGGGGGGGGGGGCAGGTCGCCGAAGATGTTAAACTCTCCCGGGGATTCTGGGTAGTTCGTTAAGTCTCAGCAACAGCGCTTTCCGCCAAACTAGGGAAAACAAAACAGAGACAGATCGCCGTCATTACCGCCATTCCCTTCACAGCCCGCACTTCTGATGCTTACGGGGGGGGGGGGGGGAGGGGAGGGGAGGGGGGGGGGGGGGGGCGGGTAACACACCTTCAGAACGGACTTCGGCGCTCTGATGCTGTGTTTTTCCTCTCGTTTAATAATGCAAGGCGGGAGAGACCGCGGTGTGTTTTTTTTGGGGAAGTTCACAGAGCACCGTGCACACACACACACACACACACACACACACACACACACACACACACACACACACACACACAGACACACACACACACACACACACACACACACACACACACACACACAGACACACACACACACACACAGACAGACACACACACACACACACAGACACACATACACACACAGACACACACACACACACACACACACACCACACACACACACACACACACACACGATCTCAGCCCGTGACAGAGTGGCCTTACGTAACTCTCTGAATCCTGATGCGCTGGAGCTCACTCACGGACTCTGGCAACCCTGTCGAGGGAGTTGTGGTTAAGAGCAGCCAGAGACGGGGTTATGGAAAGAGATGGGCTGTGTCATCCGCCATTTTGTACTGGTCAGCTAAGGGCTGTGTGGCAGCGAGAGCCAACAGACCCTATGGACCACCAGAACCAGGATTAGCGGTACCGCTCCCTTCTACAGTCCCTTAAGTACTAGGTATTTACCAGACAAATACGTGCTAAAAAAAGAGCACATAATTGGCTAATTAACATAGGACAAAAATAGCTAAATACTAAGAAACTAAAACTGAAATACTGAGAAACACCTCCTCTATTATCGATCAATTCAAGCGAAGGTCGAGGTTGCTAACAGCCTGAGATTAACTGTGTACTTCCCAGGAATTTAGATAATACCTTCTGGAAATGCCTCTGTTAGAAAGTAAGCATTGGGCTATTCTTAGCACTTATTTCCCTGGTAAATATCCAGCACTCGGGCGTATGTATATAGCTGCACAAAATGAGTATGGTACCTTATCGAACCTGTGTTTTGTAGTTGTTCCAATGACCATGATAAAAGCGTCTGCTAAATAAATGTTATGTAATGTAATGTATGTAAAAGGAAGTGTTACTGCGTCGGCCACCCCAGTTTCACTCCTAACCTAAATCAACGCATCATACGTCTCTGTACCGCCAACAGGAAGCCGGAGGACTCGAGCTGGCCTCACTGGTGCGGGGGAGAGGTCGCCCGCCGTCTCCTTAAAAGCGGGAAGCACCGGGACGGCGAGCTCACCGTTTTCGGGGATTAGGGCTCCCTCTCGGACGAGACGTCCCCCTCCGCCCCGCTGCTGGCGCTGGGGTCCACCTTGGGGCGCGAGGCGGCCTTCTCCCGCGCCGAATCTGAGGGGGGCTTGGGCCGCGTCTTCTCCTTCCTCTGCTGCTGCTTCTCCTGCTTGGAGAGCTACGATTGGGGGGGGAAGGGGGACAGAACGCCAATAAGCCCTTTAAGGTGTGAGGTCACAAATACACGATAAGAATGTTCCGAACAGAACACTCTAATGCCGATTCTAATTCCGAGCCCTGCTCGGTTTCCTAATCCCGCTGCATCATGGGGGCAGTCAGAAAGCGAGCAATAGCGCCCCCTCCAGGGTGAAACGGCCCAGCTCACAGGCGACCCCATGCAGACACCCCCAAAAAATAAAAAATTCCTGTCACTCCAGCTACGGATGTTTCTAGCGAGTGCACGTACAGTCCCTGGCCTGTGCAAATAATGGCGGGGGGGGGGGGGGGGGGGGGGGGGTAGTGACACCCTTGGATATCATCGTCTCGGTATTGACTCTCTGATGGGGAATTCACTGATGAAGCCACTGAGATTAGCCCAAACGGCGGACGGTGGGGCCGATCCAGATGCATTCTGACAGCAGGAGCAGTGCTAACGTCTCCAGCGCGGGGTCTACAGCTCATCCAGACAGCCTGTGACCAGGCTGATAAGAGCTCTCTGCTCAGGCAGTGTTTGACCAGAGGGCTTCTGTGTACAGACACGCGCAAGACAGGCTAACAGACAGCTGATTATCATACGGATTATTATCCCACCCTGGCCAAGGAAATCACAGCACATGGCCTGAGATGTGTGTGCCTGTGTAGTGTACGTGTGTGTGTGTGTGTGTGGTGGCATGCATGTTAAATAACTGCTGAGATTATTACCAATTAGAAGAAAAAGATTCACCCCCCCCCCCCCCCCCCCCCTTAATCTGACTCCCTGTGACCAAACTGGAACATCGCAGGGCATCACAGTGAATTAATGAGCTTGGAGCAAATGATAGAATGAGGCCTACAAGATTCTGGTTTGCCTTTCCTGTTTGCCTATTTATATATTAATGCAATAAAAACTGCAAGGAGAAACAGATTTTTTTTTTGTAGAAAAATGAGACTCAGCCAGATTTCAAACCTTCCCTAAGGACAGGACCTCAGTCATCAATCATTGTGACACGGCAGAAATCAGGTCCACTCATGAAAGGAGTAATTTATTTCTGAATACTTCCCCAGATTCGGCAGAAGCTCTTATCCAGGGCAAATTATAACGAGCAGTACAAAATGAGCATCAAACACCAAAGGGCAACATGACATCTCTAGTACAAGTCATAAGCATAATTTATAGTTGCGCGCTTTCTAAACAATCTAAATCAGTAAGCAGCAGAGTTCAAGGTCAAAGTCCAACTAGAAGATTGTTGATTTAAACTGGATGAACCCGGGTACGAACTGAAGAGGCGATTTGTCACAAACCGCCACAAGGTGGCCAGAGACTCTTTCCTCCAAACTCGAGAACATACCCCATCTGAGCCTCGTTTCTCTTAACCGCCACCGTTGCTTCCGGACTTGCCAGCCAGGTACATGACTGCCCTGAGAGAAATTAGCCGAACAGATGTGCTGCGTTTCTAGGGGAAACCCAGCGAGAGCATTACCGGTTTTATTAATCTGGTTTTGAAATCAACGAACGTTCCAGTTGCCGGCTCAGTGGCCACGATGGAACACTTCGGAGCGGAACACTCAACGCAGCGCTCTGATAGGCTGCGCTAAAACTTTTATGACGGCCAAGGAAATATTTATAACATAAATGTGACATTAAGACCGTGACATCCTGTTGGAATGTTTTTAAAGGCCTTTGCATTATTCATACCTCTAAAGTCTTAAATGTAATGAGGAGAATGGATCTAGATATCAGGCCTGGCATACATTAACATTCAGTACGTGCACGTAACCGTGGAAATCAGAGAGGCTGGGCACGAGGACATCTGAAACTAGCGAGGAAAAAGCAGTAGCTATTAGCGCTTCTGTGTCAACCAGCACTAACACATTAAATAAATATCATTTTAGAACATCGTCAGGAAAGGATGGGCCCATTGAACTATTAGAGAGCTAACTAAAACTGGCTCATATTATAAATATATATTTTCATAATGTTGCATTCACTTCGTAGTTATTAAAAAATCTCCAAGATCGTTACATGCAAAATAAAATGCATGAAAACCCTATAACTGCGCAGCTCAGCGCACCATTGATTTTGAGCCGAACCTGGGCCATGGACTTGGCTGCATTTGGCTGCATCAGCATTTCAGGCCGGCGAAGCGATGATTTATTTCTGATTTTTTTTTTTTTTCTTCAAAGGCTCCCGGTGTGGTAGCCTCGTACCGTAGTTAAAAATACCAAGCGCTTCATCAATAATAAAAAAGGAGGCGGTATTCATGGGAGACTACTTTTTAAAAAAAAAAAAAATTTATTTATTTTCATGAAACCCCATTACAGGAACTGACAGTATGCGGCAAATTCAGGTTCCGCGTGCAGCTTGGCCTACTTTAGGCATCAAGTGAGTCAACCTGGTTAAGGAAAAGTCGGCGCGCGCTCGTTTTTAAACAGACAATAGGCCCAGGTGCAATCACGACTGTGGTTCCCCGCTCTAACCCCCCACCACCCCCCTCAGGCATTGCACAAGAAAAACCTTGGTTTAACTACCGAGACATCCACTATAAAATTCAGGTTGTAAAACATTCACTGAAATTTCCAGCTTGGTCGTATTCCCAGGTTTAAAAAAAAAGTCACTTAAAAAATTTAAAATTTTAAAAAGAAAGGGCTGTCAATCGATTTCTGGGTAAACTTGCTGAACCTCTGTTAAAGTTTAATCCCACCTAGAGGCCGAGTCAGGGAACAGCGCCTTTGGAACAGTCTCCAAAACAGACAGGATTAAAATTCCAAAGACTGTCTGCTTGCATACGACTCGCAAACCGATCAGTAATGCTTTAAACTGAACAGAGGTCAGGCCCTGCCTCGTCAAAACATTTGGCATGGGAGCCATGAAAGAAACAAATCAATCAATAAAAAGGCCCAATGTTCTCAATAAATAAAATAAGGGAAGACAGAGAAGAGTTTGTGCTGTACCGGTAGACAGGGACGG
Organism: Anguilla japonica; assembly: GCA_025169545.1. NCBI lineage: Eukaryota > Metazoa > Chordata > Actinopteri > Anguilliformes > Anguillidae > Anguilla > Anguilla japonica. The sequence goes on from CM045884.1 coordinate 3,917,106, forward strand.
CGTGCATGATGCCTGGGCCCCAGACAAAATTATTTCAACGGGCCCCGTCCCCAATCAATGGCCAACATTTAGGAGTGAGGATCACTCTCTCTCCTGCCCCCCCCCCCCCCCCCTCCCCGGGCTGGGCCCGGGACAGCTTCCCCGGTTGTCCCCCCCCCAGACGCTGGGCCTGCCGGTAGACTCCGTCTCTGAACAGCGTGTGTAAAAAGTCATTTATTAATTCCCATCCACAACGTTGAGAGCTCGCCGCCCCATTACACAACACTGAATGCACGGAGTTAATCTGTGTGTATCCATTCAGTTTACAAAAACACACTCCTCTCTCAAGGAGTCAGTCCATGCGCATGTATGCCCAGCTATATGTCAGCCACCATAATACATTCTGAGTTCTTTTCAAAATAACAACTTTTCGAGACCATGGCAACAGGGACCTTATAAAGGCCGATGAAATTGCAGACGAAATAAATCTCCGAGCGTGCGCTACGATGACTCATAAGGAAAGTCACTGCGGTATGATTGCAGATATATGTTTAAAAGAAGAAGCAGAAAGAAAAAGAAAAGAAAAGAAAAATTATTTATGTTCCCGATACAATGGGCGCCCGCCCGCCCGCCGCGGTGCCGTCTCCATGGAAACGGATTGGGGAGCGGGAGGCAGGGGCCGGCGAGAGCGCCAGGGTCCCCTGCAGGGGCGGCAGGGGCGCTCACGCTGGGGGCAGCGAGCCCTGATTTTCGTCGCGCCAATCAAGAGTCGCCTGCTCGCGCCTGTCAGTCACGGAGTCACGAGCGGCGGCGGACATTTTCTTTTCTTCTTCCGCTCCGACGGTTTCCGCGAGGCGGACAACTAGCTCCGCCTCTCACCGAGACCGGAAAGCGGTCTGCTACACACCTCGTCCAGAGCAGCCAGAGCGCTGGTTTCTGAAAACAGCGCCCCAAATCTAGGCAACGCACGAGCTGAGGGGAAAACAGCGCCCCAAATTTTTTTCCCCGAAATGGGAATTTTTCAGTAAATGAACTGCGCTTCGCTTCATTCGCCAAATTGACCAAATTGAAATGGAAGAGAACTGACCCCTTCCCTCGACAGACTCAATGGGCGAACAGATTTTCTGTGACCCGCCTCTTATTAACATTCAGAGTCACATTAGCCTGAATGCGGAAGAACAGAAGTGTTTAGTACTACCGGTGTGGATGTCAATAATATAATGAAAATAATATACAGCTAAATATATTTGTCATGTCACCCATCGCAATCCACACAGTGCCAATCACTGAGCTACAGCCTCCAAATTCACCAGTCTGCTATAGCTAACAATAGTTAGAAAGTTTCCTCATAAAGTTAAAAAAAAGCATGATACTGGAGAGTCTTTAATAACTTTACTGGTCATTTTGGGGATGAAATAAAATCTCGAAAGCAGGAAATGACAACAGCACCACCTAGTGCACAACAGAAGCCTTGCAGGCAGGAGTCGATTTGCCCTGCAGGTAAAATGTTTATCAAATTGTAATTTTCAGGACGACTTCAATGGGGGAAAACAGGCACGCAAGGGGAAAAAATTCAACCGTCAACATGAAAACATGCTTCACGATCGTCAGTTTTCCAAAGACGTGAACGTTGTTTCTGTTTCGCCGTATGCTGTACGTGTTCAAAGGAGGAGGACCACTGAGTATCTAACGATATTCAGATCCACACGCCTTATTTCAGACTTCGGACAGCTCGACAGCTTACCATTTTGGGGTCCGTTGGCCCTGTGGGAGACTCCAGCTCGATGGTGACGGGTCCATCGTTCTGTATGTGGACCTGCATATAAGCCCCAAACTGGCCATCTGTCAGAGAGGGGACCAACTGTTAGAGAAGAACTGGACAGATTCTCAGTGCTAGCCGCTAGCCGACCGTTGCTGGGTTATGGTTTGACAGGCTATGCAGCGGGGAGGCAGGGCAGGAAGATAAAAATGTAACTTTTAAAACATTTTCCTGTTTTCTTTCGGGCGGTGTCCCATTTCCCCGGTGCTCACCACGTCAGGAGTGAAAGTGCAAGATCATCACATTTCCCTGCCGGGCAGAAATAGCCACGGAGGCTAATTAGGCTGGCCTCCGATCCGTCACCGTGCCACTGCACGCGCTCAGTAGCCTCCCCCTGGTGGGCCGACCCACTTATCCGCACCCTGCTCCCGCAGTATTCCCTGCTCCCACAGTATTCCCTGCTCTGATCCCGCAGTATTCCCCACTCGTACAGTATTCCCCACTCGTACAGTATTCCCACTCCCACAGTATTCCTGCTCCCGCAGTATTCCCTGCTCGTGAGTATTCCCTGCTCTGATCCCGCAGTATTCCCCACTCCTACAGTATTCCCACTCCCACAGTATTCCTGCTCCCGCAGTATTCCCTGCTCCTGCAGTAGGGTGACAGCAGGCAAGGGCAGGTGGCCGCGGGACAGGGTAAGTGGCAGCGGGCGAGGGCAGGTGGCAGTGGGTGAGGGCAGGTGGCAGCAGGTCAGGGCAGGTGGCAGCAGGCAAGGGCAGGTGGCCGCAGGACAGGGTAGGTGGCAGCGGGCAAGGGCAGGTGGCAGCGGGCGAGGGGAGGTGGCAGAGGGCGAGGGCAGGTGGCAGCAGGGCGAGGGGCAGGGGGCAGGGGGTGGCAGTGGGTAGGGCGGGTGGCAGCGGGTGAGGGCGGGTGGCAGCGGGTGAGGAGGGCAGGTGGCAGCAGGGTGGCAGGGGTCAGGGCAGGTGGCAGGGTGAGGGCAAGGGGCAGTGGGTGAGGGCGGCCGCGGGCGACAGGTGTAGCAGGCAAGGGCAGCGGGCCGAGGGGAGGTGGTGGCAGTGGGCGGCAGGTGGCAGGGGCAGGGGGGAGGGGCAGAGGGCAGGTGGCAGGTGGGTCAGGGCAGGGGCAGGTGGCAGTGGGTGAGGGCAGGTGGCAGCAGGTGAGGGCGGGTGGCAGCGGGTGAGGGCGGGTGGCAGCGGGTCAGGGCAGGTGGCAGTGGGTGAGGGCGGGTGGCAGCGGGTCGAGGGCAGGTGGCAGTGGGTGAGGGCGGGTGGCAGCGGGCGAGGGCAGATGGCAGTGGGTGAGGGCAGGTGGCAGTGGGTGAGGGCAGGTGGCAGCGGGTCAGGGCGGGTGGCAGCGGGTCTCACCCTTGATGAGCTCGGGCTGGTAGGCGGTCCTCATGTGCTCCAGCATGCTGTAGTAGAAGGGCTGCGCCAGCTCGGCGGGCATGGCGGCGTGGAAGTCCGGCTTGTTGCCCTTGAGGATGCACTGCAGGGTGAACTGGCTGACGCACAGCACCTCCAGCCCCCGGTCCATCACGCTGCGGCTCCAGGCCCGCCCGTTCTCGTCCTCAAACAGCCGCAGGTTCAGGATCTTCCGCACCCTGCGCACGCAGACACACACCCGCTAGAGGCTAACACACGCAAACACACACCCGCTAGAGACTTTTACTTTCTGAACCTGGATTTTCCACCTCTGACCATAATATGCGTTCCATCAAATTAAATATTGCACTAGTTGCCCAATGGTAGTTACAGTTTACATGTATTTCCTTGAAACACATCAGTGACATTTGAATGGAATACTTGAGCATATATCAGGCTGTTTAAAGAAGAGGCGGGTCACTGAAAGTGTATTTGTTCAGTAAATGGATTGTGGGCTCACAAGTTTTGGAACCTCTGTGACATTGACCTCCCGAAAGGCATAACCACACCAGCAATCCACCAAAATGGGTAATTCCTATGTGAATTTGCTTGAGCAGCAATACCAGTGAGAATCACATTTTACTTAATAAAATCACTCTCAACAAAAAGCACTACAGAGGCTTGGCCTTGACCGCATTACAGAGAGACAAAGCCAAAGTACAAGAGTAACAGAAAAACAGAAAATGGAACTAAAACAAGGAGAAATGACTCATACAAAATGACAGCATTTAAAGCAATATTATATATGCATTATGTTGTCTGGTAAACAAAGTGATGCCCTGGTGTGATTTCTCATTATTATAAAGTAAGATGTCCTTTATACAAGTACACACACACACACACGCACACACACACGCTCATGTGCGCGCACACATGTGTACACACACAGTCCTCTCATTGCCTGCGTGTGATCCCTGAAGCAATAAAACAGTCAGAAAGTACTCACATGTAGTCAACATCCTTCTGTGTATCCTCCAAAGAAATGCCCAGCAGAACACACAGGCCTCTTTCAATGGAACTGACCTGCTCCCCTCCCACTGAAATACAAACATCCAACAACTACCTCATTACATTCATGTATCAGATGCTCTTATCCAGAGAAGCATACAGCATAGAATATAAGCACATAAACATGACTCAGTCTAAACTAATAAAAAGATATGGTCAGATTAAACAAGAACCATATGGCTCGGTAGCAAGTCACCATTTTTACTGATAGACAGAGTTGCTGAATTTATGACTGGTATTGGTTTCTACAAATCACCTCTAAATGAATGTAACCATTTCTGTTATTTTGTGTTTATGCAGCCAAAATTGTTGCATTGCTGGATTTACATCCCCATCAGAATAGCAAACAATACGTCACAGTGTACTTTCCATAAACATAGCATGGTCATCCAAAGAAATAAGTCCACTGAGCGTCTCAAGCACAGTTCTAAACGCAACAGGCAGAGCACACCCACCCCCGGTGGAACCAGGAAGTGACGCGCCCGGCTTTTTAGAGGCTAAACTTCTTGCTATCGTATCGTATGTTCGGCTAATGCTGAGCAATATTAAACTAACTATTTTATTCACCATGTTGCAGCTGCAAAGACTAATAATAGCTTGCACTTTTGCAATGAATGTTTACAAAACTCGCACCGGAATTTTAAGGTTATTATACGTACTGCACTGCTAACTTATCTAACGTTATTTTTATTGGGAGCAACCTAGCTGCTGTTTAACTAGCCTTAGACTCCCTACCGCATTACAGTGCTATTGGAAATTAGTTAAATGCCACTGGTCAGATTGATTGGTTAGCAGTATAAGGTTATTTCACCGACGTAACATTGGTATTAGATATAATCATGCAATAACCAAGCTAGCTAGCTGCCAGCAAATCCATTTGACTGCAAGGCCCGTCGTTCATGACGACCGGTCAAATAATTTGACCAAGCAAGCTGGAAACCTAGCGAAGTATACGTCAGTAACATTTGCAAAAGCACTATTTGTTTACCAACCTGTCACGCTTGCTTTCGCTACTCTCTGAATGATTGCTTTCATGGTGTTATTTCACGGTTCCTCACTTCCACTGCAGTAACAGCACGTTCAGGTTTTCCAGACGTAATCTGGCTACCGGTGTTGTTTTACCACCGCCCCCTTGCTTACCAAAATGGCATTGCATCAGAACCAGATATGCAACATTCACATTCATAATCGTACAATCTAGTCCAGGCTGTCGTTTAAATACCAGTAAACCGGTTAATGTGCACCGGAACACCAAGGTTATTTAAGGTTGGGGTGTAATCCCAGTACATTTTTTTTTGTGTAACTTACATTTTCACTGGGCGATCCTTGGATGACTAATACAGGTACAGCATTTCCCTCTCTCTCTCTCTCTCACACACACACACACACACACACAAATCCACTTTATATACAGTTTAGTTTATAGTTAGGGGGATATGTGTTCCCATACTTTTCAGCCACTGCACTTTGGGCAGTGTAATTTTATAAGAAGAACCAAAAAAAAACTTCTAAAAAGTGTATAAAACAAGAAAAAGTAAGATAATTCTCAGAAGATTGCTGTGGAAAGTGCAAGCCTGAAGTAACATTACCACTTTACTATCAGAAACCACAGAGGTGCTCTCCACCAATCACAGAGTATGTTGGTAATGCTACAACAAAGCCTACAGCAATTGGTGGATAATTTCTGGCTATGGGCCCTTCACTGATAAAGGGCTCCTCAATGTATCCACAAATCCCAGTTGTTCCTTTTCTTCCTACCAAGGTACTCCATGACTGGTGTAGCTCTTTAGCAAGATGTAAAGACACCAGTGTCCTTTCTTGTGCTGCCTGTATCTTTTGCTCCAAGACTGGAAGTGAACATTGTCCAGACTGGTCTTGAAATAACCATTCTCATGAACTTTAGTTTGAACACTACAAGCATTTGAAACAACAACAATTTCAGTAGTTAGCATTCTGTATCATCACATAATTTGTGTATAAGACACAAACATCCTGGTTGACATATTCCACATTATGAACTTTCACTTCAGCACTTAGGCAATTTAGCATACTGTACAACATAGTACAGTCACCATAGAAAGTGCTCAAAGTCAGGATTCAAACAAGTTATACACTGATGGTCAGATGCTAAGCAGAGGATTGATTCCTTCTTCAAATTCTGGATTATGAGGGAAGCTCTTGTTCTTCTGCACCTAATATGAGGGAAGGCCATATTGTATTTGCAAAAAATATATATATTAAAAATATTCTTCACGAACAAATGACCTCTTTTTAATAAAAATTACGTCATGTATATTTTTTTGAAAACAGCTGTTTGAAACACAATAGACTTTTTGTCGTTAGAATTTCAATTAATTATGGGCAAAGCAAAAAAAAAAATACAAATGCATTATTTTGGCATTGAACATCACTTTTCAGACTTGTCGCTTTCCACTGTACTTTCACGACCTCCATTTAGAGTTTTCAAATAATTGAAAAGTCTTGTAGAATAAGGAACAAAATTCTCCTTGTAAACGATTGTGGTTTGGGATTGGAAGCTTTTCGGTTTTCCCCTCCTGCTTTTCTGTCGAAAATTTGTCCACGAGCTCTTCTTCGTCTGCAGAAACAAATTCACTTTAATTAATCAAACTGAGTTACGGATCACACAGCACACTCCAAGCTTTCAAAATGAAGGACATATTTATCAGACACACGAACACATTACATTCAGAACTGTTACACTTGTGACGTATGCCCACGACAGCTTTAGAAGCGACATTAATATTAAAATAAAAACCTATCCAAGGTCAGTGATCGGAGGTGGACTTGCTAGCTAATTACCACTGTCATGGTTAAAAAACTAAACCGTACCTTCCGTATTTTGCGGCTTATCCTCTTTCTCCTTGCGAAAAAACCGATAGTATCCGCACGAGCCGATCACTGTCCAAATACCTATAGCGTATGCCATCGAGGCGCGCACGTTCCATTTTTCTAGGTTTTTCAGAATCATTTTCGTTTCACACAAGTTCCACAAAGTATCGATACGGCCTAACGCAGGGATCTACGTATCTGTCATATTACCGAAACATATTCATGCAATCCTACAGAAAGAACAAGCAGTCATCGGCATTCAAGGGCGCAGCCATCTTACGTTTACTAAAGACCGTCTCATTGGCTACGTAATGCGACGTAAACCGAAATGCGTCATGGTTATTCTTATTCTTCACATTCCTATCTACCCCAGCCCACTACTGAAGGTTCACTTCAGTATTTTTTGTCTGCTTTTCTTAATTATTGTTGCATACTGTATTCCCTGTTTCACAGAATTTACACGACATAACATTACACAAGCTAACACACACTAATACCAAACACGCACACAAAGTTGTATTCTTCTTATGTTTATTCGTTTGTTGTACTCATACTTTGGCATGTATGCAGTAATTGTAAATGTAATGCAGGTCATGCCAATAAACCTAATTTAAATTTGAATTATTTTTCGTCCGTTTTTTTGTCTGCCAGCGAAATCCTACCTACACGCATTTGCTACCACCTACAATGTCGGGGGATGAGCAGGGCGTTATGCAATCCATCTACTCGAAGTGTTCAGTGTTTTTTTCCGATACAATTAGAACACAGCAGACTTAATGGGCTTCTAGAAGGTACCAGTTTCTGGTGCAATGCAGAAAGTGCTAAAAAAAAAAAAAAAGTAGCCTAAAACCCCAAATGCAGTGACTGTCCTTCCCTCTTGGTATTCTGTAAAAAAACAACGCAGGGGCCAGAACTGGTAAGCAAGCACTTACTCAGGGAAGATCGCACCGTTTCAGTAGTCAGGTGAACAGGAAAGGTGACACCACCTGCAAGTGAAAATGCAGTACAAAATAATATAGCAATATATAATCTCTGGACGGTGTGTTTTGAGAAGGTCTTCATTAACTAAAAATATTCTAGGAAAGCCACCTTAAATTCTATCCTTTAAATGAACACGTGAAGCCATCAGAATTAATAATTCAGGCTACATATGAATTGGAAGCAAGATATTAAAGCCAATTGATCCTCCGAACCAGTCTCAAGATGAGCAGCACAAAGTCCCATTTTCAACACTCAGTGAGTACCAAGTGCAAGTAAATGCTTGGTCTGGCCAGCTCTCTCTGCCCAGCAGAATGTCCCCACGGAATTGAACAAAAACAAAACCGCAGTGGTATAAAGCTTACAGCACACCACTTTGTGAAGAGGCATTTGTTTTAAGTAGAATTAAAATTTAATGTAGGAATAGATTTTACAGTATAAACAAACACAGCAGAAGTCAGGAGTGCTGAACAGTGAAATGTTTTGGAATGTACAAAATGCAAATGCAGACAGTCAATACGGTTTTACAGCAGGATTCAGTTCTGGGCACAAAATGGCGCCGGTTTACAGCTCCAGGGAAATTGCAAGCGTTGCTAATGTCCTTCATTGACATGTTAGCTTTTCAATGTTCTTTATTCTCAACAGTAGTTTAACTGACAGGAACAGATTTGCAGCCATCAGAACATTTTCTATCATAATTATTTTGCGCAAGGATGAATCTAGCAGGAAAAAAATAAAAAATATATATTTAAAGTGTCATCAGCAGTTAATTTACCTGCCTACTGCTTCTTAGGACAAACAAAAAAAAAACCAAACAAACAAAAAGACAGACAAATGCAGTCGTTTTAGCAGGCACGAGAGAATGTAAAAAATCGGCTGATGAAAACCAAACTAGCCAAAACAGCTATATTAAGGTACCATTTGGCTTTTGGGGGGGGGGGGTGTTAAAGGTTACAGGTTAAATATGATCCAACAGTCTTTGAGTCCCATTTTTTAAGAATGTTTTGGATTTGAAATGCTAAAGTGTCCCCGTGTTCAAAACGGTAAACTTCATGGTCCCATCTTGTCCTTCATGGCAGTCCCAGGGCTGGGAACTCAGGCTGCGCTGGACACCGCCAGCTTCTTAAGATGATCCATGAACACCTGGAGGCTGACGTCATCCGTGAGGATAGGGGCTCCGGTCTCCTGCGATTGGAGGAGAAACGGACAGAGCACATCAACAGCAGAACACACTGAAGTAGGTGGCAGTGTAGCATTATGGGTAAGGAGCTGCAGTGTGGTAAAAATGGGGAGCTGGTCTTGTAACCTAAAGGTCACGGGTTCGATTCCTGGGTAGGACACTGCCGTCGTACCCTTGAGCAAGGTAATTAACCTGCATTACTTCAGTATATATCCAGCTGTATAAATGGATGTAAATTGCTACGTAAAGAATTGTGTAAGTCGCTCTGGATAAGAATTTAAAATAAATAAATAAATAAATAAATAAAAAGTTGAATAATGAGTTTATTTGTAAGAGAGGTGCTGGCTGTGGAGCGCAGCTGCAGCAGTGGGGCTCACACACTGACCTGGCCCCAGGAGTACAGGTTGTTGTGGGTCTGGGACGGGTTGACTTTGGACAGCAGGAAGCGGGCCTGGGAGCCCCCGTGCTCCGTGTCGACGTAGCGGGGCATGGGGTGCCGCGCCTGCAGCAGCTCCTGCGCGTCGTCCAGCGGCGCCTGCAGCAGCTGCTTGAAGTTCTCGTACTCGGGCATGTCCTGGTACCCGGCCTTGCGCCACTGGGCGATGGTCTGGGGGGAAGGGGGGGGGTACGAACGCGACACGTGAGCAAAAACACTCGCTCGACAACAACTTCACTCAGGAAATGACAAAGAAATGCTTAACAGCGGTACAGCTATTTAATACATTAAGTCAGGCCTGCCCAACCCTGCTCCTGGAGATCTACAGTCCTCTAGGTTTTCACTCCAACCCTAACAAAACACACCTCATTCAACAGCTAGAGCAGGGCTGCTGTAGTTCCTGGTGATCTACCATCCTGTAGGAGTACATTTTAATGCTAATTTAACACACCTGAATCCAATAATTATCAGCTCAACAAGATCTCTAGCTGTTGAGAGAGGTGAGCTTTGTTAAGGCTGGAGTGAAAAGCTACAGGATGGCAGATCACCAGGAACAGCGCTGGGCATTATGCACTATCCTAAGCTGCAGTGTGAGAGTGTTTTTAAAGCTGTAAAAGGCATTAAGGAGGGGTTTCCACTGCGATTCTCACCTCGCCGTGGTAGATGACCAGCTGGAAGAAGGTGTCCATCAGCAGGATGCGATCAGGAAGGATGCTGCTGCTGTCCAGGAGGACCGGCTGAAAGAGAGGAGAGTGAAGAGGACAGTGAGCATTCACTGCTACACAGTGCTGTACAGCAAGGCCGAAAGGACTCCTGTAGGACAGCGCTACACTACTACACTCAAAATAAGAACCTGGAGACACAGCAGAACGATGGCAACACTAGGAGCAATACAACAGGGCTACAACAGAGTTGTGAGCACTTGCACTACGAAGTCCACAACTACTGATTGGTTCAAATGAGCCAATGATTGACAGTACACCGTAGCTCCACCCATTATGGGTTCACAGAGCCTCACTCTCGTCTCTAATTAACAGTGCAAGGGCTTCACCCTGGGCAGTGTGACACGAGGAATTTGGAGCAGGGCAGGGCCGTACCTCGGGGGGGCCGTAGAAGGAGTAGGAGTACAGGATGGGCTGGATCATAATGAGCGACTGCGTCAGGTCCTGCCGCACAAAATGGTGCCTGTAGTAGGACGACTCGTCGGGGCTGTTGTTGAACACCTGGAGGAACGGCGACCTCCTCAAGTGGAACATGAACTGCAGACAAAGCAGGAAGGGAGCAGACATCGGGGTCATTAAGGCCGCGTTTCACAAAGCACCACAGAGCTCACATTTCATTGGCCAGCGCCACAGAGCTCACATTTCATTGGCCAGCGCCACAGAGCTCACATTTCATTGGCCAGCACCAAAGAGCTCACATTTCATTGGCCAGCACAACAGAGCTCACATTTCATGGGGCAGCACTATAGAGCTAACATTTCATTGGCTAGCACCACAGAGCTCACATTTCATGGTCCAGCTTGTAAAGACTCAAAGTGGGTTGAATGGTGTTTCTGGTTTAAACCACCTCTCATTGAATGACGGTGCAGTTTCCCACTCCCTCCATTATCACTCAGCCACAGTGCCCCCAGAGTTAAGGAGGTCACATGGCACGCTGCGGGGCGGGGGCTCACCTGAGGGTATAGCGACAGGGACTCGGAAAGCCGGAAGGAGCTGGGCTCGTCCTTATTGAACTGTCCGAACTTCTGACACTGCAAGCAAAGAACAATTCCAGAAAATTTCAGTAAAAACAAAAAAAAAAACAAAACAATTGCAGAACTTGATTTAGGTTTAAATGTATCTGTTTCATACTTGTTTTTTCTGATATTGTTGCTGTACTGTAATGCAGTTATCCAGCTAACTCAGTAATTCTGGGCCCTGTTGTCACAAAGCAGGATTACCGAGTCAACTGGATAACTGTGCAGAGAAAAACCCCGATCCCTCCCAAACCTGGAACATGGAATGAAGTAAAAAGAGCCGTTCCGGGTTTTACTCAGTGCAGTTATGCAGCTAGCTCGGTAATCCTGATCTGTGAAACAGGGCCCGGTTCCTAAAGACGCTCACCAGGCGGATGAAGCTGGCGGTCCAGCCAGCGCAGCACGTCGGGCCCCTCCTCCGACTCCGCCCGGAACACGCCCATCCGCGCCATCAGCACCGCCGCCGCCTCCTGGTCGAAGGACGACTCGATGTGCTGGATCTGGGACTGGGCGTCGGCCCAGCTGCGGGAACGCGGGGGAGACAAGCGGGGACACGGTCAGGGAACGACAAAACGACACGCTACCGATCGACATTCACACCAGTAAAATCAAACACGGTACCCGCTATGCACACTAGTTACAGTGTACCTGTGGTCACTTTGACACGTTAACACATTTACCTCCACACTTCAACATATGGCAGGCTAAATATTCCTAAGAGGTTCATACCACAAAAAATATATTTGCCCATTGAGTGGGTCATGGAGTCATCGTGAACCAACCCCATCTTAACCCAATACTAGCTCATTTTAAAGGCCACATTGGGCATCTTCAGCCAAGGCACTCAAGCTTATAACCAATCAGACATAACCACCCCACTTCCTGTTTGAAAGGCAAGCTGAGGTAGTCATAGTGAGAGGGGGAAGGTAAGAGACTCACTTCCTGGCCACGGTGGTGACCCTGATCCTCCTCTGCGTGTTGGAATGTTGATAGTGAGTGACAAACTGGATGGCCCCCCTGCCCCCCTGTGGGATGGGAGCGTTGTGCTGCAACAGAGAACAGAGCGGGGGGAACGTGAGGGGGGTGCCCAAATCACAACCCCAAAACATCGCTGCCCCCAGTGGGACGCTACATCCGAGCCCCGTCCGCTAAAAGCTCCAGGTACCTGATTGACGACCTCGAAGTACAGCGCCAGCGTGGTGGTGGGGCTCAGGCCGCAGATCTTCCACTGTGTGGTCCCGCCGACGCCCATTTCCTGCGACGCGGGAGAGAGCCAGAGTCAACGAGGGCGCAAGCCGCACACGCGCAGCAAACACACCAAAACACATGCAGGGGGGCTCATTTTGGGGGGGGGGGGTGGGGGGCATCCCAGGGAATTGTTGCCAAAGTGCATGTAAATAATAAAAATGAAAAACTGAAATGATTTTTATATGCAGCTACATTAAAGCTGTTCAGAAACAGTTTGCTTAAAGGGCTTGGATTCAAAAACGCACACTATAAAACATTATGAAAGGCATTGCACACGGTGCTGTGATTCTGAAGAGCGGGGGTGGAGGGAACGGGGGGGGGGGGGGGGGGGGACTCACGTTCTCCGACACGCAGGGCCCCTTGGTGTTGAGAGACACGCACGGCCCGATGGCTCCAGAGACCTTCAGCTCCCTGGACATCTGGAGCAGAGCAAACACAGATTAAGCTACACGAAAAAAAGGCAAAGTGCAAAGTCCCCGCGGACGTGGACAGGGGGCGGCGGGTTCGCCCTTACCTTCACCTCCATGGTGCCCCCAAACGCCATGCGGAACTCGCCGTTGTAGTCCTTGCTGAAGACCCGCTGGAAGGTCTGCTTGAACAGCGACGTGTTGAAGGAGTCCCCCATCACAATGTGGCCCCTGAAAATGGTGAACAAACCCCCCCCCAAACGTGAGCAACTCGTACAGCACAACACGCAAACTAAAGGCTAAATCTAAACTACACTTCGCTCCATAGCAAACCTATATGGTGCTACTTAGTCAGGAAAATATCAAAATGTGCTCTTTGAATGTGTATTTATCGCATGATATGTTCATGCACATTCTGACCAGGCCTAGTAGAGCGAGGACCACAGTGGCACAGTGTAATGTAACATAACGCAATGTAACGTAATGTAATGTAACGTAACATAATGTAATGTAACATAAGGTAATGTAACATAGCAATGTAATGTAACGTAACATAACGTAATGTAATGTAACGTAAGAAAATGTAATGTAACATAAGGTAATGTAACATAGAAATGTAATGTAATGTAATGTAACATAATGTAATGTTGTGATGAAATGGGCTGGTTCTGACCCGGTCAGGTTGGAGCAGCACTTCATCTCCAGGAGGCCGGTCTGGTCCAGGGCGCAGGCGTAGATGTCGATGCAGTGGCCGTTCACCGCGGTGCGGTTAGCCAAGGCTTCGTAAAACTGCGGAGAAGGACCAAACAACGTCACTCACATGCGCACACACACGCACAATCACCTGCGCTATTGCGTAAAAAAAGGACACGCCTAAAAATGGAATGTGAAACATGCGAGAAAGAGAGGAATCCCTGGAATTCTCCGTGCCGTGTAATCAACATAAGCGAACGCCCAACTTCAGAGGTCATGTGACCCGCCGAAGGGAAGCACCCATAAACATCAGCGGCATTGTTTTTAATCCCCAGGGCATTTCACACGACCTTTGACGTTTGGAGGTTTAGCATCGGTGTAATTTAAGAAAACAAAAGCGGTTAGACCGCATGGCAGTGATGACTTATTGTGGCCAAAAGAGACATCTGAACATTGATCATTTGTTTTATGGCCCTGTCCTAATGAAAACAAAAGCTGTCACACCTCATGGCAGTGCTGACTGTTATTGTGGTTAGAGGTGGCATTTGAACGTTGATAATTTTGTTCATGGCCCTGTCCAAATGAAGCACCTACTCCCCAACAAGGTACAGCTTATGTAACTTTGAGCAAGATGCCACGCCCCTGCACCACCGAGCCGCTCACCTTGGTGGCCTTCTTCAGGTGACGGGCGTTGTCCTTCTGGATGTCGTGCCAGGAGCGGATGGGGGTCTTCAGCTCCTCCCCCACCACCATGCCGGGGCCCTGGGTTGGGGGGGGGGGGCCCCCAGTGAAGAGCATCACACGGGCCCCTGTGTTAGGGAAGGTGCCCTGGAGATTTGGGGGGGAGAAGAGAGCTCTGGTCAGGATGACAGTGACATCTAATGACACTGAATCAGTACAGTATCAGTAATGAATGTGCCACCCGAAACAACCACAGAAATGTTGAAATAAGAGCACGGATTAAAATGTTTCATTATAAGAGTAGGCATACAAACACCTTTACAGCTAAAAAAAAAAAAAAAAAAGAAGATCTAGGGTGTAATTACCCTCTAAAGGGTTACAAAACCAGGCAGTGGGTGAGAAGCAGCGATATAGTTTCTGCTCGTTACACAACAGTGTCGAGCAGATATAGTTTCTGCTCGTTACACAACGACATCGGCGCTGCAGCCGCTCACGGTGACGGCGAAACGCGAGAGGCGTAGCACAGGCAAGACCAGGCCTGCCGCTTAAAAAAAAAAACCTGTTTCAACTGCCAACCGTTTACCGGCAATACTGCAAGGCCACCCAAAAACAAATTCACCACAAAAGCTTTGCCCTGCTCTGGCTAACGCGCGGCGAAGCTAACGCGCGGCGAAGCTAACGCGCGGCGAACCTAACGATCGGTAACCGCGGGAAGGTCTCACCTCCAGCAGTCCCACGGCGATGGACAGGGCGATGCCGGTGGAGCGGAGGGGCCTCTTGCCCTGCGGGACGGGCCAGGGGTCCCGCTGCAGCTCCCCGAGCAGGTCGGTCAGGTTCATGTCCACCTTGTGCACGGGCTGCAGGAACCTGGAGCGGGGGGGGGGGGGGGGGGGCGTTATAGGGGATGCTCAGACCGGGCGCAGTCCACTCTCTGCCAACACTGCGGTGTGTGTGTGTGTATGTAACTAATGCTGCTGTGTGTGTGTGTGTGTGTGTGTGTGTGTAGCCAACGCTGCGGTGTGCGCGTGTGTGTGTGTGTAGCCAACGCTGCTGTGTGTGTGTGCGTCTGTAGCCAACGCTGCTGTGTGTGTGTGTGCGTGTGTAGCCAACGCTGCTATGTGTGTGTGTAGCCAACGCTGTGGTGTGTGTGTGTGTAGCTAATGCTAGCTAATGCTGCTCAGAACCAGCTGGTGGCAGCTGCCAGCTTTAATGGGGAACCTCAGGCTGCCCTGTGAGACGTGTCTCTGGCTCGACTGCATGTTCGTTCAGAAGTGCACCGCACCAGGGCTGCTGGGCTCCATTCACTCAGCAGGGCAGCAGTGTAGCATTATGGGTAAGGAGCTGGGCTTGTAACCTAAAGGTCACAGGTTCGATTCTCTTGTAGGACACTGCCATTGTACTCTTGAGTGAGGTACTTAAGCAGCATTGCTTCAGTATATATCCAGCTGTATGAATGGATGCAACGTAAACGCCGTGTAAATGTTGTGTAAATCGCTCTGGATAAGAGCGTCTGCTAAACGCCTGCATTGTAATGTAATGTAATGAAGATTTTACAGTCAGACTGACTGAGCTAAAATGGGAAAGCAGGTGGGTAATAAAACGGCTGCAGACAGGGGGCGGGGCGGGGCCGTACCTGCAGGCCACGGGAGCCTCTTGATTGGCAGGCTGGCGGCCCTGCGGTCCTTGCTGCGTCGGCTTCATCAAGCCCAGCATTTCCTGTGGAACGCAGAGACGTTTAAGCGGAATGCAACACATGCACCTGAACAACCAGCCAGTCGAGTGAGGACACACGAGGGCTACACGTGAGGTACTGGGACAGGTGAGCCGGGCTGAACTCACGTGCGGATTCACGCTACCCTCCCACAAAAGCTGTCTACAGCTGAGAGACCAGCTTTCACAGATCAGAGCCAAACTCAACCCCAAATCTAATCAAACCAGTGCTGTCCAAGACTCAAACTGAAACGTGTAAATACACGTGAGAAGTCCTCGTTAACTGCCACACACGTGGATGTCTCCCTAGTCCCTACAATACCTGTACATATGCAAGATTCATGTTTTTTTTTTACTCATAGTGTCCTGGATTCGATCAGGATTTGTTCTCAACTTTGATTGTGAAATAAAGGCAACTATTTTTTATTCACAAGCAGAGGTATGTGCTGTGCTAAGTTAATTTAGCCGATAGGTGAACTCACCAAACTGTACCTATGAATAATCATTTTTTATAAATCTAAAGTTTTCATTTAATTCAGGGTTCAGAGTAATGTTGACATTATTTCACCCATTGAGTCCACTACGGACGAAGTTTCACATGCAGGTTTCAAGACACCTGTGAGTCGATCCCTCTGGCTCTACCAACAAGATCTTTCTACTTGTCAAGATGCACTAGGGAGTCCTTCTCCATTTCCCCCAAGACAAATACTCCTTTCATACTTCAGCCACTTGAAACCGGTTCAATCTGGAAACCTGACAAAACCCGTTTTTTTTTTTCATTTACTTTTTTTTAGAGGCTCAGTTGTGTTTTAGACAGTAAGATCACTTATAGCAGGGGAACAAAAAAAAAGTAAATCTTAAGATTTTTCCACATTAGAACAAACACTGGATACCTTAAGAACATTGACTGAAGGACATAGACATTCAATAGCACATTTATTGTCAATTGAGCATAGTTTTCCCACTGATTCTTCCTTTGGCGAGTTTTAATTCAACCCTTGGGTGTGAATGGGGCATTAAGTCTCTGTTCTACCAGGTGGCGCATCTTGTTAAGGCACTGTTCTAAGGCATGGATGTGCCCCACGGCCCAAATAATACATTCGGGTCATTTCAAATAGAGGAAAACAATATTTAATTTTTTTTTTTTTTTTTTTTTTTTTTTTTTTTTAAAGCAGTGTGTGACCCCTGACCTGGATCTGCTTGGCGTTGAACTCCTTGGTGCCCCGGAAGACGTAGCTCTTGGCGATGCCCTCGCAGCTGAGCTCGTGCACCTGCACCATGCGGCCGAAGGTGATGAGGCCCACCAGGGCGTCGGGCGGCAGCAGGCTGAGGGACATCTGCAGCGACTCCCGCAGCGCCTGCAGGTCCTCCTCCTCCAGACAGGTGTCCACCACGTACAGGAAGATCAGCGGCGTCTGGGGTCCGTGCTGTGTGGGGGGTTTAGGTCATCACCAGTCATCATTACATTACATTTATTTGGCAGACGCTTTTATCCAAAGTGCATTTCATGGCCATGGACAACTACAAAACACAGGTTCGATAAGATACAATACTCATTTCGTACAGCTATTTCTAGCCAAGAACACAGTTTAGTTCACACAGTGAACACTGTTCCACAGCGTCCACATCAGGGATCTTTAAATCCTGGGGGGGGGTCGGGCCACAGTCTCTTTGCTTTTCGGTGAGCTGAGTCACCCCTTTTCCAAGCCTAAAATGGCCTCCCAAGTGAAAGGTAAACCTACAGATTCTCTGACCCTTCAGGGCTGTGTTTAGAGAACTACTCCTGCCGACAAGTTACACAACACGTGTGCTTAGCAGCTCTTATCGAGGAAGACGAGCACGGTGTACTTTATATACATCATCTATTTACACAGACGGGTATCAGCTGGAGTGGTGGCGTCGTGCTCAATCGCACCGCGGCAGTCAGTGACATCACACAGCTCGGCGCGCAGTGACATCACACAGCTCGGCGCGTTTACCTGCACAATGTACTCGATGGTGGAGAACTGGGGCATGAGCTCGGCGGGCTGGTTCACGTCCGAAATGCCCGCGTAGGAGGGAGGGAACTGCCAACGTCAAGAGCAGAGGAGGAAACGGCAGGTGAGGTTACGTAAGAGCGCCGGGCGTTATCACAACATCGGCGTCGGCGCGTCATGTGAATGGAAAGAATTCCCGAGCATCATACTCACAGGGTTCCTCTGGAAGCAGAAGTTGCACGCCCATATTTTGGCTCTGAAGTCGACTTGACTAAAAAAAAAAAGATAAAAAAAGAAAGAAAGAGACAAAGCGATTGATAAGGAGTCCCCAAACTGAAGAACAAAAATAAACTCAACCTTCAGATAAACCCTTCAGAGTATCAGAGGACAGGAAATTCTTCCTCGGCTCAGGGTGTAGTCCTGCAGGCACCGTCTATCTCTCTGACGCATTTAGACATCATTTACATTATGCCACGAACGCTTTTGCTCAGAGCAACTGAAACAGCGTAGGTGTTCTTTTCATACAGTCCATTCCATTCACTGAATCAACGCCACAAGAGATGGAAAAACTTGCAACCTCTTTACAAGCTATGTTCTCTACCCACTGTACTACACTACTTCTATAGGGCGGCAGTGCAGTGTAGTGCACAGCACAAGAGATGGAAAAACGCAAAACAGAGGGTTGTAGTTCAACTGAATTTCCATTAAATGGGAATATTTTAACCAAAACATACCGCAATATACAGAATTACCTCTGTATGTGCATTTCCCCCCAAAAAGGATTCACTATGCTAAGCTAACATTTTATATTTGAAATTGGGCAAAATTAGCAAAATTCCCAAGCTTAACTTCCAACGGATTGTTTCCAGAAGTTTCTGGGAATTTCCCCAGAAATTTTCTGACCCTTTGCAACACTACTTGTGACCAAAAGGTTGCAGGGTGGATTCCCAGTTAGGACACTGCTTTTGTACTATTGATGAAGGTTCTTAACCTGAATTGTTGCGGTGTATGTCCAACAGCATAAATGGATACTTTGCTAAATAAATGCAAAGGTTGTCCCAGTTGCTCTGGATAAGATTGCCTGCTAAATGACTGTAATGGAATACTACACAATAGGCACACTCTAGAACCTATTGTTTTCAAGGGGAGGGTCCATAATTTCAGTATTAACTCTCCCACCCCAGGTCTGTGATCACTATCTTAACCCCCCCCCCCCCCCCATCACCCCACCCACCCCCAATATACACACACAATTGCCACCCTTTTTAACAGGTTCTGAGGTTTCCTTTGGATGCCTTTGAGCCTGGGTTGGGGGTCCCTGGATCAAAACCATTTGAAACCCCCCCCTACTGTAGAATGCTCTAGAATGAGGGTTGAGAACCGGTGAACTGGTAAACGCAGACCCCACTCCACACCTCCCCGGTGCTTACCAGAGCGGGTTGAGCACAGCCTTGCAGGTAGCTCGGCTGCAGAGGACGGGCTCGTACTGCACGGGCGGCAGGTCCGGTCTTTCCTTCAGGGGGGTGAACAGGCAGGAGACCGGCACCACCAGCCGGGTGGCCTCCAGGCGACTCGAGGGCCACAGATTCCAGCTGAAGCGCACGCCGTCCCTGTCCTCATTCTGCTGGATGAACTCCTGGTACGTTGCCATGAGGGCTACACGGAGAACAGAGAGACGAAGATAAATAAAGCGTTACGCGCATTAAAATAACCACATTCAATACGCCGTCATCGTTAACGCGACGCTCCGTCGGAGTTCACTCCTCTTGCGCTCGGAGAGCAGTAGGGTGGACAGGCTTTCTTTGATCAATGAAATGATCAATTAAAGGAGGGCTCCATGCTGACATTTTTTTTTCCAAAGAGGCACATGTGCGCCAAAGTTGAACATTTTAAGAACACACTAATTCATCCCGAATAGTAGATGTGCTCCTAAATTATTTCTCCAGTTAGCACGCATTGCTTTTCACTTGCAAATGTGAAGCACCTGGAGCACCGTAAAACCGTGTAAAGCAACAGTTCACACAGTGTGTGCACCTCTCCGGTTGCCTGTTTTCAAGTGAAAACAAAGACCATCCACCCTGCATCTCTCCCAAGGGCAAGAGCTACCCTAGTACTCAGTCGATATTTGTAACGATTCATTTATGTGGTTATCGCAATTAGAACGCCAACTGAGAACAAAACGAGAATCTCATTTTCATCATATATAAAAATGACCCACTTCCACTGTCCTTATGAACACATACCTGTACCAGAAATTGAGGTAATCACAAAAAGACGAATAACTTAATCCACTGGAGCGCGTTGGTGCTTTATCTGTACTTAGCAGAGTCTGCCAGACTGTTTTATAGTCATCACGCCTTAACCGTGACGGAGGAGGACTGCAAGTCAACGTCAGGTAAACCTGCTTGACAGGTATTCGTGCATGAAAGATACGTGCGAATATTCATCTAACTACTAAAGTTAGACCAAGCACGCAAACAGGTCACACCCTTAATCTAAAAATGTTAAATATCACTGGGTTAATTTAACTGGCACTTTGCCAACTAAAGTTCATTTGCTGTAAAGTTAGCTACCGTTTGTCAGTTAGGTAACTTTCAGCAATGTATGTTGAAACACATGGCTATTAGCTTAACTCAGATCTTTAAACATCCAGCACATCTTATCTGCTTTTTTCGCTTAAGTCAGCAAACCTAAAATTGACCCACTGATGTACACTTTAGCGACATCTAGAATAATACGGTCAATATATTGATTAAGCAACACAGAAAGAATCGCTGGGCAAATGCAACGTATTTTTGGCAGGGATATCTAGTGACAACTAACTGAACCAGGCATATTATTCCATTTTTGCTAATATGGAAATAACTACAGCAAGCTTCGATGATGTTTGCTTACGAAGTTAACATTGACGTTAAAAATATTAAGTACTGCTTGCTGACATTTCCAAGCTAACTATCCATTAGAGAAGCTGGTTCCTCACTGTGTCAGAAAGAGTAAGTTTACAGTGAACTACTCGTATTCTACATAAATTCGTGGCGTCCAGAAAGCTCTTCGTCTATCAACTTATGTGGCCAATTAGCAAGATAGCTAAACTAGCATTAGACATTTTCGTGGTCGTAAAAAACGTACTAAACCGACTGCTAGCAATGTTATGGTTAATTCTCTATCCCAGATATAACTTCCACGTCCAAATTCGTATGGCAATATAAAGCTACCATTATCATAGATGTAATGCGTTAGCTAGCAATTAGCACTAACAACGTTAATTTCCAGTCGAATGCTTCACAGGAAAAGCCCTAGCACCCTAGCTAACTAATTCAAAGGCACTTGAACAAAGGATTTGACCTACCCTGAAATTAAGAACAAGCGACGATGGAGAAATGCCAGAACAGAAAGGAATGTAACTAATTTTAGCAACGAAAATATCATACATTCAAAAGTTACAGATGGATGAATAGAAATGTAACACGATACCTTCAGAATGAAAACGGTGCGGGTGCGCCGGTTCCTGTTCTCCGGAGGAATGACGTGTTGCTACAATCCGAGCTCCACCCACACTGCAATCGCTGACGACGTACAACCACGTAGGATCCAAAGACCATCTGCCAACGCTCACTGTACTAATCCTGAATATGTACAATGGGGCGTACAGTACGCTACACGGTCTCCATTATTTTTCTTCACTGCGTCTGTGTAAACAATGTCCGAATACGTGTATGTGCACACTAAAGTAGGCTGCCATTATTACCTTATATTACGATTATATTGTGTATTAAATTATCAATTTAGAACCAGTTTGAAATAGCCCTGATTTTAGGGTGACGGTATGCTCCCTAATGACCACAGACATACTTTTTTTTAAAATCAGCATACCCACTATTGCTGCATATGAATATATATTATTCATCAATAAACAATGAACTCAAATCTAGCTTGTCCCTGATCCAACCACGCGGATAAAAGACAGCGAAACAATTTAATTTCACATTAATACACTTTCAGTTGATGAAAGTGTTAGATGCCAGTCTTTAAGTTATGACTTTCACCTATACTCCAGTACGGTAGATGGCAGTAACGCATGCAGGCAGTAACAAACATACAAACCGATACGAATAAGAAGACCTCGCCTAACGCCGTTTTAATGAAGCCCGTCCACCTAGCGGTTCTTATTGTGACTAACAACCGGATACTATGAGCGCAATGTATTACAGTGTAGCCTAAGTAAACAGGTGTGATATTTTTGGCATAATTGCGCAATTGGCCTATTTTTAGTTCTCTTACCTATTTCATTATAATTTTGTTTCTGCAGCTGAACGATGTGTCTTTCAGGTATGATCAGGAACAGACATAAATATGCCAAAACGAAACTAATTGAATCATTTTTGCACATAATTTAGCCTGGTGTGAAGTATGTTATGTTCACACTTTCGAGAAAGCATGAACATTTTTAACAAAATGCAATTATTTCATTATAATCGGGGCAGACGTTTTTGTCTGATTGTCTTTACTTTCGCATTGTTGTGAAGTGGTGAAGGCTAGTGCCAACAGTTTATGCGCACCACATACCTCCCAATGAATTATAGATTACAAATATTGACCACCGCACATTAATGGGAATTTAGTACCTTTTTTGCAGTAGGCCTAATGAATTTTATTACGTGTATACATACAGCTGTAGATCAAGCGTGGAAAACTAAACTGATAAAGATAGTTTCATGTAAGTGAACAGTAGCCTAACTCATTGACTCGGTGATATTCCAATTCTTTTATGGTAGTTCTGCATTCGTATGTCTTCCAAATAAACTGAGTTGTATAGTGCACGCATATAGGCTACTGTATATTCACTTACGCCACCCATATAGATTTTTTTTATTATATTTTTGACGTATAGCCTATATCAGGTTTTGAATGACTCATCAGTATGACATGGAGACAAACAAAACAAGTGTTTTACTTGGCTATTTAAAAAGAGCAAATATTTTTCCAGTGCCTCACAGTTCATTGTAGGTAGGCTACGCATACTCTGCATTTTTTTCTATTCTAAGATGCTGTGATATTGCCATTGAACCGCATCTTCTTGCTGTCATGCGTGAAGCCAGGGCAACACATCTGTCAGCTGTAACGTAACAGGAGGGGAAAACTGCATTTTAGTCCTGCAGATGGCGATGGGCATCAACTCATTCCTTGCTCATTCCAGCAGCGAGTGGAACTGCCGGGGAGGGAGGGATAGGGAGAGAGAGAGAGAGAGAGAGAGAGAGAGAGAGAGAGAGAGGGGGGAGAAGAGACTGCGTTATCCCACCGCGGGCTACGCTTCTCAGTCGCTGCAGTCACGCTCTCTCCCTTTCTCGTGCGTTGCAGCCAATGCTCTACTCACCCCAATGCACTGGCGAAGCGCGCTCTCAGGAGAGCCTGTGCACGAGGCGGGAGGTATGCACGTCAGCTGCCCGCGAGTCAGTGAGGGTCTCTCTACTACCGGCTGCACGCAGACCCGGTAGGCTAGGAAAATGAAATAGAAGTCACTAACTTGCAAGGGCAATATACATGCTCCCTTTTGGAACGACTGGAGATCTTTATTTTGCCTTTCATTTCGTATAAGCTGTTGCACTGGATTTTCCCAATTTCTAAATAACGGGAGCAAAAATGGATTTCGAGGAAAAACCAACTGTACAATAACGTTAAATTGCACAATTTTATTCTTGCACAACGACTTGGTCAGGTGCGGATGCTGAGGTTTGGTGCCTTGATTTAAAACATTTTATGTCAGTACTTTTGCCCGAATTGGAATTATACGCATGGAGAAGGCTACGCCGCCACAGTCTCTGGTTCAGCTGACGATGTCCAAGAGCGCCGAAAGTCCGGCGGAGGATATCTCCAAGCTGTCGGACGAGGATATGTTGAAGTGGAGCAAGGAGGACCTTGTGCGGAGACTCCGAAGGGCGGAAGCTGACAAGATGAGTATAATTTTGGAACACGGGAATTTGATCCGCGAGGTGAACCGCAGCCTCCAGCTCCACCTGAACGAGATCAGAGGGCTAAAGGTAAGGAACACTTCTGCAAGGTAATGGGTGTGAACCCAAAATAATGGTATCCACGGCAACTTCAGTCTGCTTTTTCTAGCGTACAACTGTCGAACGCGCAAAACCACCGCACGATTGCGCTTTGCCTCGCGTTATTTTAAAGTTCATCAGAGGGACCGATTCATCCGAGACAATGTAATGCTGACGTCATCTGAAAGTGTGTGCATATGCGTGTCTTGAACAATATTTTGCATTTTATGAATTATGCATGGTTTTGCATGCATCACATATGAGCTAACTTGTAAAGAGAAGCCGAATAAATAATAAATTATGCGTCAAGGAAAACAAAAGCCTGTACGCTGTGTCAAATCTTGGCTGTAAATATGACTTGATCCAAGACCGGCTTATACCTACAAGCTCCTACACACACACACACACACACATACACACACACAAAGAGAAAAGTTTAGGTTGTAGCATTTGTCAACAGTTTCTAGGCAACAGAACTTCTAACCAGGAGGTTGTAGGTTCAGTTCATAGGAAGGTTTCCATCTGCACACTATTTAACCTATTATTGGTTACGTCAGTAAATCTCAAGCTGAGGGTAAATTGGTAGTATAATAGTATAATATAATGTTTGCCATGTCACTGAACATAAGGCTGTCTGCCACACAGTAAAATGCTCACTGTTAAACAAACCCAGAGTATATCTGACATCGGCAGAGTTCATTTTATCTTACTTTGACTCATATAAACTCAGCTAGAGTTAAATGAACACTGAAGACCTTAGCCGTGTTTTGCTAATGATAACCTAGAATGCTGAATGTAGGGTTGGGCCATAGAGCTCGTGATTATATACCCCCAGACTCGCCCACAACGTCCCACCCGCAGCGTCTGTGGTGTGTAGCCAGCCGAAGCAGTGAATCACTGACCCCCACGATGACTTAGCAATACATTCTGCGTCGTTTTTAAAATAAAAAAAATCCATCAAGGCCACAGGAAGACAGATTTTCAAACCAAACCCTGCCTTCTTTGCCAGCTTTCCCGACAGCTGCATGGCTAAATGACGAGTGAAGAGCATGTGAAAGCGCTAACAGTTTCTTGCAGACTTTGCTTCTCAACTGAGGTGACTTAAGGACCCAGGGTTTTAAACCTGATTCATTACAGAAGGAGATACTTGGAGTAGAATGAGGCATGTTGGATCTTTGACACATTGGTGCTTTTTGGCCAATACTTTTTCGGCTAATTAGACAGCCTGAGACAGCAGGTCCATAGGCTGGCCCATAGCAAGTTAAACATGGAGCAAATCCAAGCCGCAGGCTGACTAAAGCAGTCAATGTCATAGCAAATTGTCAAATTTCAGATGAAAGATATGACCTGGCATGTGCTGAGTGTCTCACAGACACACATACATGTACACAGGCATACATACTGTATGCACACACACATGTACTCAGACATGCACATGAACTCATATGCACTCACCTACACATACACATACACACGTGCACACACACACATGTACACGCACACACACACACACACACACACACACACACACACACACACACACACACACACGCACACACTCTGACCTCCATCAGTACTAGTCATAGTCAATAACCATCACTTACAGTCACTTGAACTTACGTACACACAAATTACCACAGATTACCAACACAGAATGTTTTTGATCTTATTGCTACTGTGTCTTTTCCGTCTTTCTGTAATTAAGATTTAAAAGAGGATGGGTTAGTCCGAGTCGGTATTTTCTGTCCACCACAAATGACAGGTGTTCAGGCGACAGTCGCCACGCGACACGGTAGAGCGAGGTTAACGTCTTTCCTCCGCGACGTCAGCGCTCACCGTTCCCCCATCTCCTTCCCCTCCGACTCAGGACGTGAACCAGAAGCTGCAGGAGGACAACCAGGAGCTGCGCGACCTGTGCTGTTTCCTGGACGACGACCGGCAGAAGGGCAAGCGGGTGTCGCGGGAGTGGCAGCGGCTGGGCCGCTACAGCGCCGGCGTCATGCGCAAGGAGGTGACGCTCTACCTGCAGCGGCTGAAGGAGCTGGAGGCGCGCCAGGAGGAGGTGCTGAAGGAGAACCTGGAGCTGAAGGAGCTGTGCCTGATGCTGGACGAGGAGCGGGGGTCCGGCGGGCCGGCGGGGGGCGGGGCGGGGGGCTGCCGGAGCTCCATCGACAGCCAGAGCAGCCTGCTGGTCCCCGGGGCGGGGCTCCTGCGGGACGTCGGGGACGGCAGCAGCACCTCCAGCGCCGGGAGCACGGACAGCCCCGACCACCTGCACCACAAGCAGCAGCTCCCCGACCACCTGCAGCGGGGGCCCCGCGGGGCCGGGGGCCCCGGGCTGTGCGGGGAGGGCCCCTGCCCCGAGCACCCGGGCCGGCTGCGGAGCACCAGCCTGGACTACCCCTTCACCATCCCGCCGCCGTCCCGCCCCCGCTGCGGCTCCGTGTCCAGCCCCGACCACCGGTCCCTGCGCGGCCACAGCCCCGAGAAGCTGGGCAAGGGCCTCGGCCGCCGCAGCCCCGAGCACAGGCCCCCCCACAAGCTCCTCCTGGGCTCCTGCCCCGGCAGCCCCGAGCACTACCCCAAGCACCGGGGCGGCGGGCTGGGGAGCGCCTGCGGGAGCCCCGAGCCCAAGCAGTCCCTGCCCGGGACGCCCGACCACCACCAGAAGGGCCGGGTGGGGCTGGGCAGCCCCGAGCCCCTCAGGCACCAGTACGGGCCCGGCGGCGGGGAGCACGTCAAGTTCGGCAGCCCCGGCAGGGAGGCCCCGCAGAGGAGGCCCGTGGGAGACGAGCTGTCGCCGCATCACCGGAGCCTCTACAACGGCATGAACGGTGGGTGTGGCCTTTCGCAGTGGGTGTGGCCTTCGCGGCGTAGGGGTTCGAGGCTCGGGGCTGACCGGGCCGCGATTCGTCTCTCTCTTCCTGTCTGACGCACGCCCTCCCCTGTGGGAACGGCAGGGCCTTAGCTGTTGGTCAGAGGCCTCTGCAGGTGGCTCAGCTTACACACTCACACACACACACACACACTCACATACACTCACACACACACACACACACTCACATACACTCACACACACACACTCACACACACACACACGCACACACACACACACACACACACACACACACACACACACACACACACACACACATACACACACACACACACACACACACACACACACACACACACTCACACACACGCACAGCTCACTGATGCCATTTGCTCTTTTGCTAGGCCCTTCAGCTTCGAAAAGCATTTAAAACGCATCGGCGAGAGAAATCGGCGCACAGAACCTGTGTAATTTAAAGGTGACACAACGTTAAGGACAGAAATCAATGTGGCCGTGCCATTAAGATCCATTACTGAGAATTAGCAGCGAGAAGAGAAAAAGAAGACCTCATTTCACAGGCTTCTTATCGCTTTTAAATGTTTCACCATGTAATTGATTTTGTAGCCCAGTTCCCTGTGTTATTGGAGGCAGGGAAAGAGGATTGGAACGAGATTTTGGAAGTTCTCATTTCCGGCTGAGCCCTGTCCCCTGTACGCTAGACCTGCAAGCTGTGCTAAAGAGGTTCCCTGTGCTTGGGCTATTAAATTATTCCGTGGGCCAGTTTCTGCAGGGCTCTGTCATGCGGAGTTTTTGCGGAATCCTTGCGATGCCGGGAAAAATGAAAAAATATCAAAGTATTAGCCGGGGCGTGTGCTCTCTCCCCCTAAGGTGATGGGTAATGATTTTCCTGGAGAAGAACTGCTGAGTGGTTGAGTTGACTGGAGCCACAGGACATACTCCTGGAAGTGAACTTCTGGCCCTGCCTTCCCTGGCAAAAGAGTGAAAACAGGGGTGTTTTTAAATTAGAGCTAATCCCCCCCCCCCAAAAAGGTCGACTTTGGGAGTTTTTAAAGCTTTTTTCATTTCTGAAAGTGAAGCCTTGTGAGGCTGTTAGAAGAGAAATAGCCATGAGTATGATTAATATCTAACTTTGTCCTCTTTACATTACTGCAACGGCAATTATGATACCAGAATGTAAGCAGCTACGGTATGTGTAATAACAGTAGGCGCTCAGGGTTTTCCACGCAGCAAGTGTAATGCTCAAATATTGCACTAGTATACTGCACAAGTATAATTAAACTGTCAAAATGCCACTGTAATGTAAAGTGGTACAGATACTTCTTTAGAATTGGGCCTGTAACGCCAAACCGCACCTGAACGTGTGTGTGTGTGCGTGTGTGTGTGTGTGTGTGTGTGTGTGTGTGTGTGTGTGTGTGTGTGTGTGTGTGTGTGTGTGTGTGTGTGTGTGTGTGTGTGTGTGTGTGAGTGTGTGTGTGTGTGTGTGTGTGTGTGTGTGTGTGTGTGTGTGTGTGTGTGTGTGTGTGTGTGTGTGTGTGTGTGTGTGTGTGTGTGTGTGTGTGTGTGTGTGTGTGTGTGTGTGTGTGTGTGCGTGCGTGCGTGTGTGCGTGCGTGCGTGCGTGCGTGTGCGTGCGTGCGTGTGTGCGTGCGTGTGTGTGTGTGTGTGTGTGTGTGTGTGTGTGTGTGTGTGTGTGTGTGTGTGTGTGTGTGTGTGTGTGTGTGTGTGACAATGGCCTCTCGTTGTCATGCGATCTTCAGTTTCTAGTGAAACAAGCCTTGGGGCCTGGTACTCATTTTTGCTTTATGAAACAAAGGGGAACTGTCCAATAGGAGCTGTGGGTACCCAGCAGTGCCCCGCCCCCTCTTACTGATATGAACGTGTGAAGCCGCCAATCAGACTTGATGAAATTTATGGGGTCGGCCTCTAAAAGAGGCACGCGTTTATTGACCAGCTGCGTTTCATTTTTATCTCCAGTGTTTTCCATGAGTTCTGTGCTGCAAATATCCGACTGTTTTCTTTATGTTTTCTGTTGTTGAATTTTATGGTTCGAAACTGAGTGGTGATCGGAGTTCCGGGTGTGAAAAACGTTCTGCCGTGCTGTTCAGGCAGGTTTGCGGACGGGACCACACTCTTAGGGCTTGCTGTGTCTTTTATCTTGACAAAGCAGTTAGCCAGCAGACGGATATGTGGAGAGAAGAAGTCGCGACAGGTACACCGAATGGTGAATACGCAAACAGAGGT
This sequence comes from Anguilla japonica, assembly GCA_025169545.1. Lineage (NCBI taxonomy): Eukaryota > Metazoa > Chordata > Actinopteri > Anguilliformes > Anguillidae > Anguilla > Anguilla japonica. Next base: position 3,946,334 of record CM045884.1, read on the forward strand.
AGAGCAAACTCCAGTTACTGCTGACGCCCTGTTCATGTGTGTAATGCCCTTCACCCACCAGTCAGAGACTAATACATCTCACCAGGGGATTTTAAGACCATTTGCTGATAAATGCTGTGTTTTACCTGCTTGATTATCCCGTAAGAGGTTTCGATGGAATTATTGGATTTTGTTGTTGTTGTTGTTGCTGTTGCTGGGAAAAGCTTGTGCCATGGACCCATTCAGAATGCCATTGAACCCGCGCAGCAAACAGATTTCTTGTTTCTCTAATAAATGTAGTGCGAGTAAACGTGTTTATAATGGCGGTATCACAACCCAAAGTGCCCTTTATTTTTCTGGGGATGTATCTACGAGCCTCGACCCTTACTGCTTAAAGCTCTTATCTGGAGCCTCCTCCTTGAGGCCTAAATCAAGGCCAGAGCTGTGATGTCGGTCTCGAACGCGAACATTGGTGCTTTTAAAGTAGCCTGACTGATCGTGGCTTTTTATAAAATTTTATTTCAGTTGCTGAGCACTCGGTCCGGTGTGACGCAGTTCCAGAGCGCAGGCGGCTCTCTCCCAGGCCCAATAGCCCGGGCACAAAAGTGTGGCTTTACAATCCTGAGTTTATTAGCGTCCTTCCAGGTGTGGTTGAGGAGTGTGTCGAACGGAGGGCATTTGAAAGGCCTCTAGGTTGCTTATTTGGAAGAAGGAAACCAAGGGGAAGTGGCTGGCTCTACTCACCAGGGGGAAAAAGCCTAAGTCAGTCTCGGAATCTCCATTTTCCTCACGGTGATTAGATTTCAAGATGCTTGTTGACTGTCTGGAAAATGTGGCAGTTGCATATCTTAAATTACGATTATGAAGTAGGACCGAAGGGGATCTGTTGTTGTCTGATCGTGTTGCTCTGTGACTCTAAAAAGAGGACCATTACTGGAATTGATGAAGCATGTGATCTCTATTGATGGGAGGGAGCCTCCTTTGAGATTGTTAGGAAAAATTCAAAAACGAAACCAGGGTCCCGGTGAAATGTTGCGGCCATCGATGTAAGCCTCGGACTTCACTTCACCGAGCGATGTTTCGCTGGACCGAGGAAAACCCTTTGAGGGTTTTTTTTTTCCCCGGCTTTGGTGATCACATGTTTGGTATACTGGCTTAAGCCCTCCTGACAAGCAGGGGGAAAAAAAGAATGGGGGAGAAGAAAGAGCAAAGCATCGTGGGATAGCGCCGGGGCTTGCGCGGAAGCTTGTCGGCGGCGCGCGCTAACTTCAGCAGGAACGACGGTGAGGCAGTGGCCTTTCCAGGCTCCTCCAGCGCGGGCCGGGGGCCGTGCGGCAGAGTTACAGCACTTCCGGGTGAAAACGGCTCAGCAGAAGCGCTGCTCGCCGGAGGGGCGTTTCGGGGCAGAAATCCTGCTCCACGCCGCTCCTCCTAAGCCCACGGACGCCCCGTTGACCAGACGGAATTACACCTCCGCTCCTCTGCACTGGGGTGACCTTGAAAAAAAAAAAAAAAAAACGACCCCTTTTGATTCTCGCAGCCTAAAAATAGCATCCAGGCCGATCGCTCGCCTGTTTTGCATATTTTAAGAGGGGCTCGCTCTCTCTCTCTCTCTCTCTCTCTCTCTCTCTCTCTCTCTTTTTCTCTCTCTGGCACTGTGTGATGAAAACGCCATCAATCAGTCAGTCAATCGCAGCCTGTCAATCACAGAGAGAGAGAGAGAGAGAGAGAGAGAGAAAAAAAAGCTCTGTTAAGAAATGAAAAGGCATTTTCTCGCCTGGAACGGGCAGGAGCAGAGTCCAGAACCCTTTTCGGGTTTCATGGTTCATGTTTTCTCCTTTTCTTTTCTCCTACCTCCCCAGCCGGCGCGACGATGTGGGCACTGTTTTTTGAGCTGCGGTGACTTTGATCTGGAGATGGAGCGCATTTCACTGGAAGGGAAATAAACCGCTGCTCCATTAGCAGTTAGCTGGAATTCCGGTTTCGGGTTTTTTTTCCTCTCCTAAAGAGATCTTGTGACTCGGCTTGAGTCGGCCCGACCCTCAGTCAGAGTCCTACTTACGAGAATCAAAACCTTAGGATCAGTGCAGACTTGCACGGAATATTTTTTTTTCCCCCACTCATGACAAGGCACGATTAACAACAAAGCTAGCAATTCTTAACAAGCTCTGAGATGGCGCAGTTGGCTCTCCCATTTTAGAAAATCCTATAGAACAATGCAGACTTTACATACACGTTCCATGTTGCCCATTGATTTATTGGTCGAATATCACATCAGTGTAAATCAATCATTTATGCTCCGAGCATTGCATGGGACCTCTACACGTTTGCCAATTTGGGCCATGGCCGTGGCCCTCATTGTGTCATTCACTGTACTCGTCCATAAAAGAAATAAAAAAAACGGAGATCTAATATAGCGAGGATTAATATTCTGTTAGTGCTCCCGGGGAGCGGTTTGAGTGCAGGATGTTGTTATTTCCGCATCAATGCTGTCTAGTGCTCATGGACATAAGTGGGGATCATAAACGTAAACATTTTGTGTAGTGATGTACAAATGTTATACTGAAGGATGCTGTGTTCTGGTGTGGAGGTACCATTTTCTGTCATGTTGTCAACAGTCAATCTCCTGGCAAGTAATTTGTTTTATAAGCATGCTTGAAATTCATGTATGTTTTGCTTCGATGCCACCAAATTTAATTTGGGTCAAACCCTTTTATGAAGTTGGGGAGGCGGGGGGCTTTACCCACAGGGTGTTCATTAAGGTCCATTCCAATAAAATATTTTGGGAACCCCCAGAGAATAGATTGCTACTTTAACAGTAGCATGTTTACAGGCCATTTTACGAGGGATGTGTCCTCTACATGCCACATCAGCCATGAACTTTGATCATTTCATTTTGAGCAGAAGCAATAGGTAATAACTAGCTGTGAAATTATGTCACCGGGGTGAATGTTGCTGAACATTTTCAGCTAACTATCTAGCGGCGAAGGTTCTGATTATCCGGCTCATTTTATTAAGCGATGTACTTTGAACCGTGATGGCGGTGTACCCGGCGAATTCGGCCGGAACTCGGCCCGATTAGCCAGCTAAAGATGTGAAATGTTAAAGCACCCGGAGACCCACTGAAATCAGGTCACCACCGGTTCGGTGGCAAACCGCTCAGCGTTGTCTTTGGCTGGTGCAGCTGTTTGCACCACCAGTCGCCTGAATGGTGTGGATATGGAATTAATCTATGGCAGGGGTGCATAACTCCAGTCCTGGAAGCCAGGTGTGCATGCTGGTTTGTTTTTCCTACCGATTACCTTAGTTTCAGTGTACTGACAGCTCTATAAACCACGCTGGTTCACTCCTGTACTTGAGCACGGTAAAATCTTTAGCATGCACTTGCAGCCTGCGGCTGTAGCTGTTGTTTATACAAATGTCAGAACAAGATATCCAACCATCCATTATCTATACCTGCTTATTTCTGTCTAGGGTTACAGGGAGTGCTGGAGCCTATCCCAGCATGCATTGGCGTGAGAGGCAGTAATATGCCCTGGACAGGCTGCCAATCTATTGCAGGGCACCTACTCACACACTTATACCTAGGGGCAATTTAGAGTCTCCAATTAACCTAGGCTGCATGTCTTGGAATGTGGAAGGAAACCGTAGTGCCCGGAGGAAACCCACACAGACACGGGGAGAACATGCAAACTCCACCCCATTCCGGGATTCAAACCCAGAGCAAGTTATGATTGGGCTAATTAAATAATTAAGAGCTGAAATTGGCGCAAAAAAATCTTGAAACAGATCGGTGCTTGTTTTGCACCCCTGTCATGCTGTATAACAGAAGCAGCTTTTATGCTACTCAGATTGGGTCATGCCTGGTTTACACAGGGAATGAATGAAAGCCAGTGCTGATGCTGGCAACATCTGAGGCTTTGAAACTGACAGTTGGACGTGTGTAATTCCATAGGCTGCTCAGTCCGCGCCGTTCCCTTTCTTCCGATTCTATCGTACGCTTAACGGCCGGCCTTGAGAGGAAACGAGAAAAACAGAACGCCTGAAAATGATTTCACGCGAGACGCGAACGAGGTTTAACCCATTAAAGGCGTCAAATTAGGATGGATTATCGTTGCGTTGTGTCAGGAAGCAGCAGACGCAGCGAAAAACCTGTTTCCCAAGCGTCTTCCTTGTGAATCAGGCCTTCATTAATCTCTGGGCTACGTTCAGGGAGAGGATGAGGGCCGGAAAAAAAAACAACATTCCTCCCACAGTTGTAAGGAGGTGACCTGAAGTCTACCTTCTCATGATGCTGAGGGTGTAGAATGGTTGTCTCCTCTCCTCTTTCCAGTGAGCCAGTGGAGTTGCTTTGGGAAAAGACTGAAACGGATGTGAAAAGGGGAATGGATTCCAGTAATGTTCAGCTGCAATTATCCTCTAACCGCACTGCTCTAATTGTGATTGAATGGGTGTCTGTTGGAATTATGTTGTGTGGAATTATATACTGAGTCTTGCAGTGGGCATGTTCTATAGATGGAAAAAACCTTGGTCGTTTTATTCTTTTATTTTATGCACCAGGTGAATCCCATTGGGGGCTCTGGCCAAGAGGCTGCAGTCATAAACTTTCCGATAGCATAAAATACAAAATTGCACAGTGTAGTACAGTTCAAAATGATAAAAAAATAGAGAGGGTTTGTATGTCTAATTTCATTTGTTTTAAATAATTATATTTAGGTGGGAAAAAACACGATCAGTTAACGATCAAAACACCGTTATTAACAACTTATTATTATTGTTATTATAAATTTGGTTTTTGTTGTCATCGCCATCAACACTTAAGCTAATCAATCAGCTTGATAAAATAACCAGAGTTGTCATGAGGCTCAACTGATTTTTACACAGACAGTGCATAAACTAGGTTAACTAGCTAAACTAGCTGGCTAAACTAACCAAGAACAGGGTGGTTAGAGACAGTTACCACTGCTTCCATTCTCAGAATAGCCCATATAGATGAACTCCCTACACTTGGACTGGAGCCCAACGCTGAATCCATTCTGAAGATATTAATGCAGAGTGTGAAGGAGTACCTACGAAATCCCAGAATCCTTTGGGGTTTCTCAGTATCAATCTTTAAGAAGCAGCAGCGCATGAATATTTCTCAGAAATGTCTTGATGTGGGTCTGTCCTTCGGGTGGTGTAAGCTATTGCTGGTCGGATTGTGTATTTGAATATTTTTCCTCAGAGGGGACTGGGGGTGGAAAAAAACAGCGAGATATCAAAATTCTTATTTGGGGCACTGTTATGCAGATGTCATTGATGAATTTTTATATTGTTTCTGAACAAAGACCTGCAGTAAAAATCAAGGATTCTTCTTTTCAAAGTAACAGAGGAAATGGTGGTCGCCATCTTTAACCACGGTGATCCCTGAAAGTGCTGAAAATATAAAATGTTGAGGCAAAATTCTCAACGGGAAGGAATGGCGACGTGTGGTCTATTCTCACTAAGTGTCAGATCCGCTGAAATGCCTTATTCAAGTCTTCATGTCCAACTTGTCATCTCCTTCTTTCTGACTGGCTCTGAAGAAAAATAGCCTTCATACCGCATTTGTGAATAACAAAGGGGTCTCTTATCTTTCACTGAAACTTTCTCTTTTTTTCTCCTGAGACCAGCTCGGTTTCTGTCTCCATTATAGGTTAGGCCCGGCTTCGGCTTACATCCTCCTGTCTTACAAGCCTGGGTCTCGGTCTCTCCCTGGAAGTGCGGGGGATTGGTTTCGGTATTGAATTCAGCGTCCGCAGGGAACCGGCCGTTGCCAGGCGTTCAGGAAACGCCTTTTGCTTTAACCCTTAAAAGGCGCGAGATCACAAATACGTGATTACAGTGTTCTTAACTGGAACATTCTGATGCTGATGGAACAGTCACTACTGGTGACTGAAAGAAACAGAGTTCTAGAACACTGACTAAAGAATAAAAAATAAATAAAAAATAAAAAAACATTCCAAAAGACCTACTTTTCAAATGGTTAACCTGGCGGAGTATCCGCTTCTGTACCTGAGCTGAATGTTGCGCCGTTCGATCCGTATCATAGCACATTAGCTCCACAGCTTTTGTAGTTCTTCTACGGCGTGGCAAGCCAGTCGTCATGTAGGTCATTTGCATGGGGAGTAACATCATGCTGATCGTCAGCGTGTGGCTGAGAGGTGAAGGAACGGCGCAGCATTCGCTCAATAACTTAGCACGTTAGCACGTTAGCTCTGCGCCTGCCGTTGCTCTTTTGCTGCAGACTCGCACGGAGCACCCGCGGCTGTATCGACACCTCAAAAAGACACAGTTTCCTTAGGGATCTTTTGGAACACCCCCTCTTCTTATGGCCATGAGTTTCAGGAACAGACTCCTCCCTGCAGGATTTGCGGAAGCTGCGGCGGCTTCCCGGCGATAGCATGTAAATGCGCACATGCATATGCATGGATGACTGCGGAGGGTCTGCAGCGGGCGGCGACAGGGACACACGGCCCCCCTGCCTCCCCGATTGAATATGCAGGGGCTCTTTGACCTCAGCTTGGCGGTACTGGGAGCGTGGAGAGGTGGGACCTGCCCCCGCACCCATCCCCCCCACCTGCACCCCCACGTTCAGATAAATGCTGATGTATCAGAGCCCCTGGTGGACAGGGAGGTGACTTAGAGGTGGCATGCTGGAGCAGCAAATTAAAAAAACACGCCACATTCTCACCCTGCTGGATATATATATATAAGATATTTAGGCACGGAGGAATACCCTCCAGTGTCTGGTGACGTGATGTCACACGTTTGCCTTGTTTTAACCAGAACTTGAAACCTGCCGCCCGGTGCATTATTGATGGATTTAACAGCTGTGTTATAGGGCTACAGGGTGCAGTTGTGAAGTGTTTGACTTGAGTGTGGATGTCGGGGGTATGGTCATTTTTCATGTCTTCCTGCTAGGACTCCTTTTAGCAGGGAAGTGTGGCATTATCTATCACAGCGTTATCCTCGTTTAATGGAGGACTCTTCGTCTCATTTGAGTGGTACTGAGCTGACCAGGTTCACACTAAGGTGTGAGATAATTCTGTCCAGTTTTGCTAGTAATCTACATGTCAGTTATGTCATTGAATATTGGTTTTGTATTGCAAATAATAACAATAAATTGAATTAAATTTAACAGAAAAAATCAGGAGCGCACAGAGAATCCTATTTTCTATTGTATTCAGTATTTTTTACATTGCTTACTACAGAAGATTCAGACAGAAAGTTATTATTCATAATTTTTCTTTTAAGAATTCTTGGTCTTTGTGTGTTTTTTAATGTATTTTTTCACATTTTGGTTACACTTGTGCATGCACACACTGCATTTGAAGTTAAATTGAATTGTCTTGCCCAGTTCATCTGAAGAACATCTACTTTGGGTCGAACAGTGTTGCTCTTTGTGTGATGGTATGAACGGAGGAAAGGTGGTAGAGGAATTAAGATGGCTGTTGTCCACATTACACTGCTCGCATTTTAGTGCACTCGCACGTGTGGCTGCGTACACGTTGTCTGGTATCTGTAGTAAAAACCAGGGAAGTCTGTTAAACTGTTGAGGTCATGTATGGAGGTGGCAGCAGCAGATGGTTTTTCACAACACTGTGAAAGCATTTTCCAGCAGATGGTTCTTCATGACACTGTGAACACAGTTTCTCTACTTTCCCTATTGTTGACTGGCGTCAATAGAGACTATGCGTTCCGACACTGCAATAAAGAGTTCTGTTTTTGGTGGAGATTGTTCAACTCCATCCATCATCTAGATTCTATGCCCGCTTATTCCTGGTCAGGGTCGTAGGAGGTGCTGGAGACTATCCCAGCATGCATTGGGTGAGAGGCAGTAATACACCCTGGACCGGTTGCCAATCATCACAGGGCACACACACACCATTCACTCACACACTCATACCTGGGGGCAATTTTGGACTGTCCAATTAACCTAACCTGCATGTCTTTGGACTGTGGGAGGATACTGGAGTACCCCCAGAGTAAAACCCACGTGGACACGGGGAGAACGTTCGAATCCAGGACCTTCTTGCTGTGAGGTGACAGTGCTACCCACTGCACCACTGTACCGCCATTGTTCAATTCGTGATAGTTTAATTCCAGCAGATAATGAATCTGGTTTTGCTGATCATTGAGTCTAACTCAAATACTTTTAGATCAGAAGGATATATTTAATTTTTCTCGCAAACATTTCCTACATCTAACGGGGCAAAATTCTCTTCTACTGTCTCCAAACAGTGTGTGATACAGTATCACACCGTACATCGTAACAGGGGAAATATAGTGAGGAGTCTTCACGAAAGAGAATAAAACCAGGTAGCGGCTAATGGCATTGTCACGTTATTTTCACCTCTGTGAATTATGAGTCTGGAGCCCGTCTTGCATTAACGACAAGCATGCGGAAGCTCCATTTCATTCCAATGGTGCACTCCTGAGTTGCATAATAGTGGGTGTAAACTTCACTGTTGTGACTGAAATGGAAACGCAAATGGATTACTGTAGGAAGAACAATCAGGGCGCAGCTCAGCTGGTCCATTGTAGCAGCGGAGTTTAATCGAACTGTGAAAACTAAAGGCACAATCTCAGTGAACTGCGACTGTTTTTTTTTCTTCCTTCTTTAGTGGACGTGTTGTGTAGAGATCCTGTCTCAGTACATTTGTACATGTTTAATCAAAGGGAATAGTACTTTGTAGGTTGTTAAAAACCGTTATTTGGGTAACTGTTCTCAGGTTAGGGCTGCCCAGCAGTGTGGGGGATTCTGGGATTTCGGGGGAATGTTTTCCTGTCTTTTAGAGAACCGCCCTGGAGTTCACACTCTCCTGGTCGCGTGGAAGAGCATCTGTTCCATCCTTTTTTTTTTTTCCAGAGTTTCTCTTTGGCAACGGTGCAAATGGAGCCGGCGCTGCTTCTCACTCCCGACGTCAGCAGCGAAGAGGGCTGGGTCAGGGGCACGGGCGAAACGAGAGGTGGAGAGAAAAAAACCAAAAAGCTCGAGAAAAATAATCGGGGGTGTATCGCAGCGGGGGAAGCAGTTTGCTTTCGCAAATGTATTAATTTGTTTGTCTGAATAGAGGCAGTCGTGATGGTGGAGGCTGTGGGGGGTGGGGAGTGAGGGGGTGGGGGGGGGGTGGGGGGGGTGGCTGGTGGAAGGGGCTTGTTGATGCCCGAACAAGTGTTGACAGAACATTGTTGTCAGGGCCGCAGACAGATTGTCAGAAGCAGAGATATTGAGCGTGTTAAAGATGAGGCAGAGCTGTGGGAGGAATATGTAAACAATAGCGGGCGAATGGCTGGGCCGTTAAACTGGAAAGCACTTATGAAAATCGGTGTGGAGAAGAAGGGGGTGGGGCTAACTGGGTGGGAGGGGCTTCACGAGGGGGAGGGGCTTCCCAGTCAATGAGGCGGAGCTTTGGGAGAGTTTGTCTTTAATGTGGTAATGAAAATTTCAGTTAAGATTGAAGGCGGTATTTCTATTGTATTGGAAAAGTATAAACTGCACTAAATGGTCCACTTAACAATTTCCACATCATTTTTCAATTTTATAGTGGTTGTTTATTCTTGCTTTCGTAGCTTTGTTCTGCTAAGCTGGAAAAGATAAATTACCTCATCTTACCATTTCAGTTGTAGCGTTTCCTACAATTTAACACACCAAAGAATTGTAATCGTTCTATAAAAAGACTGTGATCGATATCAGACCACCGTGATTATTCTTAGGTTTTTTTTCTCTGAATCGCAGGTTTTTTTTTTTGCACGAATGCGTGAGCAGCACCTGCCCCTCTTCCCTCACGAACTGCCATTTTCCTCAACAGGGCGAGGGGGAGATCGAGGAACTTGCCACGGTTATTTATTTAATTTATTTTTTTCTTCTTCGTCTTTTTTTCTTTCTTTCTTTCTTTCTTTTTTTTTTTCTTTCCCGCCGCCGAGCTCAGGTTGCAGTGTTTCCTGCGGTTATTTTTAGAGCGCGGCGGAGCGAGGTGGGATGGCAGCTCTGTGCGTGATGCCGGGGCGCGGATGTGAAAGGACGTGCCGGGCGGAAAAAAAGGGGTAGCGTAGCGATGCTGCGTTTTAGCGCATCGCACGCTGTCAGCCAACCCCCCCCCTCCCCCCGCCCCTCCTAAAAACCCTGACAGCCATGCAGAAAGGGAGGGAGGGTTCTGGGGGTGGGGGGCAGGTCCTCCAGCATTCACTGAGCAACTTGATTGGAGGCCAGCTCTGTCAATCAACTTGTATTCAAGCCTAATTTAGGGAGGTGGGGTGGGGGGGTCATATTTGATCTGATTCTGGTCTGGGAAAATAACCTCTTTACCCACCAGGTGTCTTCAAATCCCCCCCCCCCCACACACACACACACTCCCCTGTATAGTTTGGAAGAGTGCCCCCCACTCCCCACCCCACCCCATCCCCCCGCTCTAGTCCTTGTACTGAAACTGTAGCCACTTAGCTTGTGTATAAACCAGTAATTTGTGATTCTGTTTTTTTTTCTCTACCACATCAAGTGCTTTTAACTTGGCCTGCTTGTCTGGATCATATTACTTTCAGGGAAAAAAAATCCTCTCCTTGCACTAGCAGTCAGATCTGGGATGTGAAAGCTGATACCATTATCCTTGATTCTCTGTTTGCTGTGTGCCGATTTTGTAAATCCATTTTCTTGCATTTCTGTCCTTTTTTTGCGGGGGGGGGGGGGGGGGGGGGGGGGGGGGCTGTTATTCTTGGTTTTCGTGGCACAATGCTTGTAATTCATCCTCACAGATGGGTCAGTGGAACAGGCTCAAACACGAGGACTTTAGGAAACGAAAAGCTCTCCTAAAACCTCCCCCAGCTGTGCTTAGAAATCTGCCATGTTCCAGTCCTGCTCTCCCTTTGGGGGCAAACCCTACCTTCCTGTTTGGTGGGGGGGGGGGGGGGGGGGGGGGGGGGGGGGGGAGGCCATTGCCGTGTGACCTTTGAGAAAAACAAGGACGAACGAGACTGTATTCTATTGTCACTATTAGGAGAATGTCTTTCACAGTGACGAACTTCAGCCGGGCGCTCGCTATCGATTGCTTTTGACCTCCCTTTTCCAGAGTTGTCTTCCTTAATTTCTTCATTTCATCACGTAAAAAAAAACCCACAAGAAAAAAAGGGCTGACCATTGCAGTAACGTGAAATGTTACGGTGAAAATCAACGGCTGGTGAACTTTTCCAGCGGTAGGTGAGCGAGTGGGGGGGGGGCTGGAGCCCAGAGACAATCAGAGAGACACGCTGGCATGCTTTTCCAGTGGATGGTTTTTTTTCCTCCGGATTAAAAAAAAAATAAAAACAGTCCTCTTCCATTACAGTCAGAGACGCTTTCTCAGAGATGTTGCCCACACAGCCACGACGAGACCCACTGCTATGCTAGCCTGCTTTGATTGCTGTTGAATTCCTTGGGCATACAGCTTGTTTAGTTTCTGTGAAACGCATTATTGAAGTTAAATAGTCACTTGGCACCATTTTGCCATCAATAATTTGCTAGGTCAAAAAATAAGTTTTAGGAATAGCAATTTTTCTGAAGATGTATAGAGAGTGGGCAGTTTTTTGGATTTGAGTAACTTGGCTCTGTTTACCTTAAAAAACATTTTTGTTGAGATTAGATTATACAATACTGCAGTTTGTCGCTAACACCAAGGCAGCAGGCTAACACAATGGCTCTTATATACAGTTCTATATATACTTTCAGCAGTAATAGCGTGCTTTAAATTCATTGCTGAATAGATATGCAATATTCCATATGCATGCAGACCCCGAAAGTAGGCCAACAGCTGCCTCTCTGACTCTGATTTGCATCGCATTTTTTTTCTTTTCGTAAAAAAACAACAAAAAAAAAAAAAACCTTTTCTCCCCATTGTTATTAAACACAGAATATCTCGCGTATTTAATTGCTGTGCGCACGCCGGCAAACTCTTGACCATTGTCAGCTGACGCCTTCAGCCAATAGGAGAACACAAAGAGATAAAAAAAGCACAGCTCCAGATAAGAGAACGCAAAGGCTCAAGCGGGGAATGTGCCTGCCGTGTGTGGGCGGTTTATTTCATTATTTCTGTTTATTTATTTATTTATTTATTTATTTATTTTTCTCTCCTCACATGCTGGCGAAAGTTCTATTTTTATCAACTTTATTTATTCAGCATGAATTAGAGGCAGGAGAGCACGCCCGCGTGCTTGCATCAGTCGGTCAGTGGGGGTGAGAGGATATGTATTCGCCACCGCCCTCCCACCCCCCTTCTGCACCCCCCCCCCCCCCCCCCACCCGTATTCCCACCCCCCCCCCCCCCCCTTACCCCCCCCCCCCCCCCCCCCCCGTATTCGCCACCGCTCCCCCCACCCCCCCTTCTGCCCCCCCCCATATATTCGCCACTGCCCCCCCCCCCCCCTTCTGCCCCCCCCCCATATTCACCACCGCCCCCCCCCCCCCCCCCCCCCCCCCCCCCCTCCGCACGGCTCGTGTAAAAAAAAAAATAGGCCACTCGGCCGTAATCCCACACGTTATGATGACTGCGCTGGGCTCCCTTGTGAGCACCCTTTGATAGTCGCGGAGGAGAACACACGACCAAAAAAAAGAACGAGTGAAAACACAGCGGGTGGTAGAACCGTAGCGGGTGTAGCATCTTCAGAGGCGGGGTTCGCTGCCAGCGCTCCCCCCCCCCCCCCCCCCCCCGGTCCCTGTGCATCTTTCACACCACACGCACGCGTGGACGTCTGTTAGCACCGGCGCTACGTGTTGCATCACCAGCACAGTGCAGTGCAGTGCAGTGCAGTGCAGTGCAGCAGGGTATGCTGCTAACCCACACGCCTAAATGTAATAAACAAAAAACATGTATTTCTGCTGTCAAGGTATGTGAAGAATTATGGTTATAATGCTACGCTGGCATTTTTGTGAGAATGAGATGATAGTTGTATTGGATATCTGATATGTTTTTGTATGTGTGTTGGATAACGATAATGAAAAAACAGCCAATCGCACACCTAATGCGTGTTCAGCAATGAGAACGTTCACAGCCAACCACATTCTATTGTTACGGCTGCTGTTGAACGATTTCAAATTAAAGGTTCTGTTTTGTTCACCTATGATGTCACCTTAAGTAAGATAGATGCACCCTCAAGAGGGACAGCGATTTTTCACTGCAGATTAAGCGGATTTTTACAGAAAAGTTAGGAACAAATGACATTATCGAAATCTAATATAAAAGTAAAATTATTGACGACTTGTTCTCTTGGCATATTCCCCTTTGGCAGCCATTTTTGCTGGCCGGTTCAGTACCTTTTCCATCTGTTAGCTAAGGCCAGTGGCCAGAAAAAAAAGTTTTCATTTGTTAGGGAGAGTTAGCCTTTTTGAATCTCCATCCCTTTACCTCAGAATTGGACCTGCCTCATGTCCTTAAACAGCATGGTGGGACAAAGATGCTGGGCCATAGCTTACACTGATAGTATGGCCATCATCATCTTCATCATCGTCACAATCTATTACAAATCAACGGTGCCAACTGCCGTTTAACCCGAGCAGTTTCGTTCAGCCCGATTACAGTTCTCTGTTTGTTAGCTATGCGTGGGGAATGGTAATTCCTTCCTTGGGCAGATGCCCTTGTCAAGGGCAACAGAACTCTTTCAACTGCCGAGCGGCACGAAAAGTGCGGGGTACCGGGGCATTAAGCACCCCCCCCCCCCCCCATCTCCCCGCCCCTCCACCCCCGGCCAAACTCAGCGCACCTCGGCCGTGGAGCTGGGTGCCCGGGGGGCACGAACCACAGCTCTTTGAGAATGTGTAAGACCCATCAGCAGCCCGTGTTTAGAGATTCATAAGAATTCAACCCTTGCAGGGTTCCCAGGGTACGTGCATGAAAAGCATGAAAAGTGTGAAGTTGATGATTAATGCCTTCTCTGATTCCCTGGGCATCCTTTTTTTCTTCTTCTTCTTCTTCTTCTTCTTCTTCTTCTTCTTCTTCTTCTTTCTGTGGGGACACCTGTTCTGAACGTGTGCTCACAGGACGGTTTAATGCCACGGGCAAACTCAGCACCCGTCTGCCATGCCATTAATATCCGCAAAAGTAAAAACGCTCCAAAAAACAGTTTTTGTAAGTGAAAGCAAGAGTGAGAAAAGAAAAACAGAGCACAGGAAACATAAACAAAGAGATTTTGCAGGTCTTTACTTGCCCTGAGCTCTGATACAGCATTCCTGTGTATGTGTGTGTGTGTGTGTGTGTGTGTGGCTTGGATAATTGGAATTGTACTGTAAGCAAGGTGCATGGCTTTTTTAGACGCTCCCTCAGGCGGGAGAGAGACAGGCTTATTCAAATCATGCTGGTAATCAGGGCCTGGGAAAACAAACACACTCATAATAATTTTGTGTTTTGCGAAACACGGATGTGCGGTACCTCTCATGCAAACATTCGTCCGCATTACTGCCACGTGGCGCTCCCCTGTCATAATGCCCGACCGTCCCCAACTTAACAAAAAAAAAAAAAAAAAAAAAAACGGTTCTGGAGAACTATAATGGAGAGAGGGGGGGAAAGGAAAAGGGAGGGGTAGGGGGAGAAGATGGCTGTTTGTAAAAATCCGAACTTCCCCCACCTTTCTATCGTTATTTCCTGTTAGTGCGGTGGAAACCAACCCTGCTCCTGGAGATCTGCCATCCTGCTGGGTTTTTTTTCAACTCTAATTTGGCACACCTGACCCTGCTGCTCAGCAGCTCAGTGAGCAGCTCAGGCTGTTGAATGAGGCGTGCTTTGTCAGGGTTGGAGTGAAAATCTATAGGATGGTAGATCTCCAGGAACAGGAGTGGGCAGACCTGCTCTTGCTGTTGAATGAGGTGTAGCTTCGTTAGGGTTGGAGTAAAATCCTGTGACACCCCTGTGCTAGTGGAACCCTTGGCATGGTAGCTGGTCACAGTGTGAATGAGTGAGGTTTTCAGGGTCCTTCTTTAAGCCTGATACAAAGCACATCGCCAGAGTTTAACCCTGTGTGTGAGGGGGTGGCGTGCTCCCCGGTGGTCCCCGTGGAAACCGTGCCTATAGCTGCATGGGGTCTAGTTGTTACCGTCGTTACGGGAGAGAAGGGAATCCCGAACAGCTCGCCGTGTGTGTGTGTGTGTGTGTAATCAAACCGACTCCGACGGCGAAATGAGTCTCCTCCTCGCCCCGTATGCCGTGCCTGACGCGATCGTGACAGCCCCGAGGCACAGAATGAGCCGGCGAGCTGATTGGCTCATTAAAATATGAAAAGAAAAAAAAAAAGAAAAAGAGAGAAAAAAACGCAGCGGAGCTGAAACAGCTGGCTTTCAAAATTTAATTCGCCACTGTATACACGTCATTCGTCACTCCTGTTTCTCTTGCAAATGAGACTGCGTGCAGCACCGTTTTAAGCCGACACTTGAAATCGGGTGCATCTGCTGCAGCGTATTTACGGATTTTCTTGCCCCCCGTGGGTTTGTTAGCGTCCTGCGCTCGTGGACGTTAGCATTGCCCCTTCAGGAATGCGCACTGCGTTGCCTGTCTTGGTGGTCAGTTTTTTTATGGCCCATTACGTGCTAATGGTGAGTTGTTTTTCCTGGAAGGACTCACCGCTTGATAAATGCCAACTCCCGCATTTACAATGGATGCTGCATGCTTTTCAAGCCGCATGAATTATTGATGTTGCAGATTTCCGAAAGATCTGAGTGGCTGGATGTGAAATAGCAGTGCGCTGACTGCCATAAACTTGCCCCGAGAAAATTAATAAAGCGATTTTTGGCCTAACCCAACCCAGACTGGGACCAGAGCCAGCAGAACTTAAATATTTAATTTATTCATAAAATCCATCCAGACCTGGTACAGATCATTAACCCTTTGCAGAGCAGGTTTTTTTGCAGTGTTTTTGTTTTCTTCTTTTTTTCAAAATGCCAGTGTTTAGTGTTCTAGAACTCCGTTGCTTTCAGTTACCGGCAGTGATTGTGACATCAG
Organism: Anguilla japonica; assembly: GCA_025169545.1. Classification (NCBI taxonomy): domain Eukaryota; kingdom Metazoa; phylum Chordata; class Actinopteri; order Anguilliformes; family Anguillidae; genus Anguilla; species Anguilla japonica. The sequence goes on from CM045884.1 coordinate 3,962,290, forward strand.
CATTAGAATGTTCAGTTAAGAGCATTCTAATCACGCATTTCTGATTGTACACCTTAAAGGGTTATGTTTTTTTAGTATTTGTATTTGAAATTACTTTTTTTTAAAAAAAAGAAAAACAGCATTTCCTATTTGAGAAATCTTAATAGTTCTTTTTAAAAAAAATATAAAACGCAAATGCGTTTACTGTGACATTTAAAATGATTTCATCAGCTTGTGGGATACATTTCATACATAGCACTTAAAAGGAGCGAATGCTCCATTTAGTCAGCTTTAAGGCACGTAAAACCCAGAAGAAGAGCGTTCCACTAAGAGTCATTTTATCCCTCCGCGAGCGTCTTTGATGACTGCAGACCCAAAATAGTCATAAAGCCAGTAGCGAGCAGTGTGCGTAAAAGGCTCCTCTGTCTCAGAGCTCTCAGACAGAAGAGAGACTCTTATTTACTTTGTGGAGATGCTGCAATGTAATGCAAGCTTCCCGAAACAAAGAGCCCGTCCGGCCCCCGGCGGTGTCCAGGGACGCGAGGCGGAGGGGAACGACGAGGCGCCTGGCGCGTGTGATTTTGCGCTTTTTTTGTGCCGTGGCTCCCGTCACCCCGAGTTGGCACCGTAGCCATAGCGACGATGACATCGTAAGCCGGTCGCAGCGTCTGATTTGTGGGGACCCCTAAACTCCCGGCTGCGTTCGTGCAAGGACCCGGGAAATGACTCTGGCCGAGATGTCCGTCTCGACCAATGAGGCGAAGCCTTGATGAGGGGGTAGCTTTTGTGGCAGCAGCTCCCCTGTTTTTTTTTTTTCCAGCCTTGTCGACCGTTGTAAGGTGCTACGGCGGCAGGTGCACCCAGACCATCCCAACTAGAGTATAAAAGGCCCGCAATAAAGTGCGTAGTGCGGCTCATTCAGTGCATAAGTATGCATAAATATGAACTGTTTGAGGTGTAAGATCGCAAATATACAGTATGATTGGAATGTCTTTTAACGTCCTAATGCTGATGTCACAATCACCACTGGCATTTGAAGGAAGTGGAGTTCTAGAACACTGGCTTAGAATTTTTAAGAAAGAAGAAAAAACTCCGAAAAAACTCTCTGCTCTTCAAAGGGTTAAGCAGTTGCACGTAGAACAAACACTGTTACAATGTAGCAGGTTGCACCATCTGCCCCCTTTTGTAAGCTTTTCTGATCTCCACACACCTCGAGCTGCCCTCAGCCATGGCCCTCGACCTTATCTGCATTCCGCCCTCTTCTCCAAACGTCCTACTTAACCTCAGCCGGTCATACTTATCAGTCACCGGTACATCTCACCTGGAGCTGGGCACCTCTGTGTTTGTTTTTTTCGGTTTGCACACACAATATACGCTGATCCTCCTGGCCGTAAAATCAGCCTCTGCTCACACACCTGGGCCTCCTCCAGCAGTGAGTGTACTCTACTACTCGACTGCTTTATTTTGGGCCTGTGCCTCCACCGGTGCCTGAAAGTAAACAATGGCCACTGGGTCTGGCTAAACCGCGTGAACTCTTTCACAGAAGAAGAAGGAGCCGGTGATGTCGACCCTCTCTCTCTTCACTGGGGAAAGTGCTGCGGGGTCATTTTCTCTGAAGAGAATGAATTTGAAGGTTTATTTACCTGCAAGTTTACACCAGTCTTTTCTCTGTTTTTTATTCAAATAGCCTGAATAATGGATGTTGTAGTCATGGGAAGAGCCGAGTAGCCTGTGTGAAATCACTCAGCATTGATCCCAATGAAAATCGCCTTTAGAGACAAGAATATTCAGGGAAAAATGTGTGTGTGCACATTTGCATGTGTGTTCGTATATGTCAGTGAGTGAGTGAGTGCATGTGTTTGTGTGAGGGTGTGTGTGTTTGTGTGTGTGTGTGAGCACCAGGGTGTGTGTGTGTATGTGGGTGTGTGCTTGGGTGTGAGGGTGTGTATATGGGTGTGTATGTGTGAGCGTCAGGGTGTGTGTGCGTGTATGTGGGTGTGTATGTGTCATCATTGAGGTGTGTGCATGTGTATGTGCGAATGTGGGTGTGTATGGGCGTGTGTGTGTGCGTGTGTGTGTCTGTGTGTTTGCACGCGTGTGGCTCCTCTGATGACAGTGGATCTGACTCAGACAGGAGGCAGGAGGCCACGCCCCCCCGCTGTGTCACACCTCTGCTTTCTCACGCCTCCCCGCCCCAGGGAAACTGCCGAAATCACAGACGAGGCTCCTCTCTGACTGGGGGGGGGTGGGGGGGGGGGAGCGCCAGACTGAACAACCGTTAGCTAGCGCGCCGCGGGCGACGGAGGCCGCGTCAGACTCCCGCGGTGCGGCAGGGTAAAGCGCCAGGGTGTGCGTGTGTGTGTGTGTGTGTGTGTGGGGGGGGGGGGGGGGGGGGTGTGTGTGTGTGTGTATGTGTGAGCGTGTGTGTGTGTGTGTGGTATGTGTGTGTGGTCTGTGGTAGTGTGTGAAGTGTGAGTGTGTATGTGTGTGTGTGTGGAGTGTGTGTGGGGTGTGTGTGGAGGGGTGTCTGGTGTGTATGTGTGTGAGTGTGTGGGTGAGGGGTGTGTGTGTCGGGGGGTGTGTGTGGTGTGTGTGGGGGGGGGGGGGGGGTGTGTGTATGGAGTCGTGTGTGTGGAGTGTGTCTGTGTGTATGTGTGAGTGTGAGGGTGTGTGTGTGTGAGGGGTGGGGGGGGGTGTGTGTGTGTGTGTGGGGGGTGTGTGTGTGTGTATGGGGTGTAGTGTGTGTGTGTGGGGGTGTGTGTATGTGGTGTGTGTTAGGGGGGTGTATATGTGTGGGGTGTGTGTGTGTGGGGGGTGTGTGTGTTTAAGATTACGACCCCGTCCTCACGAATCACACACTACCCCCCCCCCCCCCCCCCCCCGATTTCCTTTCTGTTTTCAGTTTTTTTTTTCTTCCTGATTTCCGAGAATACGTCCCCGTCGGGCGGCTGTGATTGGAGACGATGTTTTTGTGTTTCTTCAGACACGGGTTGCGTCACCTCGCCGTGATTACACAGCCTCGCATTGACAGACGCAGAAAACAAACGATGCGGAAAATTAGCGGCGCTAAGGAGCCATGCTAAGCAGCGAACCGACGTGCTAATCGGGGGCTAAATTGATTCTCTGTCTCTGTCGGTCTTTATGGCTAAAGGCTCGGGTCAGGGTGCCTCCCAAATATACTTTTACGCGGTGCAGGAGCAAGACGTCATGTTGATAGTAGCACATCTGCCTCACTGACTGGGTCACAGACTGACTTACTGCTCTGACTGACTTACTGCTCAGTTAGCTATCGCTAAATAGCAAAGCGGCATTAGTGACAGCTTAGTGTCTTTGAATACAGAGCATTTTTTAAAATCTGTTGTACTGTACAGTATCTCCGGGCTCTGTGCTGTAAGATAAGCTTGTGCGTTCCGCTGTGTATGTTATATACAGTCCATAAACTGTCCCGATGAGTGAGCCTTAACCCTTGCTTTAAATCTCAGAACTCACATTTCCCCTTCATGTGTCTGTGTGAAATGGAAATTAAAAATGAACTGTGCTTGCGGTCCGTCCTCCCCCTTGTGACTGTAACAGAATGTAATTGAGAAGTGTCAAAAAAAAGTGTTAACCCAAAAAAAAAAAAAGATGTTTTATTGACAAACTACCGCATTGTGTGTGTGTGTCTCAACGGTCTTGTGTTTTCTTTACAGCTTTGATATCGGCGGGTTGCTGCACCACGAACTGCAGAAGTGTAAAGCTTTGGGACAGGTAAGAGTCCTCCATTACGGCTCCTTACGAACATGTACTGTAGGACCACTACGTATCCTGTGAGACTCTTACTCTGTAAGGGTCCGCCATTATGGCTCCTCACGAACATGTACTGTAGGACCGCTGCGTATCCTGTGAGACTCTTACTCTGCAAGGGTCTGCCTTCTGCATTTCTGTGCCATAAACTTGCGGAGGGAATTGTAGGTGTTTTTTTTCCCAGCAGGCTGTAAATGAATATAGACGTATGATGTGCATAAGATAAATAATGTTGTTTTTTTATTGTAGGATTAGTGTGTTTTTCACTGTTTTTCTGCATGGTTTCCCTTCTTATTTCACAATGAGTGCCTTTATGGGTCAAGGAAATGAAAACACTTTGGGTAAACCAGAAAAAAAAATCCTTGGGATTTGCTCAGTTTGAATTATTGTATATCGTAGTATTCATACTTTACAACCGATTTGTTGAAAACAGATTTCGCAGTTGTCCTTTGAATGATTAATGTTCTCAAGGATGCATACACATGCATGCACGTACACATGCACACACACACACACACACACACACACATGCACACACTCATTGGCTGGAGCAATTTCTCTTGCTGCCCAAGGCTACACAGCCCATGGGATGTCAAAGTCAAAGGGTCAAAGGGCATGCTCTGTGCTCAGTAATGGAACTGACTTTGTGTGCAGGCCTTATCGGTTTCTCGAGAGGCAAAGAGTTGAGCAGCATGCTTTGTGGGTCTTGGAAACCATTTTTTACCGAGTTTGCTCTTTTATTCAATTAAAGCACTTCGCTACAATTAGCATGTTCTTACAGCCATCATAGTGACAACCAAAAGTAAAGAAACGTCAGGGAAACTGAGATACACACTGTCAGTTTTAAATAAAGTTTTTTTTTAAAAAAACACACAGTGCAGCCCACAAGTCTTTGGACAGTGACACAATTATTGTTGTTGCGGCTATGCACTGCAGCACTCTGGATTTGAAATGGTCCCCTAAAATGGAGGGAACTATGTAACACAAGGGCTGCAGTTCCTTCACGGATCACCGGATTCACACGGATGTAAATGCCCTCCAATGACCTTTGACCTCTTATTGATTGTTTCATTTCAAATCCGATGTACTGGAGCACCGAGACCTATTTAATTTTTTAATAAAAAAATAGTGTCGCTGTCCAAAATACTTATGGACTGCACTGCACAAACGAGTGCGTTTGACCAACGTGAAAGCAGAACCATGACTGCACTCTTTGTGGTTCAGTAGCATGTAGCATTTATAGCATGTGATTTATAGCAGAGGAAGATGTAGATAAATGGTTGAGTTGAGGCTAAAGCTCTACCATCAAACAGATTTTTCTTCTCATGGTGTTTTAAACGGTTCGCTTGATTAATAACAAGCGTGCCAATTCAAACGAAGATCGCTTATCAGTTCAATGGCCTCTAATTTAGTTTTGCGTTTTGTTTCTCTGCTTTGCGCATTTCATATAAACAGCTTAATGATGAGCTAGAGGATCTCTATAAACAAGCTTTATGGCGTAAATTATTTAACTCACCCCGGCTGTCTTTGCTGTAAATAAAGTTGTATTTACTGTGAAACACGCAATATTTCTAAAGCCGCCGGGTCAGACCCAGTCGGACAGAAGGGGAATCGGGCATTAGCGAGTAATTAAGAGCGAGTGCTCCATGTTTTCAAGCTTCCGCTGGCTGTAAAATGAGATGCGCTATCTGCACGATCTCCTGTTCGCCGTTGCAGCTGACCACTAGCATGGCTCGTAGACTTCATTATCACATACTTTATGAACGTGGTCGTGCTGTGAACTGGCTTTGATTTGTTTGCCACACCCGTCCGTTCAGAGGGATTGTGGGAAGGTCATTAGCTTTCTTTCTTTTCTTTTTTTTTGTTCCAAGAGAGTTAAAGGTTCCTGTTCAGTATAGGTCTGTGTGTGAACTGGGCTGCCAGGTTTGCTTTATAAAGGGAGAGTTGGAGGTCATCCGATTCACCACCCTTGCCTTAAATCTGGTTCAGGCAGGATGGATGTGTTAATATTTAATGACTCAATGGCAGCAAATTTGTCCTTCGGGATATTAAAGTTCCCCATCTCAATTCTGCTGCTGAGCTTTTAATGCACACACAGATTCAGAAACATGTGTTCACATATGCACTTTCCCACACAGTATAGGACACACACACACACACACACACGCACACACACACACACACAGACACGCAGACTGCGTAAGCTACTTTAACATGCGAGGTTATACACACATGTGCACACACACACACACACACACACACACACACACACGCATGTGAATATTTCGCTTTTACACGCAAGCTTGTACACACACATGGCCACACGCACACACACACCGCAGACAGTTTGCAAAACCAATACCAATACGCCAACGGCACAGTGGATCACAGTCTTAAGACATCACAAACAGCACAAACTGTTCGGATGGCACGGTTTTATTTGAGATCCGATGCATCTCCTGGTAGTGATCGGAAAGGGGGGGGGGGGGGGCTCGTCAAAACTGCCTCTCTCCCCCCTGTGAGAGACTTTGCCTAAAGCATTGATCCCGCAGTGACGGGGGTGTCAGGCATACGTGGTCTGCCACTGGTCCTCTTTAATAATCCTGCTTCACAGTAATTAACTAACCTAATGCCTCCTTTCACTCTCCTCCTCTTTCTCTCAGAGGAAAACTAAACCTTTCTTCTTCTTTTCTTCTTTGTCCCCTCCCCAGCTTCGACGCATCCTCTTGACCCTAGCCCTTCCACGGACGTTCGCGGAGAGGTTTTTTCGCCAGTCCCCTTCGGAGGCGAAACCTGGTGAACCCCGCCCCCCCCCCACCCCCCCCCGCCCCCCCCCCCCCCCCCCCACCTCCTCGAATTACCGCGTCGACGTCCAGCGGAAGCACCGATTCGCCGCGATCCTCCAAGCTCTTCTCCCATTGGCCCACGGTCTTCATACCTCTCTCTTATGTTCCATTCCTACATATCAAACAAAAAAAAATCAAACAAAACAAAAAAACAAAAAAAAACCTGGAATCGCCATCCTTTTAGGACACGGACTAAATCCCCGGGACTGCCAAGTGGATTAACGGGTGAGAAATGGGATTTTTCCTCTGCCAACTACAAAGTTTCCTACCTCGCGCGAAGAAGAGAAAAAGTTACAAAAAAAAAATAAATAAAGTGTTGGAAACGATTGAAGTGGGACGCGAAAACAGTCCACCCTTATTGTTTACAGTCAACTGAAGCGGTTATACGCTGGGGGTAATTCATCTTCTGATAATTCTCTCTCTCTCATTCCTCAGTCTGCTGCGCTTTCTCTCACCACCAAACCCCCCACCCCCCCCCCCCCCCCCCTCCTTCCCCGCCAAACCCCCCCCCCCCACCCCCTGCCACCACCAACCCCCCCTCCCTGCTCACTCTCTGTGGAAATTCATAATTTCAGAGTGGTGATGAGACCAAAACAATTTTCCACGAAAAACTCTCTATTCTCTATGCTCCATTCTCTCCCGCTGTTTCCCACTAAAGCTATTGAACACAGCCTATTCCATTCATCTGTTCCTGACAGGACGGAACACAAGCCCTCTGGCTCCACCCCGACAATACACAGCTACACGTACTTTGTATTTTTATTTTTTTTTGGTGACCCTTTTTTAATTTTTGTTGACAAATATATACATATAGATTTTGTTGACAAATATATATATATAAGAGCTAAAAATGAAAAATTTATGTTTTTAAAGAAAGTCAAAGTAAAAAGTAAAAGAGTAGTTTAATGGATTAGTTTTCTAAATATAATAATTATTATTTTTGACTTAACAGTATTATTATAACATTATTATATGAAGAAATGTATGTACAAAATTAATAAAGTTTCCTCTTTATGTAAAATGCGTATCCTTGAACGGCGTGGTTTTTGCTAAACTATGCTACATGTTGGCACAGTGCCATTGAATATAAATTATGCCATCTATTACCCCGCCCCCCCCCCACCGCAACCCCCCCAGGGAATTACTGTGGACCAGAATCTGGGGCCTGCCACACACGTGTGCAAGGGCTGTCACAAGTGCTCAGCTGAGGAGCAGGACACCATAGAGGTCATTTCTGCATTCCCCTAGATTTTACTTCCTGTTTTCCCTGCAGTGCACCATGGGCCAGGCTCTGACAGCTGATTGAAGTCTGCTCCAGTTTGATTTTGCTCCAGTTTGCCTGGTGGGCGCCGCGGTCTTCTCCCGTTAAGGGTGTTTGTTTTATTTTTAGGTCCGCACTTGGAGATGGGCGCTCGTTTTAACGAGCCGTTGAACACACAGCGCGCTGCACATAAAGTCGGATAGCGGCTCTTTGTGCCATACCGCTGCTGCGTTTCTTTGTTGCCGTCGAGGAAAAGTAATGACCAGCTCGTTTCCACAGGGGAAAAGAACTCTCAGAGATTACAGTGGGAAAAGTTCACCGCCTGAATTGTGAAGACTCAGGCTTTTTCGTATTCATGGTGGACTTGTTTTTTTGTCTTCACAGTGAGGTTGACGCTTAAGCATCTACTGCGTATGCGTTTAATGAATCGTTCTTTTTCTCATAAAGAGAGGGCCACAGGACTCGGTCTGCCGTCGACGCGTAACCGTACAGAATGCTGTTTTTACAATAAAGCGAGGTCAGATATTGGGTTTGGCACGACGCAGCTTGTGCAGCTGGGCCCCTCTTCGGTCCCAGTGTTCAGAGGGTAAACATATTGATCAAACTGAGGGCCGTGCTGATCGCACCGAACCAGCACGACGCCACCCCAGGAAAAGCTCTCCTGCATTACGTACAGCTCAGGTGGGACCTGCTGAGAAATGTATTCAAACAAGAAGCTGACATCACCCAAAAGCAGGAGGCTGCATGTGTGTGCGTGTGCGTATGTGTGCAGGTGTGTGTGTGTGCGTGTGTTCGTGTGCGTTTGTGTGCATGCCTGTGTGTGTGTGTGTGTGTGTCTGCATGCATGCGTGTGAGTGTGTGCGCGTGTGCGTGTGTGTGCCTGCGTGCGTGTGTGTGTGCATGCATGTGTGTGTGTGTGCGTGTGTGTGTGTGTGTGAAACAGGAGATGTGCGGTTGGTAAGCGAGGCAGTAGGGGGGTCAGGGGAGGCTCTGATTAAGACGTATCGCCTGCAGGACGTCCCGAGCAGCAAAGGGCCCGAAATCGCAGTGCTGCATTGCAGCATCCCGTCCTCCCGCTGAACGCTGTCCCCCCCCCCCCACCCCCCCTCGCATAGGTATTCCCACAAGGTCAAATCAATCAATCCCCCCCCCCCCCCCCCCCCGCCGCCTGTCCATAGCCAATCATCTGATCTATAAATGCCCTGGATTACACCTGAGATTTACTCCGTCTTCTACTGCAAGGGAATCAATATTCACACTTGTGTGCAGCTGACTGGGAAATATTATTTTTAAAAAGTAGCGTGCATTCATATATATATGTGTGTGTGTGCGTGTGCGAGAGAGAGAGAGACAGAGAGAGAGGGAGAGAGAACACAATGTATTTGCAGATGTGAAAAAGTCTTTCATTGAAATATATATTTGGTATTTGTTTTGTGTATTTTTGTATGCATTAAAATGTGAGCAATGTGTGTGCCTTACCGTACAACATAGCCAGGGAAACAGAATAAGTGCGGTACAAAAACTATATAGATAATAACCGAATGAAATTATATGCTGACTAAGCATTAATGTATCCAACTAAGCTCTGAATATCTCATATATCTCAGATACCATATATGCAATCAAAACTGGCACCGAGAGACAGAAGGGTGAGTATCTTTCACACAGGCATTAAACGAGCATTTTAGACCATACTTTATATTGAGTGCAACTTAATAAGCACACATGACAAGCTCTGCTTGTCCACTTTGTATAGCAATACATAAAACATAAATGGAGTGGTATTATTCATGTGTGGGGTGTTTTTTAAGTTACACGTACTCCATTGCTTTAAGTCAGCTATCCAGCGCTGTGATTATTTATGAACAGTTATAAAGTAGTAACGCTTTCCTTGTGAAGGAGTTATAAATGCTTAATAAAGGCCTTATAAAGTTAAGCACTTAATTAGAGGTTATTCATAACGTCCCCATACAGAAATCTAGGGTTTAATTACTCCTTGTGTGTATCTCCCGGGCGGACAAAAAATTAGTAGCATTTTCATTTCTATCTTAAAAAGTAAAATCCGACATTAATTCAACACAAAGCGTATTCATCCAGTAAAATGTGAATTTTTCAGCATAACGAGGCCCGTTGGACTGCCCTGTGGTGTGGGTAGAATACCGGGATAATAAGAACAGTTTCCCTGCATGGCTACTGCTCCTGAGTCAGCCAATCAGCTCTGGGCATTTATAGCGGCTTTTTCTCTCCCACTGTGGGCGGGACATATCGGAATTTATTCTGCGTCCCCCGAAAGGACGACGTTTCAAGATGAACACCTGTGTGGGCGAAACCGTCGTCTTTTTTGATTGCGCTATAAATCACCGGGGTTTGGGACTGGCAGCAGGACGAGGGCGCCGACACCTTCAGCGTCTCTTCCATCTTCATCGTACACCTGTAAGGTACGTACGCACCTACGCAGTGAAGTGCCCAGGGTTGGGTCAGCTCTTTATACAGATAACCTTTGGTCCCACTCTGGAATGCGGGACCAAAATGTTACCTGTTAAGAGTTGAATTAACACCGTTGGGGTTGAATTAACACTGGACGTTTTAGTGTGCGCAGTCCCAGACTGTACGAACCCGTCCCTCTCAGCTCAGCCACTGATGTGTTTTTATACGCCGGGTTTCAAATCTGGGGATCTGGCCACACCTCTTATTTAAAAATGGAGGGAAATGTAACAAGACCAGGATAAAACCTAGTATATGGCTGGAACTAACACACGTGATCCGGCCGACCAAAAACCAGAGCTCAGGATTGATAATGAAACCCCCCACCCCACCCCCACCCCCCCCCCCTCAGGGGAAAAACATTCTACTGATTTAATAAGAAGACTGTCAACACTGATCTACTGATTTAAAGATTTACCTCCAAATGTAGAGAACAGTAATAAATAAATACTCAGGGTTGTTTTGAAGACGTTTAGAAAAATCCATCATGTAAGAAGATGGATTTAGTTTTTTTTTTTTTTTTTGGTTGGCTGATGCAAACAGCTGGCGAAACTGGGTCACACCCCTGCCTCAGCATTGGGTTCTCATTGGGGTCCCCCACCCTCCACCCCCCACTGACAGGGATTTGGCTCACACCCATCCTGATGGAGCCCACGGAAGTGAAGGCACCGTTTCAGGGTAATCACAGATGCTTTTGAGGGTAATCACAGACGCTTTTGAGGGTAATCACAGACCCGTTTCAGGGTAATCACAGACCCGTTTCAGGGTAATCACAGACACGTTTCAGGGTAATCACAGACGCATTTGAGGGTAATCACAGACCCGTTTCAGGGTAATCACAGACGCATTTGAGGGTAATCACAGACGGGTTTGAGGGTAATCACAGACACGTTTCAGGGTAATCACAGACCTGTTTCAGGGTAATCACTGACGCATTTGAGGGTAATCACAGACCCGTTTCAGGGTAATCACAGACACATTTGAGGGTAATCACAGACCCGTTTCAGGGTAATCACAGACACATTTGAGGGTAATCACAGACGCGTTTCAGGGTAATCACAGACGCGTTTCATTGTAATCACAGACGCGGTTGTGGAACGCTCGCAGAAGGCCCTGGCCTACAGGTGCTGGAGGATTACAGCTCTGCTAACAGGTGCCTGTTGTTTCCTGAGCGTGAACTGCACCCTTATCAGCTGCAGGGTGAAAGCAATTATCCCGCTGTCAGGAGTTTTTACAGGTCTTACATAAGATCTCTGGCTCTAAAAGGACTGCTTTCTGGCTCTTCTGAAAGGACTCTACACCACGGCGAGCTCGCTCTTAGTGTCTGAGATGCCCAAGCGCTTCTTCTTGTTTATAGTCCCTTTTTAGAGTCTATATAAAACATATCGGTAAATATTTTACTGCGACTTTGTCAATTAACCGTTCATTAACAGCCTTCTGTGTTTATGTGGAGGCGAGGGATGATGTCTGTAAAACAACCAGGAATTTGCGTTAATGAGTTAAAAAAAAAAACACAGCTGACCTCAGTTAGATGATACATAACATAACATTACATAATGATGAGAACAGGCCATTCAGCTCAACAATGCTCACCATCTTCCTGATAGATACATAGATAGATAGATAGGACAGACCTTTTTCAGTACAGTAGTCATAACAATAATATACAGAAAAGAATGTGCGAAAAATCCATTTAGCACTTACAGGATAAAACATTAATTCAGGGCTTACGGAGTAATCATTCAGCCGCAAGAAATCTGTGCCGCTATCAGTTCTCATATAGTCACAGATAAATGACAAATCACGGATTTCCTTCCAGAATAGCTTCAACTGCAATTCTTCATTGTCAAGAGCAAAATGAAACCACTTACATTCCCTGTTCTGAATCAGTTCTTAGTGGTACCCAACAGACAAAAAGGAAGTGCATTACCACGGGTGGCTTTTTGAACCTGGGACGGTAAATCCCCAACGCATATTTTAAAACACAGGTGTACTCTGTGTCTGTGGCTCCCCATCGCATGTTTAAAACACACGGGACAGGTGTATTCTGCATCTGTGGCAGTGGAGCGGAGGGGAACCTGGGACTGTAAATCTCCACCGCACATTTAAAACACGCACGGGACAGGTGTACTCTGTATCTGTGGCTCCCCATCGCACGTTTAAAACACACGGGACAGGTGTACTCTGTATCTGTGGCTCCCCATCGCACGTTTAAAACACACGGGATAGATTTACTCTGTGTCTGTGGCAGTGGAGCGGAGGTGCTGCAGCTGTCGGCAGACAGAGGCCCAGGGCCCCAGACGCCGCGCGCTGCCGACGGACCGTTAGCACGTTAGCACGTTAGCGCGCACCCGCGCACGCTAACGACGAATCGCTTCCAAAACGTGAAATGCGGTGGGCGGGCGGGCGCGGACCGGCTTTGGCGAATCGCGCGTTAATTTAACAGACGACTCGAGCGCCGCTCGGAGGCTCTTAATTACAGTTTTTTTGCGTCGACCCGCCGAGCTCGAGCTCGAGCTCCTTCCCCCGGATCCGAGGAACGGTTAATGTTTATCGACTGTGCGAAATGATGTGACAGCGAGGATCGTGGGACGGGATGGCGGGACTTAACTGCCGCGTTCCGCCCGGCTGATGGAGCCCGTTTAAAAAAACGAAATAGATTAGCGGGCGACGTTTCCGCCACCGCGCGTCGTGCCCAACTGAAAAGTCACGGTCGGGAATGCGCAACGGGACACAGGGAGATAAAACATCTCGCTCCCCCAGTACATTACGAGCGGTGTATTAATCTCACTGTAGTTATGTGCTCAGAGCCGGCTGCTGGCATAAACGGTCCATGCGGTCGTTCGGGGCCACAACCGCGGATAGGTCACACGATTCAGGTTTTAAATGTTTTTTAATGAAAAAAAAATTTTTTTTGAAAGAGATTTTAATTGTGTAGTATTACGAGGGCGGGAATAGCTTTTTAGATGTTACTGACTTGAGCCGGTCCTCCAGTTTGTGATCGCCGACAAATCCCCCCACCCTAGACTGTGATTCTGCTTCTGCCCCCCCCCCCCCCTCAGGTTACATCTTGTTTAGGGCCATCAAAACCCTGGGCCCGGGTCTGCATATGCAGCATTCTTGCTGGGTAAACCAGCATGAGAGTGAAATTTAGAGTGCTGTCAATCCTAGTCTTGCATACAACAACAAAGCGATTTGCCTTTCCAGTCCTCTTAGGTCTAAAAGGCTGAGGTTGATGTGTAGGCATTTCGGAATGCTGAACAGTGATTGGCCAGCCTTGGGGCCGGGAGGAACACGGAGCATCATTTCCCTCTCAGGAATAAACTGGCTCTCGAGATTTCTTAGCCGTGTTTTTATGTGCCATCTCGGGGCACCAATCAACCAATCAAACTTCAATCGAGAGCTCTGCTCAATCAGCCGACGGTAAAATTGTAAATGCCTGTTCCTCTGGACTGGCGGGTTCATTCGGCTGTGAATCAAGCCGCTGCCATTTCCTGTTTTACGGCCGGCTGAGGACGACTGCTGATTGGTCGGCTTGGCGACGGCAAAGATGGCGGGGTAATCGTAGATGACAGCGAATTGTGCTGCGGAGATGTCGCTACGACGATCAGAAAATGCCACGGCAAGATGGAAAAAAATATACTTGGAGGCCAGGCAGAGTAAGACCCCCATCAATAATGTAACGGAGTCACACTGTGTTAGACATTAGGACTGTGAGACCCTAAAAACATGTCAGTTCTACCATGAGCCACACGGACAGAACGTCACTTGTGTCACAGATGGCAGTTCAGCCATGTTGTACTTCGTGAGGAAAACAGACCTGGGGTCAGCCTGACTGCTTTAGCCTAAGGCCCAGAAGTGCACATTTTATTTTATTATTATTTATTTATTTTTTTTCTGCGATGACAGTCTGGTTCATCTGCCCGTCGCCAGTAGAGATCAGCTCGACAGGAAGCGGTTTGGTACCGTCAATTCGGGCCTCGCAGGAAGTGCGCCAAGCCGGTCGGGCGGCGGTGGTTCCCGTGACGACCGCGACACGGCTTCCAACGGCTCTGCCGAGTCGTGACGGAGAAAGAGGGCCGAGAGGACGCCGTCCGTTTCCGGCCATTATCTGTCACTCAGCCCCCCCCCCCCCCCCTTTACTGCCAACCGCTACGGCCACGGCGTATGTCACTAACCTTGGCTAGCCACGGGGTGTTGCACCGGCACTTTTCAGATAAGGATGGACACCTCTGATCTAGATGGAAGATGCTGAACCAAAAAACATTCAAATCCTACGTCCTGAAACTTTCAATCTTCAACAGATTTAAATCTACAGCATAATAATATAGATTTGAAAATTTAATTTGGTGGGGATTTGGTTCTCAGATCCTCTAGCATTGTAAAGCAAACAAACAACAACAAACCAGAACAAATGTCCTTATGCAGTATATTAACTAAATTTCTCTGGAATTTTACAGAAGAAACACCATCGACTGGAATAACCTTCAGAATCCACTTGTCATTTCACTGAAGGAATTAATACTCAGATAAAGATAAAGGAAGCAATGTTGGATCTATGTTATTGTTTTTGATATTCTTGGTTTTTATTGTATTTTTTACTTCTGTTGTTGTATCATTTTTGTATTTATTTCCCAGATCTCCCTTGATCCTGCGAGTCAGTGGGCTTTCCTGTTTAAATAAAAGCTGAAATTGAAATGTATACAGATGCAGTACTTATGATTGTAATACGCACTGTAAAGAAGCCCACAGAAGTCCTCACCTCCTGATGCCTCTTAGCACTTAGCCGGGACCCTTGATTTAACAACAGGGAGTAGTTTTATCACAGATTATCGTCTAATTTTCTAAATACACTGACTTACTTTAGTAGCCCCAGACGAACGATGGAGGTTCTTTTAAGGTAGACTGTTGCTGGACCACATACTGAAACAAAACACCTCCGCGGCAACCTCATAGCACCCTTTTTTTTTCTTTTTTTTTTTTTGCAAATTCACACAATAATGTGCCAGACCGCGGTGGGGTGCAGTGTCTGCAGGCGTTTGTGGTTTCCTTTCGAATCAACCCGCTAATTGAGGCCTTGGAAACGGGGTGTACGGGTTTCTTAGCCAATCGACAACATAATGACCCAGAGGTTGGCCAATCAACAGCTTAATGACCCAGAGGTTGTCCAATCAGCAGCTTAATGAAACAAAGGAAAACTCACCCAAAAAAAGAACCTGCAGGCACTGCAGCCCTCCAGGACTGGATTCTGATGCCAGCGCACTAGAATGTAAACTAAAATGCACTAATACACGAGCGTCCATTCTTATCCGAAAAGGTGTGGGTGCAGGTGTTCGTTTCAGCTCAGCATTACGAACCCTGATTCAACCAATCGTGGTCTTCAGTCAAGACCTTGATAAGTACAGGTAAATCAGGTGTCATGGTGCTCGGCAAGAACAAAAACCTGCACCCACACCGGCCCTTTTCGGATAAGACTGGACACCCCTGGTAATTGCTTATTTGTGACCATACTACATTGTCTCTGGGCATTGTGTCCACTTCCCCCCGTTGTAAAAGGCTAGAACACCCCAGTTGTGTAATATATGTGCCAGCAGGGTTACTGTGAGCACAGATAATTTTTAAAAATTAATTTATCCAGGCGAGTCCAGTTGTGGTAAAAATGTCTTTGTTAGGGGGAGCCTTGGTCAAGGGGTTACGGCACGGTGCATAAAACACGATACAGCACCGTAAAACAACAGGCGAGGAACAGAGAGAGGGTTTATGGTTCGCATGAAACTGTTAAGACGAGGAAAGCGTGGTTTATGAAGTCAGCTCCAGCACCGCGGAGCCCAGTAACTAAATGCAAAAGGAGGAAAATTGTTGCAGTTCCTCCTCATAAAAGGCCAGGACCCCCCCCTAGTTCTGTAACATTTGTGTTTGCGGGATATTTATGGGTGTGGAGTTGTGTTACATGACCCCCCCCACCCGGGTTTAATTTATACCCCTAGGCTGTGTTAAATTTTGGCTCACTCCTTGCTAGTCCTTGCTAGTGGGGTGCCATTTTGTTTAGCTAGAGTTTTTTTTCTCCTCCATGTTGTTATGACCTTTTGAGCGTCTTTGACTCCGCCTCTATCGACCCTCCTCTCTTTCCCGCTCAAATGCCACCACTGCCCTTTGACCCCCCAAAAATGGGAGTGATTACAAAATGGGTTTTATTAAAGTATAGCGCAGAGTAAAGAAAAAAAAGTGAAAAGAGTGGTGGTTAGTAAGACACTGCTCTTCCAGTGTCCTCGTGGTTGAGAGAGAGAGAGGAGGGGGGAGGGGGGGGGGAGTGGTGCAGAACAGGCTTTTTTTATTGGACACCCACCAGGTGTTTCCCATCAGCGATCACAGCTGATTGGCCACACCCACATACACGCACCTGGAACCTGAAACATAGCAGATTGAGTAAGACAAGCCTGTCTAGGACACACCACCACCTTACTGACTGCATTTTACTCTGATCGAGCACATATGGGTACTTGCGTACATCAATCAATGGCATTTACTTGAAAGGCGAAGCACAGTCAGATTCAGATATTTGCGTGCCTCATACAGATTTTCTGTCCGTGTATATGAAATCTTTCCCATGTGCTGTTTTTTTCCTTATGAGGTATTGACAAGCCTGATTTCTTGCTCAAACAGCATTTTTACAAGGCGGCTGGAAATCACTTGACCGTTGACACGCGTCGGGTGTAAAAGGATCTGAACGAGGAGGTGGGGCCGTTTTTAAAGTACACACGTTGTACTGAGCTCAGCAGTGCGGCAGTGTCTGAAGGACTGAAATATGATCATGATGTATGCATATTGAAATATAGATACGTGTTCTCCAGCTCCAACATGCACTCCCTAAATGCAAGAACTTATTTTAAATGGCTGTACGGGCGAGTGTCAATATATCAGGCTTGTGGGTAATTTCGCCTCACCAGAAATGGATTTTTTTATTTTTTATAGAGCCTGTGTGTTGTTGTGTGTGTCATGTCTGTTGTTATAGCTAAATACCCCTCTGAACCCCCCCCTCCCCTTACCTCCAGTCCTGCCCCCTGCCATACCCCCAACCCCCCCCCCCCCCCCCCCCCCCCCCCCCCCCTCAGGGTGGCACACTGCCAGTCATCCTAAAGGAATGTCTGAAAAAAAAACACAGAAATAAAACGCCTTGGCATTTATTTTATTTGTACGAGCATATGACTTTCCCTGTTGCTACCGCCTTTTATTTATTTTTTTTTTTTTTGCCGTGTGACAAAAAAAGAAAAAAGAAAAACCTCTGACTAATAGTGAGTCAGCAGAGCCGTAGATAAAGTGCCTAATATGTGTTCTTCATAACGCCCTCATTAAATGATTACTCCTCGGTTACAATAGGTGCATAATTTAAAGCTGGCACAGTAATTACCATACTGTACTGTTCTGAGATAATGGATGTCTCATTACCGCCTCTTTCTTTTTCTTTTCTAGGTCTGCCAGGGTGTAGCCAGCAGCTGACGCCCCGGCAGTCCAGATTCCTGCTCACCTTTTTTCCGGCTCGTTAAAACTTTTGGGCCAGTTTTGCTCAGATTTAAGTGGATGGAAGTTGGTCAAGTGCCACGCAGAAAACTGTTGGTCAAACAAAGACATAGTTCGAGGTAACTGGTAACATACAAAGCTATGTTATGGCCTTAACACAAAGACACACACACACACACACACACACACATGCATGCATAAACACACAAACAAACACACACAGACACACACACAGACACAGACACACACACACACACACACATATGCACACACCCACACACACAGGCCCGCTGGCCCGCTTGTGTACCCATTTTGACCTTTGACCTCTGCTGCAGAAGCTCGGATAGTTAGAGGGAAACACCTGCGCACCTGTCACTCTTCTCCAACCCTGACCTCAGGTAACCTCATGTTCTCTCTCTCCTGCACCAGAAAAAAACAGCACAGAGGCACAGAGGAACAGAGGAAAAGTTCAGGCCTCAGAAAATAAAAGTCCTGCCACGCATTTCTTCCAGCCGACTTCACTAACTAGTTCTACCTCCTGGCTGAATAATTATGCTAATTAGAGAATCCCAGGAGGTTGGAATAAAATCCTGGGGTGGACTTTTTTTTTAATGTTCTGAACCTGGATTTTCCAGGCTCTGCAGAGGCGCACTGCTGAGGAAAAAAAAAATGCAACAGGACTGCAGTGAACCTGCCCTGCCAAAAAGCTCCGCCCCCCATCCGAACACCTCCCTCCCAGCCCCCCTGAAAAGTCAGGACTCAGCTGAAAAGATGCAGGATGCTGATCGGTGATGTACGGGCCAAAGCGCTATGATCACGCATTCCAGAATCTGAGAGAGATACGAAAGGCTGGTGCCAAAGTACATAAATCAGAATCATTTTTTTTTTTTTAAACCTGAACATCTGAACTGTACGTCTAACAAATTTATAGCACGTTTTTTTTTCCTTTTTAGATTTTAATTTTCATTATTAAATTAATAATTCATAATTATTCATGATTTATTATTTTTTATTTTAATTATAAGCTGTAATGTGTGGTGTCACACTTATACCTAATGCATAAATGTTAGGACAGCTGAAAGTCCAGTTCACAGGAGTCCCATCGCGAGCGAAGAGGAGGCGAGTGGCGCGCGGGAACGCCTGGCGCAGGTGACCCCGTGACCCCGCGCGGCCCGCAGGTTCCTCTTCCTTTGAAGTGTCCGGTCGCCGCGGCGACGGGAAGGTGAAAAGCGGGCGCGGTCACAGCGGCTGGTGCGTCGCAGCAGCTGTGCAGGCGAAGGCTGCCAGGCTGTGAAATTCCAGGTACATCATTAAAAAGCAGGAGAGAGGGAGAGGAGGGGGGGAGGGAGAGAGAGAGGGAGGGGGAGTGAGGGGGAGAGAGAGAGAGACAGAGAGAGGGGAGATGTGAGGGAGAGAGGGGGGAGAGAGAGGTAGTGAGGGGGAGGGAGAGAGAGGGAGAGAGAGAGGAGCAGTGAGGGGGAGAGAGAGAGGGGGCGAAAGAGAGAGAGAGGGGGAGAGAGAGAGAGGGAGCGAGAGAGAGAAAGACTGATAAAAAAGTGTTTGAGAACCACCACACTGCATTTAAATCTTATGCAGGATCTGCCTCTGCAGAGGTAACCTCTGACTGACCTATTTCCGCACTCACCCACAAACCCACACAGACCACAGCCCGATCCCACACTCACCTGCAAGCTCACCTAGACTCCAGCCCAGTGCCCTGACCTCCTGCACACACACCTCCAACTGACACACTTTGGAGGAGGAAGAGAAGGAGAAACAAGAGGAGGAGGAGGAGGAGGTTAACGCTGAGATTATCCAGTTTAGTCAGGAGGATGTCCGTAGGTGCCTCTTTAAGGGCTGACCTGAATAAAACATGAACACCCCTTTGCAGGGCTAATAACGACATGAGAAATCAACCCCGGCTGCCATCGAACGTCCAGAAGATGTGCGGCTCGATTTCCGCGGAATGTGAAGGGGATAATCTCATCCCACTGGCCAGATGTTGACCAGGCAGAAATGCATGGGGATTAAACACATTAAGATATAACCCCCCCCCCCCCCCCCCCCCCCCCCCACGCTGCGAGCCCAGACCCCCGACCCCCAGCCCCCGCCCCCCCCCCCTCCCCCCACCCACGCCAGCCAACCCCCCCCGCCGCCAGACCACCCACCCACGCATCAGTAATCACCGACTGACCCGACGAAGTGCACTTCTCCTCGCTGCCTGTGTCAGCGAAGCCGCCGCCGCCCGCCGCCACTGCCGCCGTTTCCGCCAAGCGCCGTCCCTCCCACTCGCGGCTCGGGAATAGACCCACGAGTGCGATAAATGGCGGTAACGCTGGCGGATGAGAGGCCGGGATGCATTATTGGGGTCCGGAGATGAGAGGGGAGGAGAGAGATCGGGGGTAATTAACAGAATTTGGGGTGCACCGGCCAGGCATGCGTTCCCGCCTCGGCGACGGCGGGTGAACGCATCGGCGCCCGCCCACGGGCTGCCCGCTGGGTGGGGGCGGGAGGAGCGGGGGAAGGGGGGGGGGGGGGGGGGGGGATTGGGTTGGCGGCGGCATCTTTGTGGCTTTATTGCTCTCTCATCCTTCCGTGTCAGAAACCCAGAGCAGTGACATGAAAGAGACTTCTTTTTTTTTTGTCCTGATGGAAAAATGGCTCCGTCTCGCAGACTGAAAAGCCACTTCAAAAACAACTCAGATGCACGGCCTGATCTGGGCCTTGCCCTTTTCCCAGGCCACAAAAATGACACAGCACATGTAGACAAGCATGTATAGACATGTGAGTGTGAATATGAGATATTCAACCTCTATTTAAGGTTTTCAGATAAGACATCATTTAGTGGACACTATTACAGTAAGCACTGTTGAGTTTTCTGGAGTCTTCTGGAGTTTTTGTTATTATTTCAGTTTTAGTGTATGCTTTCAAGTGGCCCAAACGTATGTGCTGCGATTAAGGATGTTACAAACATCCATTGCAAAAAGACCCACACTCTGCAAGGGAACTAGTCACACTCTGCAATGGAATTTTTATTGGCCCACGAACCCACCTGCATCAGACTTTACAAGCTGCGGTGTGTTAAGTAAGTTTTAGCGGACATTACAGATACTCACAGAAGTGTGTGACCACCGGCCAGCTTTACCATGGCTGGTCTAAGAGCATTTGGTGGCTTGCGGCATGAAAATGTAGTTCAGGAAACTCCAAAACAGCTTTCACAGCCATGGTATGTTTCCATAGGCTGTACATATAAGCAGATTAATTTTTATAGCATATTGGCAGTTTATTGGCGTGTGTAATTACAGTGCATGGTGAACAGATATCCAGTTCATATATACAGTTTATAAATATCCCTGTTGCCTAAAGCCATAAATAAAGGCATACTGAATGCAGAATCATGACAAGGAAACTCAGTAGCCAACAGAATTGGCATTTTTTATGACGTTCCATCTTTTACCCTATTTCTTTAAATTTCACACGCTCAAAATCTCCCTGCTGGATTACCCACAGTGCCTGTTTGGCTAATTTTAAACAGTGAGCTTTTTCCCCCCTAATTTTTCCCATTGGGGTAAATCAGAAGGTCACAGAAAGAAGTTCAGCAAAAAAAAAGCCAAGTGATTTGACTTCTGATGGGCCGGCTTAATCGGACTTTTCTTTTCACAAAGCTTTCTTTTGAAGATCTAATCGCTCCTGGAGTTTTATGTTGCGACGGCTGATCTGATAAATATTTATCAAGCTGCTTGGTGCAACGTGCCCATCAGAATTACAACCATTTCTCTTTGGGGAGATGCCTGCGTTGGTACCTCAGGTGAGCTACAGTATAGAAAAGACTGAGGAGATTCATGAATTGTGCGGCAGGTGGAGTGACCACGGGCTGATTATTATTTGCACTGCAGTTTATTTTAAATTTGTGTCCGCATTCAGACTTTGTGTCCGCATTCAGAGACAATTTTTCAAAATTGATCAGACCCCTGACTCCATTGTAAGTGTGCCATTTGGTCAGGATCCATTGGTCAGGATTCATTTGTGACATCACAATGCACACTTGACAACCAGCTCTTTCCATTTGGTCACGTGGTGTGGCCCGAGTTGTCCCCCTTACTATCCCCAAGGTCGAGAAAGGTCACCGGGAACACTATCTTACCCAGGCGCTGGAATGCGTCTGTAGTATGTCTCTTCAGCACTTATCGCAAGCGTGCAGCCGTCTCCAAGAGATACCCCCCCCCCTTTTCTAATAATAACTCCTGCCTGAGAGCAACCTTAAGGAGCACGAGACTGACGAGTCGCGGCTGCTCTCAGCGCTACGGCCGGGTTAGCTACAACGGCGGCTGCCCTCAGCGCTACGGCCGGGTTAGCTGCGACGGCGGCTGCCCTCAGCGCTACGGCCGGGTTAGCTACGACGGCGGCTGCCCTCAGCACTACGCCGGGTTAGCTACGACGGCGGCTGCCCTCAGCGCTACGGCCGGGTTAGCTACGACGGCGGCTGCCCTCAGCGCTACGGCCGGGTTAGCTACGACGGCGGCTGCCCTCAGCGCTACGGCCGGGTTAGCTACGACGGCGGCTGCCCTCAGCGCTACGGCCGGGTTAGCTACGACGGCGGCTGCCCTCAGCGCTACGGCCGGGTTAGCTACGACGGCGGCTGCCCTCAGCGCTACGGCCGGGTTAGCTACGACGGCGGCCGCCCTCAGCGCTACGGCCGGGTTAGCTACGACGGCGGCCGCCCTCAGCGCTACGGCCGGGTTAGCTACGACGGCGGCCGCCCTCAGCGCTACGGCCGGGTTAGCTACGACGGCGGCTGCCCTCAGCGCTACGGCCGGGTTAGCTACGACGGCGGCTGCCCTCAGCGCTACGGCCGGGTTAGCTACGACGGCGGCTGCCCTCAGCGCTACGGCCGGGTTAGCTGCAACGGCGGCTGCCCTCAGCGCTACGGCCGGGTTAGCTACGACGGCGGCTGCCCTCAGCGCTACGGCCGGGTTAGCTACAACGGGGGCTGCCCTCAGCGCTACGGTCGGGTTAGCTACGACGGCGGCTGCCCTCAGCGCTACGGTCGGGTTAGCTGCAACGGCGGCTGCCCTCAGCGCTACGGCCGGGTTAGCTGCAACGGCGGCTGCCCTCAGCGCTACGGCCGGGTTAGCTACAACGGCAGCTGCGGTTAGCCCAGACGCGCGATTCCACGTCTCTGTCAAACTCAAAATCGATAACTGTGCGCGTGCGCGATTGAGATGGGAAGCGTCCGCACGTCCCACTCAGCTGATGTGTGGCTTCTGCGACTGTGTCCCCGCACACCGACCGATCTTTGTGATCCAGACTGGTGAGGAGACATTTCAATTTAAATGAAATTTCTGTATATTGTCTTTTCTGTATACAGTCTAAAACAAGTAAGTATGACACTCATGATATTATAGTAATATATAAATGTACAATAATGATAATAATAATAATAATAATAATAATAATAATAATAATAATAATAATAATAATAATATACTTTATCGTCACAATACTAACAGAAAATTAATGTAATAAAAGGACAGCCAGCTTAATTCTTCTTATGTTATTCCCTAGAGTCATTTTAAATTAAACTTTTATGCAGTTTTTATGAGTAATTTGGAACTAAGGCACCTAGAAAGTAGATTACTGTTTTGTTCCCCCTTCTGGCTAAACTTCCCTGTATCCAGGGTAGCTGTAAATATTCTTTTAAATTCTTTAAGAAACAAAACTTCAGATGGTTCCACCGCTGATTAATTAAACATTTTAAACGTTATTCATTTTAACTAACATTTAGTCCTGGCTTCATTTCAAAGGAAAACGCGAGGATCCATTCGCAACTATCGCCACGGCAGGCCGCTAACGGGCAGTTTAGCAGCGATGCGGTCTGAAAGTAGCCACGTGAGTAATCCGGGCCGCCACGGCTGCGTTTGCTAACTGGCCTCCGTGGTGCCGATGGCGCTGGCGGGTCCGACAGTTGGCACCGATGCCCGTCCGCGAAGGTGCGTTCCCGCTCTGGGCCGCCCGCGATCGGCACAACCGTTAAAATAGAAATGCCACGAGGCCTAAAAAGAGATAAACTGCCTTTTTACCGAGGCTGTTAAAACTCAGCTTTTCCACACATTTAGCCGCCATTTGCTCTTTAGCTTTCGCGCTCGGGACAGTGGAAAGCGGGGGGCTTCCGGTGGACGCGCCCCGTAGCCGAATTTAGACTGAGCCCCTCCCGACCCTGCAGCCGCCCCCCCCCCCACCTGCCGGCTGCACGTCCCGCCCGAAATGCGTATTAGTGTCGCTTAGCTGCGTTAATTATCTGCAGTGTTGGTTCATGGCTGATTAATAAGATGCAATTATATGGTTCCTGGGAATGTAAACAGATCTGTGGAGATTCTTGCTGGAGAGAGAGGGTGGGGGGGGGGGGGGGGGAGGTGGGGGGGGGGGGCAGGAGAGAGTGAGGGGGAATGAGAAAGTGTTTGTTGTTGTTACTACAGTTAGACATGGCAGTTGTTCAGTTCAATTTGTGTTCATGCTCTGAATGTTGTTCTGTATTTCTATATGTGTACACTCAGAGAGACAGAGAGAGAGAGAGAGAGAGAGAGAGATCAGATGGAGCATGCAAAGAAGTTTGTTCCATTGCCATTGTGGCCTGCCAAGTTGGAGCTTTTTATGACATCATACTACTTTCCATCCAATGAAAAGACAGGATGATGAGACGGTGACATGATTACAGGAAGGATCCCACGAGGCCATTGGATATGCAACCGCCTGGGTAATCTGTGTGGGAGGAGCTACAAGAGTTTGTTAACCAATGCCCTGCTGATACTGCTACTTTGCAGTGAACAGCAGTACCATGTCAAACCTCATTAATCAGTTGCCCTAACAATAGCCAGACCTGGTTTATACTAATCTGATGTGAGATACATCTGCCCAGATTTGCAGAGAAGCCAACGGTCAGTTATATCTTCTGACAACCGGCCTTGTGTAGGCGGGGCTCAAATCGAAGGCAGCAGTTCACGAAACCTCAACCACCCACTCGTAACATAAACGTTGGCTAAAACTTGCTTAGGGCCAATCAGATTGCAGCAAACCAGACAAACTGTAACCTCCCACACAAGATCCTCTTGAGCAAGGTTGCATTAGTGCATTAATTAGAAACCGCAACGAGGCAGGTTCTGCTCATCACAATAAGACGCTTTCTGTAAAACCACAGAACCCGGAATGGCACCCAATGCTGTGCAACGGGAGTGCATATTTGCATCCGTGGCAAGGAGGACCAGGGCACCAGCACAGCCCCCCGTGAAAAGGGAGACTGCGTTTTCTTCCCTGTCAGGTTCGGAGATGAAGAACAGAGGCCGGTCACACCGGGGGAAATGCTCACACGGTGCAAGAAACACCACTGCCTGAGCGTTAGGGGGCGAATAAATTGCTCTCCCCGATGCCACGAGCCGGGGAGACCGGTCTGATTGGGCCGCGGGCCTTGAATGGGTGGTAATGATGTGTAATGTCTTGAGAAGGATGCCCGAGGCGTCTTATTACGCTCGAGCTCAGCGGGGACTTTTGCGATATGAATTCACAGGCAACGGGCAGCAGCGGCTCACGAACGAAACCGAGTGCTTTTTTTTTTTTTCCCGGATTTTTTTTTAGTACACCGAGCAGGGAAATGAAGAGGAGGAGGCCTCATCTACGTGCGCGACGAACGGCAAGGTCAATTAAAACCTTCGGCCGGCGATAGCATACCCCCGGGAAGAGCTTCTCGAAAGGATCGGATTAACGGCAGCTCAGAAACATAATTAATGAGTAATTTAGTGCTGGTAATAGGCGTGCTTCTGCAATTCTGATATTTCTTCTATCTGGAATACACACACTCATATACAGTACGCTTGGTATATACACCCACTCGTGTACATTCACGCATCTGTGTAAAAGCATTACATTACATTACAGGCATTTAGAAGACACTCTTATCCAGAGCGACTTACACAACTATTTTCATTGAACTTACATTTGCATCCATTTATACAGCTGGATTTATAATGAAGCAATGCAGGTTACCTTGCTCAAGGGTACAACGGCACTATCCTACCTGGGAATCGAACCTGTGACCTTTAGGTTACCCAGACCAGGTCCCTACCCATTATAGTCCTCGGCTGCCCAAAAAAAGCAGACTTCTAGGCTTCCATTCAAAATGTGACACAAACGTTGTCATGACTCTATTTGCTGTGTGGATGCAGGGAAATGGCGTATACTGTTATCATTGTACTATTACATGCTCTTAATTCCCAGAGCTGGATATTTACAAAAGCTTTGTATCGCAGTAATCGCATTTTATTTTCAGGTTAACCTTACAGACAGGAGCTATGAGAGCTCTGCCCAGCCTGGGATTCGACCCCGCAACCCCAGCAGTCCAGTCCACCTCTGCTAATGTGTTCCCTGCACTGCTACCCTGTAGCAGTTTTATTGCATACTTTCTGAGATAAGCAGTCGCTGCTTCGCCTGTTACGGTCTTCTCTGGTGTTTTAAGGATAAGCCACAGACACTACCTCACTCTGTAAGGTCAGGGCCTCTTGTTGCACAACCCCCTCCCACACAGGCAGCAACTCACGGCAGACCTGGATTTCTGGTATTCATCACCGTGCTAGAAAATAAAATAAGAGAAATACTCAACGTGTCACCAGTGAGTCATGAGGTAAGGAATTGTATATGCAGATTGTTCTCTTTTTTTGCACTTTTTATCATTGCATTTTTTTTTCATGCTTAATTTCATAGTCATATATAATATCAGCATTATCTTCCAGAAAACGACTCTCAAGTGAAACAGATTTAAGGCCACCGGCCTTTGACCGGTTATGTTTTTTTTATTTTCTGGCTGCAGTCACAGTAGAGATTTTTTTTTTTTCCCAAACACTTAAGTGGACGCCGTGTCCTTGCCTTGATGGATGTTGGGGGTCAGAGCTTATCG
Organism: Anguilla japonica; assembly: GCA_025169545.1. Classification (NCBI taxonomy): domain Eukaryota; kingdom Metazoa; phylum Chordata; class Actinopteri; order Anguilliformes; family Anguillidae; genus Anguilla; species Anguilla japonica. Next base: position 3,989,105 of record CM045884.1, read on the forward strand.
AGATCTCTCTGGCATGAAGCAGCAGTTTGAACAACGAGTGGACAGGAAGGCACTCCATCAGGGAGAAATGACCCACATCCTGTATCTCTCTAATCCTGAGAGAGAGGAGGGAGAAAGAGAGAGAGCGAGAGAGAGAGAGAGAGAGAGAGAGAGAGACAGACAGACAGACGCACACACACCTGACATCAGTTACTGATATTTTTTGTATATATTTTTATATTTTTCATATAACAAATTCATAGTCTAGGATTCATTGTATATAGCTTGTATGTTGTAACCACTGCTTTGGCAACACAACACAAGTGCCTATATTCGTCATGCCAATAAAGCACTTTGAAATTGAAAATTGAGAGAGAGAGAGAGAGAGAGAGAGAGAGAGAGAGAGAGAGAGAGAGAGAGAGAGAGAGAGAGAGAGAGAGAGAGAGAGAGAGAGGAGAGAGAGAGAGAGAGAGAGAGAGTGTTTGTTGTTGTAGTTACTAAAATTAGACATGGCAATTGTTCAGTTCAATTTATGTTCTTTTTTGTATTTCTATATGTACACATTGGTAATATTAAATATATATGTATTTCATGTCAATAAAACAGTTTGAATTTGAATTTGGGTAGCTCATGTCTTCCTCCCCAAATGATCAGTCACCAGTGTTGGTCCCTAATACTCTTAAGATGTTTTTCATTTTTTGGTTATTTTTAACATATAAGATGTTCAGTGGTTAACTAAAAGGTGAATGGGAGGTGTTTTTGCCATTTGGTCCATAGCTAGGTTTTTTCCATTTGATGGGGATACTTTCATTCCTTAGATCTTGAGTGAAAAGCAAAACAAGTTAAAAAAAAAAAAAAAAACTATGAAGCTGTCAAGCCTTTCATTGAACGAAGTCATGGCTAGCACACCAGAATTAAAGTAAATGTCAAGCAACACAAGGCAGCTTGTACAGCAGCTTTATGGTTATCAAAAAATGGCTCCAATAATATATATTTTTAAAAACTCAGAAAGTGAACTATCCCTTTAATAATTCACCATCATCTTTCCACCTGGTTTAAAGGTCCCCACTTCTGTTTTGGAAAGTGTTAACAGCATTTTCTCAGAGCTAAAAATAATCGTCCACCAGGACTCTTGCACTGTCTCACAGTCCCCGAGAGGCTGCCAGTTCAAATCCCAGCGTTGTCCCCTTGTACTCTTGCACAAGGTGAGCTACTTAATCTAAAACGGATACAATATCCATCTGTATGAAGTATCATATAAAAAAGAAACTGCGCACCATTTACTATGAAGGAAAATATTTACAAGATACATGCAAGTGAAATAATAACTATGGGGAATACTCTTCATCCTGTTTGTATTTTGATTTTGATTTTTTTTTTGTGTGTGTGTTGCAGTGATGATGTGGCACAGCCAATGGGCTGCTGAGGGCGGCTGAGGGGAATAGATTCCGTTCCCATGGCCACCGCAGGGCTACAGTGGGACTCTGGGCTGCTCTGACGAGCTGCACAACCTGTAGCATGTAGCACACCCGGCCTGCATCCACAGCTGCGGTACCCCACGGGCAGGGGCATCACACGCGGCTCATCCTTACTCAAAGCTTCCCAACGGGGCCTTCGAAAACACGCTCCCCTTCGGGCTCACACACACACACACACACCACACACACTCTCCCACACACACACACACACACACACACACATACACTCGCTCTCTCTCTCATTCTGTCTCCCTCTCGCTGTCTCTCTATCTCTCCTTTTCTCTCGCTCTGTCTCTTTCTCTCCAGTCTTAATCACTTCAAGACACCTCCCCCTGGGCACCCACTTCAATCTGTACCATGTAGGGCTCGCTCAGAAGTCAAACCTTTCTTCATTTTTTATGTGGCATGCGCTCCCCGGAGAATGATGAAAGCATTGTTCAATTATTGAAGACCCCTTTAATTTGTGACTGTCGCTACCTCTGTTACACAGGTTGTGGCCATACTCACACGTGTGTGCACAACCACACACAGACACACACGCGTACACATATATACACGGACACACACACACCTTCCCATGCACACACACACACACACACTCTCTCCCCACGCTGGAGCCTATCCCAGTGTGCATTCAGCAGGGCACACACACCATTCACTCACAAACTCATACCTATGGGCATTTTATAGTCTCCAATTAGCCTGTCTGCATGTCCAAAGACAATTGGAGACTCTAAATTGGAAGTAAACCGGAGGAAACCCACGCAGACACGGGAAGAACATGCGAACTCCACACAGAAAGGCCCAGGCCAGGATTCGAACCCAGGACCTTCTTGCTGTGCTACCCCCACTCCACCACCATACATACGCAGCATCCCCGAATCACACAAACGCTGCTGTTTTTGCTCACAAAATAATAATATCATGACATAATTTGACAATAAATCCCCGCGCTCTTAAAGTAGACCAGAACCCCGCGCGATACAGCGAGGGAAGATTTCATGTTGTTTTTATGTGGGGTTCAGTGGCTGTTGGAGTAGATGGGACACATAATGGCTTTTATTGATGAACACATTGCGCAAAGTGCAATATCTTCTCTGGTGGCCATTTGCCAAAATGATTTTTTTTTTTTTTTTTCATTCCCAGGAAGATAATATTATTCCCAGGAAACTTTGTATGAAGCTGTAAGCTCGGGCAGTCGAAGACCGCAAAGATTTGGGTTTAATTTGCTGGGAAAATAAACTGTTATGCTTCCGCTGGCTGTCCGTTTATAGATGTGGAAATGGCAGAGCCGGCTCTAATGCGGTTCTTGGGCTTAATTAGTGCAGTGGTGCTGCTGTGAGCTACTTCACCTCAGCAGGTCTGTGCCTCAGTCCCACTGCTCATCTGTTCCTCTTAAATTTAAAAATCAGGCATCAGATGTGGATTTTTATGCAGTGTCGTAAATGTATTGTGCAGATGTCCAAAGAGAAAATTCCACCGAAATCGTTGATCAATCAATCAATCAATAAATCAATCAAGATCATGACTGAGCTGAATTCAGTTGAGAGTACAGCTATACTTACTATGATACCGTATTAGTGTATGATTCATTATCTAGCAAGTTCACTTTAAAAGGTATACATTAAAGGTTCTCTGTAACAAGACATCTCTCCTGTGTTGCAAATGTGACCTAATATGTTTTTTATGAAGCAAGATCAGGCCCTTTCTGCCTATTGGCTCCTGTTTCATCCTGTTTTGAGTTATAAACCAATTACAGAGCACTTAGGCTCATCTCCGCCGAGATCCGAATGAATAAAGAACGATAGGGGGGGTGGTTATCTCAGATGCATAAAGCCACCTGTCAATCATGCATCCATTCATCCATCCATTATCTATCTTATCTTATAGATAATGGTCGCGGGGAGTGCTGGAGCGCTATCCCAGCATGCACTGGGCGAGAGAGAGGAATACACCCTGATCGGGCCGCCAGTCTATCGCAGGGGAACACACACAGTTCACTCACCATTCACCCACACACTCATACCTATTGGAAATTTAGGGTATCCAATTGGCCTACCCATATGTCTCTGAACTCGCTGTTTTCGCTGACCAGGACACGGAAAGGAAGAAGAAGCAGCAGACAGTCTGGAATTTCTAGCACCTCTCAGTGTCCTTGCGTCTTTTTTTCCCCTTTCTTTCTTTCTTTATTTCTTTCTTTCTTTCTTCTTATTATCAGAGAGAAGGAGCTTTATCTTCCGTCAGGGCCCTTGTGTCAACACAGGTAACAAATGGGATTTACTAGGACCCATTTGGGCAGAGCATCGATTAAACGATGACTGTTCATGGAGGGGGGGGGGGGGGGGAGTTGGGGGGGGGGGGGGGCGGGGAGGGGCCGTTGCCCCCCCCCTCCACCCCCCCGCAGTTTCTGTCAGGCGTGCAGCTCCATGATGAAATGACCTCTGTGGCCACTAAATAAAAAAAAGGGGGGGGGGGGAGGTGGGTGGGGGCAGGAGAGGTGATAAAGAGGTGATTCAGCGACGGTAAATACCGCAATCTTAGGAGGCCATTTTCCCCGAACCCGCCGCACGGGGTGATTGATTTGCCCGGGCGTCCGCCGGTAAGCCTGCTGAGAAATCAGGGCCCTATTCGCGCGGATCCCGCGGAAACCGGCGGTAACGTTTCGTGCATTTTCCCCACGCGCTTCCTGCTCTGCACTAAAACTCACGTGTCCTTTTTTTACACAGTCTCTGCTATTACGCTTATGGCTTGTGGAGGACGTGACAACAGCATTTTTTTAAATACATTTTTTAATTAATGTTTAAATTTCAACTGGTGTCAGTGAATGAGCCTCAGTCAGAAGCCTATATGACATGGTAATGATGTAGGTCTGAGTTCTGTACATTTACGAACTATGAACTGTAGATCGACGCGGATCTACAGGGGAAGTGGCAACGGCAGCACTGAAGAAAATATCCGAGGGTTGTTGCCCTAGCGATGACTGTTACTACGGCATCGGAAGGTAAGGCAGGGTGTAGCGATTGCCTTGTTCCCGCTGCCGGTGGAACTCGGCATGACAAAAACAAATGATGTCACGGTCATGTGACGCGCCGGGGCCGCTGGGCCGCTGTGCCCCAGAAAAGCTGGCGCTGCTCCCGCCGGCTGGTTGCCCTCGGCAACTGACTTCCTGGGAGCGCGCCAAGGCGGTCCCCCGGGTAACGGTCGAGACCCAGGTGAGCACGCAGAAGGGCACAGGTACGCTGTTAAAAACCCACCGCAGGTGCAGAACTTACCGCGTAAGCGCACGCGGAAAAAAAGGGGGGGTGATTCACACTTTTTTTTTTATTTGCCGGAATCAGGAAGGGGTCTGCGTCACTCACACACGCTGGCAACCTGAGATCCATCATTTAACGCTTGTCCTCGGGACCCCAGGAGAGGGGGGGTTTATCGGCAGATTTTCGCGTTTGCGCCGATTTGCCGTCACGGACTTTCGGTCGCGGCCGATGGCTTTTCGGGGGGGCTGATCGTCAGGGAGATCGTCAGAGCCGCCCAGCCTGAAGACCGCGTGATGAGGTGTGACTGGGTCCCTATGGCAACCGCATCCGGACCACACTTCAGCAGCTCCGTCTCCCCGTGTCTGTTGCATCCCGTTCCCCAGCTCCCGCCTGCTATTCCCACAACCCCCGCAAAGAATTAGGTCACGGCAAGCCTTTTTTTTTCTGTTTTAAAAAAATAATAATTTTTTGGGAAAAATAGTGAGGATGTTCTTTTGATGTGCGATGGAAAATATAAAAATGGACAGCGAAAATTACAATGGCTCAGTACTGAAACACGCTTTTCAGTCTTTAACAATCTTCATGCTGCTCCAATGCATAAAGTGAAGGATGTACAAAGCATGTTCCTAGTTGTGTTTTCCCCTTTTTTCCATCTTGGCAGCCATGGATTTAAAAAGACTTTTCAACCGGCTGTCAGTGAACGAGCCTCAATCAGAAATATATACGGCACGATAACGATGCAGTTCTGAGATCTGTATATCTGCGTGCTATGAACGGTAGATCAATGCAGAATAATTGATGCCTTTTTTTTTTTTTTTTTTTTACCAGGAACCGTTTATGTTTTAGTAAAATATTCTTGCAGTGCCTGAAAATTTCTTTCCAAACCTGCAGGAATTATCTCTACCTTGTCAATGTTACGGAAGCAACCCGTATACCAATATCTATCAATCTGTCAATCAGGATGAGAATGATGTGATTCTGAAGAATGTCTCTTAGAGAGCTTACAAGGAACATACAGCTGGGTCGACCATTATGACATCACCAGATTGACCTTTGTGACATCACAACCCTCATTGTCTGAACCATGCTGAGTGCAGCTGTCTAATTATGCCAAAATTCCACACAGAAATACAGGACAGAGAAGCTATATCCAGACATATAGATATAATACTGTCTGGATAGATCTTTCCCCTTGTTTATCAGGCACTACTGTTTTTTTTTTACGAGAAAACATTTTAAATGGAAAGTGTTCACTTTGCACACAGTCGTTCTTGTTGTGAGGATGCTCGTTTAAAGATTAATGAGCCTGTCAGATGCCCAAGATGTCTTTCACTGAAAGGCTCAGAGCACTCCTATCATTATGAGTTAATTGCCCATCATATGTGATCATTAACATAGGTACAAACTGTCAGGTTTGGGATACTAATTAGAGAAAATACAAACGCTTAATAAATTAAAAGCTATTGGCTAAACGTTGTAGCACCCTTAACAGAAGTGTCTCATTGACTAATTAGGCTAAATGCAGAGAATACAAAATAATAACTATGTGATCAAACACATCTGATGATACCCGAGCACGAGAGTGGAAATGAGATAATTTGCCAGGTGACACTAATGACATCCTTGTGGTTTGATCAAAATGTTCCAGCATCTTAAACATGATGGGGGGGGGGGGGGGGGGGGGGGGGGGGGGGGGGGGGGGGGGATGTGTGGGGGAGAGAACTGACAGCAGGACGTTCAATTAGCATCATCGTTATTTTAATTTTATTTTCACCCGTTCGGTTTTATTTCATCAACCTGGGCGAGAGACGCAGGCTGGCCTGTGTGCCCTCTGGAACGAGCTCGGTCAGCTTTGCTTTGGGATCACTGTGCTGATCAGCACAGTCATCGGGCCATGCGAAACTGTGCACAGTCATTTGATCAGCACAGTCATCAGGCTGGGGGACTGTGCACAGTCATTTGATCAGCACAGTCTTCATCAGGCTGGGGAGACTGTGCTGTGTGCACAGGCAGCACAGGCAGAGTGCAGGCAGCACAGTCATGCACAGGCGGCACAGGCAGAGCGCAGGCACTGAGTGTGCGCAGGGAGCTGTGCTGGTGAGATGAGGACAGAGCAAACCCTGTGCACTGTCGCTCTGGGCCAGCGGCAGAATTTGATTCGCTTTTGGAAGACAAAGATTATCAAAAACCAGCTGCTGGAGGAAGGACAGAAGAATCATTGGGTGGCTTGCACACACACACAAACACATTCACATGCATGCATACACACACACACATACACAGACACACACAGACATGCACACACACACACACACACACACACACACACACACACACACATTCACATGCATACACACACACACACACACATACACAGACACACACAGACATGCACACACACACACACACACACATTCACATGCATACACACACACACACACACATACACAGACACACACAGACATGCACACACACACACACACACAGACACACACACACGCACACAGAATGAACATCAATTCTGAAAGAGATTGACCCACCCCGTGTACAATATGCGCGTACGCTTCCCAATATAAACAAACCGCCTTAGTTTGATTAATAAATTGTAGGCTCATGTTGGCGGCCAGTCACCTTCCTGGAGCTACACCGCATGATTAAAGGTTAAAGACAAAACATTTAATGAAATTACGCCCACAGTTCCGGGCCCGACTCACTCCTTACCCGTTATTATATATTCTAAACACCGGAGATAATGATGGCATACTAGCCCCCTGAATTCTACCGGCAGTGAGGCATCGTGGGCACATTTTGACCAGCCAATGGGATTGGAGGAAAACGGCACCCGCTGCATCGGAAGATAAAGAGACCCCTTTTGCCCTCAGCCAATCAGACGGCCTTTAGAAAACAGGCGGCAAGCACCCCGCACTAAATAGAAATTCCCGCGTAGAGACGGAGACACAATGTTGTTTTGCTAGACAAAATATCACCGGGAGCTTTCTTGGCCTTTGCAGTTAATTGCTGTCAAAGTCCACCAGGCTCTCAAAGAACCTCTATCCCAAATCTTTATTGACAGGTCGGTGGAAATTGTCCTTCGGCGGAAGAGAGGCTGGTCATCAAAGAAGGGACGTAGAAACGAGCTGGGGAACATCACAGTTTTCTGACGGCAGTGGCATTACATGCAGACGATGACGCACAGAGGGAGCGGCGTGTGTGTGTGTGTGTGTGTGTGTGTGTGTGTGTGCATGTTTGGAATGTTTGCTATTTTTACACGCTGGTAACCCCTTTCACATTTGGATTATGCAACTATGCGGAGTTACATTCAGACGATCTTTAATCAGATTTAATTCTCAGCTTTTTATGGTTATTTTGTGGCTAAACATTTGTGATTTTGTGACTGCCTTTAAAGTTCTTTGAAGGCATGAAACATTGAGGCTGTCAGTCAGCGAATACTTGATATTGCTGCTGAATTCCTATGAAACAGTTTTTTTGTGTTATATTTTATCTTCAAGGACAGAGAAACAAAACACTGGGCATTCTACCTTTACTTCTCAACTTCTGAAAGTCATACAGATGTTTGGTTGTGTCATTATCCTAGCAGAATCACAACATGGACACGATGCATTTGTTCCCCTATTGCCTGACAAATTGTCTGCTTATGTATTTACATAATCCGAATGTGAAAGAGGTTATTAGCGTGTAAAAATGGCAAACATTCCAAACATGCACGCACACACGCCACACACACACACACACACACACACACACACACCGCTCCCTCTTTGAGTCATCATGTATAAACAATGCCAAGTTCTGGGAGCGTGCGGTATGTGGGGTTTGGGAGGGTGCGAGACGTGGGGCCTGGGAGGGTGCGGTATGTGGGGCCTGGGAGGGTGCGGTATGTGGTGTCTGGGAGGGTGCGGGACAATGCAGTATATATTGTGGGGTCTGGGGGGGTCTGGGACAGTATGGGTTGTGGGGTCTGGGACAGTACGGGGGGTCTGGGAGGGTGCGGTATGTGGGGTCTGGGAGGGTGCAGTACGGGGGGTCTGGGAGGGTGCGGTATGTGGGGTCTGGGAGGGTGCAGTACGGGGAGTCTGGGAGGGTGCGGTATGTGGGGTCTGGGAGGGTGGGGCCTGGGAGGGTGCAGTACGGGGGGTCGGTGGGGGTCTGGGGTGCGGTATGTGGGGTCTGGGAGGGTGCGGGGAGGGTGCGTATGTGGGGGTCTGGGAGGGTATGGGCTACGGGGGTCCTGGGGTCTGGGTTGCGGTATGTGGGGTCTGGGAGGGTGTGGGGGGTCTGGGAGGGTGCGGTATGTGGGGTCTGGGAGGGGGTGCGGGACGTGGGTCAGGGACAGGGTGTAGTCAGCTGAGGACAAGGAGCCTTCCCCCTCACCTCCGCACATTCTGATCAATAGCCAGATTGAATTTGGCTCAGTCAGCGCGATCCCGTTGGGTAGGGGGGGGGGGGGGGGGAGGGGGGGTAGGAGTGGGTGATCTGCATCCCAAAAGGGCCTCGGCCTTAGTCAGCAAAAACAGGGGTGCACTTGACACAGCCTGAGTCTCACACTGTAACTAATTAACATAACCATCCCCCCCCCCCCCCCCCCCCCCAACCCATAAAAACTCCCACAAAAATCTATTCCTCTCGTAGTCCGCAGTTCATCTCCTTCCTGGGTAACTTAAGCAACTGCAAATCCATTTTCTCAGTATCAACTTATTAATCAGTCGGCCTGCATACCTTGAACAAGCTAAGAAAGTTCACGTTCAGGGGGAGAACAGTTCATTAGTGCAACGCACACCTAGGCAAGTTTGGGAACACTGCTTCGCCGGGAACTAAGCTCATTTCAATGAAAAACACAAATGACAGAGTAGATAGCAAAATTCAAACCAGCCGACTTACAGTACATGGTGTCACGGCACTTCAGGAAGAGCCAAGCCAGTGCAAACTGAGTAGAGCTGTTGTGTTTCTACAGGAACGATCGAACAGACAACAACCTTTCCGGTGACCTCCAGTCCCCTATGAAGATGAAGGATGTGTATTCCTGATTGTTTTGTCCATTTTATCATCCCACACAACAGGACTGTGAACTATGGCTAACTTTTCTGACCAGTCGGAAAACAAAGATCTACCAAATTATTTTTTGTTACTGCACCCAGCAAGGTAATCTGACCGAGTGTAATTATGGCCTACTCGTGGGGTTTGAGTAGAGCGGAGGTGTTTGTTTGAGAGAGAGAGAGAGAGAGAGAGAGAGAGAGCAAAGGAGAGAGAGAGTGTGAGAGAGAGCAAGAGAGGAAAAAAGTGAGAGAGACAGAGCAAGAGAGCGAGAGAGAGAAACAGGAAGGGAGAGGGAGGCAGGGATTCACAACAAAAGACGAAACGCTCTGTATGACTTTGCATTTTTTTTTTCTTCCTCTCCACTTATTAATAAAGCAGATTTATCACCTTCCTGTCTGAGACGCATCCCCGCATGTGGGATGAGTTTTTAATTAGGCTGCTGATATGATTGGGGGTTGACATTTTAAAAAGGAGCCAGCAGCTCTCTGGTCGGATATGCTCTTTCTAATGAAAAATAAAGAAAGCAGTGAGAAAACAGCAGGCTGGCAAGGAGAACATGCTGAAAGATGGTGGTCTATTTTAGGACACCACTGATACCAGAAGAGTACATTTTGGCCGAAGGCACATTTGGCAGATTTGAGAAGTTTCCCTCTGAATTTCTGCATGTAAAAAGATGGACCAGTGCCTTGCTGAGAACATCACCTCTCTGTAATTTGATGTGCTTTATTTATTTTTTTGCCTGCATAATCAAATGTTCTTTAATTTAGGTTTTAGTCGCAGGAATTGTGCAAGAAAACATAAACACCCAGGCTGAGATCACCGTGATTGGCTGAGGTCTGCCCTGGACCTCAGCCAATCACGTTCTAATGTGCTACAGCACACCTAAGCTCACCTTTATTTAGCTCCTTATTAACCTTGAGCAACTTTATGCGGGTGGGCACAAGTGCAACGTTTAACAAAAACAAAAACACACCCCACTGGAATCTGCTAACAAAAATTATCAAGGCTGTGTAACTACAGTTGAGTATCCTGTACGAAACTATTTCTCTGGAGATTTATAACACTGGAGAAGCTCCTGGCACCTAAAGGGCAGTCGCCCTGGTCACTGATACTCTCTAAATGACTGCAGGAGACTGTAATACATCACATCCCCGACAGCTCCACTCAGTGCACCTGAGCCAGTGACACAGTCCCATAATGCACTGCGGCGCCTTTACTCCGGCTGTCGTGTGACTTGTGCAAGCGGCTTAATTCTCTGCCTCTGTTTTCATTATTTCGGCAAATATATAAAATAAAATAAAAAAAAAGACATGAATAAACTGAAACTAATTCATTAATAGATTCATGAATTGATAAATCAAACACATACATATGTTGCCCGGACGATGGGTTTGTGCTTTAATATTAAGTTAAGATTTCAATGTATAACTAATGTATGTGCTTATTCATTATTAATCAAGATGAATAAATAAATGTACAAAAATAATGAAATTGTGCTTTGGTTATTATCGGCCTTAATTCCACTCAGAAGTAGGCAACATCTAAAGCTGTTGGACAAACCTGTCTTATTTAAACACTTGCTTGTTGGGATGTTCTGTGTGATCTATTATTAATTCATCATTTTTTTTTGCGTTTCTTTTTTTTTCATCTGGCGCTGCAGAACACATTGCGTGTTTGTGTCTTGTTAGGAGGTCACATTTCACCCTCAGGCAAAAAAAGCAAGAAGAGAAAGATCAACAGAGCAGTGGCTTCTACCATTACAGGATCAGGGTATAAATGCACACTGCACGTGCCTCTGTTTGTGTGTGTGTGAGTGTGTGTGAATGTTTGTGTGCGTGTGTGTGTGTGTGTGAATGTGTGTGTGCGTGTGAATGTGTGTGTGCGTGTGCGTGTGCGTGTGTGTATGTGTTTCATTCATCTAGTTTTTACCCTGTTTAGAATGATTGGGTGGGTTGACAGTTGTCACCCCTGTGTCTGTTTATGTTGCTCTACAGTGCTGGACGAGGCTGCGTTTTGGGGTGAGGTGTGGGTCTTAAGCACGCGGTCAGAGCTCGGCGCGGTCACCTGACCCGTATCGCGCCGTCAGGCCGCCAATCAACGCCGCCAACTCAGGTCGAGTGGGAAGAAACACAGCGGAGGGCCTGTAGACCAGCGACGCTCTGATTGGCTGCTGAATAACAGGATGCGATCGCACGAATGCGAAAACGCAGCTGGGGACGAACCCGTAGACTGTAGAAAAAATGCTGTAGGTACGGCCGGGGCCTGTGATAGGGCTCCTGCTCTGCTGCAGCTTTAAGGGGACAGAGAGAGAGAGAGAGAAACACAGCGGCTGCAGAAGCTCGGCACGTGTTTAGCTCAGGGCAGGTCACTCCCAATGTGTGGAGGTGTGAAGTTAATGTGCACTGTGAGAGCTGGGAGGTGAGGGGTGAGGGGTGAAGGGCCAAAGGTGAGGGGTGAGGGGGTCAGAGGGACAGGTAGGGTTGAGTCCTTACAGATTCCACAGGGGTCCCGCGAAACCAGAGCTGCTGCTCCAGCACAGCCATTATGGAGCTGAGTGATGAGGAGGGGGAACCAGAGGCCTGAACCCACCCCCACACACACGCACTGAACACAGACACTGAACATGCACACACACACACACACACACACATGCTGCACACACACTGAACACAGACAATGAACACGCACACACACACACAAACACACACGCACACATGCCGCACACCACCACACATCCCCCACCCCACACACACACACATACACACATGCACGCACACATCCCCCACACCACCACACACACACACACACACACACACACACACACACATCCCCCACCCACACACACACACACACACACACACACACACACACACACACACACACACACACACACACACTCTCACACACAGGCAGCTCTCGCTGTTGCAATACCCCAGGGCAGCCACAGCCAGCCAGCAGAGACTGTGAAAGGGCACCGTCCAATCCGAGCGCTGCCTTGCGAGCGTATCCATGGTAATGAGTTTACTGTCGCCCTCTTGTTTCCAGCGACACCTCAAAGCCTGTGAACAAGCCGTCCATGACCTGTCTTCTGCTGTGAAGAGAGATTTCGCGTTACATAAGAGTCTCAAAACGATTAAAACCGTGTGAAAATCTCGCTAGATGTGACTTTCCCTAACCTTTCGAGAATCTCCAGAAATAATTATAAATATGTATAAATTGTATTAATTCGAGTACAATAGAGCAATTTCCCTCGGTGTCTTTTCATCACAAGAGAAGCCATTATGTCAAGAGCCATGGTTTATCTTTCCGCCGGCCTTGGCCAGTCTATTAAATGCTGGCATTTTAAAAAAAAAAAAACGAAAAAAGAAAGATCTTAAGAACTTAGCGTAATTCAAAGGGCACAGGCAGTAATTGCTCAGGCCGTGAAGAGCACTTTTAGACCGGCGCTGGAGGAATGAGCAAACGCGTGTTAACGTGAACGGACTCTGAACACGGCACACACCGTCCCCAAAACCCGCCCGCACAAACCCACCAAGAACCAGGGACATAAAACTGCACAGGAGGAGGTACGCCCTCAGATTAAAAGGGCTCTTTGGCTTGTCTCCATAGGGGAAACCCTGTTTAGTCCTTTACTGCTGTAGGCTAAAAAAAAGTGTGAAAGTCCCAGTTTTTATATGAAACTTAATTATGATGCTTAAATTCAATTCCATAGGCCCAACAGTAACTCAAATCAGACATTTTATTTGGGGCGGGGGGGGGGGGGGGGGGGGGGGGTTACATCACAATTTCTGTCCTAGAAGCCCTGCCTTGGACCCCCTTCCCCCATTTTACACCTTAAAAATAAGTCCACCTCAGCAAGTATTTTAGTCTTATGTTTAGGCTTAAAATCTTATTTCTATTACTTTTTTTTGGCAAATAAGACAAAAATATTGCCAATGAGGTGAGATGGTTTCACTCGTTCCAAGATTTGGCAGTGGGGAAACAGTAACTTGAAACAAGCTAATATTTTCTACTTGAGAGAGAAAAAAAAAGATTTCAAATTTTATCATGAGACTAAAATACGTGTTCAGAAAGACTTTTTTTTTGCAGTATAGGCCCTGATCGACTGAGCAAGAGAGTGAACAGATAGACGGACTGGATGAACAGACAGATGGATGGATGGACGAACAGATGGATGGATGAATGGAACGGATGGATGCACACACATTGCTTTTACACCTCCTCCGGCTCTGGATCCAGTCCGTCGGCTCGTCTTTGGACCCCGTCAGCGAGGCTTGCGCCTGACGGCCGTCTGGGAACACTCCCAACATGGCCTCCGTCCTCGTTCGCCTCGGTGCGGGACCCCCCACGCTGCCCCCGCACGCGCTGAACCGCCGTCGGGCGCTCGCCTCCGAGCGGTCCAGCCGCGTCATCTTCAGGCGTCGTAAACAAGAGTAATGATCCACACAAACTCCCCCCCGCCGCTGTGGATAATAAACAGGGAAAACAATCTTGCTGTTTCAAACATTATCGATTATTTTCAGTCGGGAGGAAAATGTACAGCTTAGCGTACTCAGGTGCACCTTATTCCCCCCTTGCAACCGCACTCTCCAAAGACCTACAGGGGCCAGAGCGGGATGTTTTAAAGCGATCTCCAAAACTGAGCTCAGGCGGGAACATCGCACTGACGTTAAAACATTCCGTGTGTGAATATTTCAACGCTGCAAGCAGATTTGGTTTCAGAGAGCTGCAAAGTCCAAACTGCACGTGGGTTTTAAGACGGCGGGGTGAGCTTTGTGTTCGACAGACATGTATGTGTCCACGCGTGTGGCGAGCGCGGAACCAGCTGCTACTGCAGGTGGACACCTGGCCGCATTACTGACATGGCAACCCCTCATTACCTGCAGCCTGGAGCTCCAGGTCCGTCACCCGGCTCCTCTAAACCGCACTATAACTGAACCGTACCATCTGGACTTCTGTTGTTCCTGTTTGCCATCACCTAGGCTGTAACCTGCTCAACCCATGCTGTTTGCTCTGATAGATCCCTTGTGGCATTTCTGCCACATTCCATTCTACTGCTACTTTACACCAGGCTGCTGGCCAGTGGAGGATGGGCTCCCCCTCTATAGCCGGGTTCCCTTGAGATTTCTTCCCATTGGGGAGTTTTTTGCTCGCCACTGTTTGAAGGTTTTCTCCCCACTGGGAGTTTTTTTTTTTTACCTCATGTACTTGATATTTGGGGGTTCAGGTCTGTGTTTGCTCTGTTCTTGCCTTGCTACTCTGTAAAACATCTTTGTGACAGTTCTTTGTAAAAAGCTCAATGCAAATAAAATTGAATTGAACTGAATATCTTCTTGGGTGAGGACAATCTCTTCTGATTGGACAATCATAAGCATGCCCTCTCAGTAAAACCCCACTTCTTTTATCATTCACTCATTCAATGCAGAGAACTGTAAGTGCTGAAATGACATGTCGACGATGGCAACCCAGCTTTCAGAGTGTACATTTGATCACCTAACAATTCATCACATCTGCACCATTCAGAAATGAGGGTGGCTTTACGCTTTACTCACAGACAGCATAATACAAGTTTTAAGTAGATTATGCTGTGGATGAGGGAATTTATCTGGCAATCGCTCAAGCTGCTGCAGGTCCTTTTCGCAGACAGAGTTTGGCAAACTCAGCAATTTACAGGGGGATATAAAAAAATAAATAAATAAAAATAAAAATCACCAATTTACACGGGATTTACTTCAGCGTGACTGTCCTCCCTGCACTGGCTCTAAATCAAACCGCGGGCAGTTAAATAAATTTTAAAATGAGAAATCAATAGTTCACCAGCCTGTGGTTCGTTCTAATTTTCGGGGGGGGTGGGGGGGGGGGGGGGGGGGGGTGGGAGGGAGGGGAGAGGGAGCGTGCCGGTAGCAGGTGGGATCGCCGGATCTCGCTCTTCGCGGCTTGTTAAACACGAAGGCGCCCGAAAGGCTTTTTTTTTTTTTTTTTTGGAAAGTCTGACAGACCTCTCGTTAGCATGCGTCAGCGGCCTGCCTGACTGCGCCTGGGGCGGCGCAGACACGGAGCGGTGAGCCGCTGAAAACCGCCGAGCTGCGCTGCTGCTGCTGCACGTCTGCTGCTGCATGTCTGCTACTGCATGTCTGCTGCATGTCTGCTGCTGCATGTCTGCTGCATGTCTGCTACTGCACATCTGCTGCATGTCTGCTGCTGCACGTCTGCTGCTGCACATCTGCTACTGCACGTCTGCTGCACGTCTGCTACTGCACGTCTGCTGCACATCTGCTGCTGCACGTCTGCTACTGCACGTCTGCTGCACGTCTGCTGCACATCTGCTGCTGCACGTCTGCTACTGCACGTCTGCTGCTGCATGTCTGCTACTGCACGTCTGCTACTGCACGTCTGCTGCTGCATGTCTGCTACTGCACATCTGCTGCACGTCTGCTGCTGCACGTCTGCTGCACGTCTGCTGCTGCACGTCTGCTACTGCACGTCTGCTGCTGCATGTCTGCTACTGCACGTCTGCTCCTGCACGTCTGCTCCTGCACGTCTGCTCCTGCACATCTGCTGCTGCACGTCTGCTGCGCTTGCAGCGCCTTCTGTCTCCCGCTGTAATGCAGATGCAACCACAGTGCTTTATCCGACTGCGCCTCCCTCAGGCAGTAGTGTGGTATAATATACGACAGTAGAGCAGTGGTGTGGCAAAATGTATTATACTACTATGGCAGTGTGGTGTAATATACTGGACTAGAAAGGCAGTGTGGTGTAATACACTCCAGTATAGGAAGGCAGAGTGGTATAATATATTACAGTAGGGCAGCAGTGTAGTATAATATATTATACTACTATGGCAGTGTGGTGTAATATCCTGGACTAGGATGGCAGCGTGGTATAATATAACACAGAAGGATAGCAGTGTAGTATAATATAATATAGTAGGGCAGTAGTGTAGTATAATATACTACACTACTATGGCAGTGTGGAATAATATACTACAGTAGGGCAGTAGTGTAGTATCATAGGTGAGGAAGTCCGCTTGTAACCTGAAGGCTGTAGGTTCTGCTGCTGTACCCTTGAGCAAGGTACCTAACCAGAACTGCTCCAGTAAATACACAACTGTGTAAACGGATGCCATGTAAACAATGGAAAAAAAAAAAGTTGTGCGTAATGAGCAATAGATGCTTACGCACAAATCCACACCCGTCCCGAGAAAAAGAGAAAAACTGCGCCTAAAGATTCATGGAATGGCAATACGGCAGCCGCGCCATGTTATTCCGTCGCTATGGACACGGGGCCTCCTTGGAATCGGCAAGCGTCCTGCGCCTAAATTTGTTCTGATATCGCTGTTCACACTTTCCATTGGCTGACAAATGTGGTCCGTCAACATTCTGCAGCGACATACATTAGCGACTACATTCCTCGTACTTGCTGAACAAATAGAAATCGCTTTCTAGGACTCTATTGAAGGTGATTTGATATTTTTTCACTACCCTCAGTTTATTTTTTTTTTTTTTTATAGATTAAACATGTTTATCGAATAGATAACCCCTCATGCAACCCTTCATTTTGTCCCCATCTTGTCCCCATCAGGAAATGCCAAAATTATGCCTGGATATGATATGGTTCAGTTGGTTGGCCCTATTAAGGAGAGAAAAAAAATAATTTTTGCTTAAAAAAAAGTTCACATGAGTATATCTCCAAAACCAAAAGTGTCAATTCAGGTGTATCATATTACATTATATTATCGTATGGAGTAACCACATCATAGAGGCATGTCAATAGGATATAGCATTGCTTTATAATGTATAAAAATATCAGTACCTGGCGAGTACCTGGCGGAAATAGGCTCAGAAAACTGGAATGTGTTTTTTTTTTGCATTTGAGCATGACTGCGTCAGTTTCTCTTGGGGATTCATGGAAATAAACACCCTCATTCCCAGAAAGTTCTTTCACTTTCACCTCCTGAATCGTCATTAGAGTGAGGTGTGGCATGAAGAGGCAGTTCTACTGATGACGTTTATTTCTGAGGCATGGGAGTTCCTCGAAGGGAGTGTTTTTTTTTAATGATGCCAAATGGTGTCATCCGGTTCAAGGAGTTCAAGGAGAAAAGGCTAACTGACTCTGGGAAGAAGCTAACTGACCCTGGGCAAAAGCTAACTGACTCTGGGAAAAAGCTAACTGACTTGGGGAAAAAGCTAACTGACCCTAGGAAAAAGCTAACTGACTTGGGGAAAAGTTAACTGACTTGGGGAAAAAGCTAACTGACCCTGGGAAAAAGCTAACTGACTTGGGGAAAAAGTTAACTGACTTGGGGAAAAAGCTAACTGAAAGGCACAGAACCTCAGTGCCTTTAGGGTGGGTGTTCAGCTCAGTGCCTTCCAACTTTTATCCAAACCATGTTACTGGTATTTATGTGACCGAAAGCCTGCACACCACAGAGACGATGCGTTGCGAAAATAAAGGTTAATGAAGAGTCGCGGGCAGCGGAGTGTGTTTATTTTGCGGTGGGGGTTTCGCACGGGTGGCTGCGCCCACTGCTCCTGCCCCCGCGGCGTGCGTCTGCGCTGCGGTCGGCTCGGGGTCGGCCCCCCCGAGGCAGCGTCTGCCACGGCCCGCCGGCTTGGCAGGCGAGCCCGTCCTCTTCCTCTCCGATGAAGAGCCATTCATCAGCTGCTAATTCCTCTCAGAGCCTGGAGGGTGAGGTCTGGGGGGGGGGGGGGGGGGGGGGATGAAGTGTGTCCTGGGGCGGGAGCCAGAGCCGGCTGGATCACTGTAGAGAGACCTGGTGCTGTGGAGTCCTGCCAACGCTCCAACAACGCTTGCCAACACTCCGTCAACACACCAGTGCCCCTACTGCAGAGCGCTGATACCACAGACCACAGCTGGAGGGTTTAGAGCATTCATTTATTTTATACTTATTCGTGAAAAAAAGTTTTCAAATGTTGTGATTGCTGTTCTGTGATGCACAATGTCCATTGTCTTCACGCGGGGTATTTTTAAAAGTAACTTGAAAAGCAAAAAAAAAAAAAAACTTTATCGACCGATGTCATGCTTGCCCTCATGAGGCCGATCGACTTCACGCCTCCGTCGCCTGAGGCTGTGGAATCATCACCACGGGAAGAGCACAGACCATCAGCGATCAACCATCACTTCTTCATCAGAGCTCCTCAGAGTGTAAGGCCAGCCTGAACACCTCCAGCACCTGATCACATGACCACATGATTCCACACTGAAAAAAAGGACAACTCAAACAACTCAAGAAGACAGGAGAACCAGAGTCCTCGCAAACTACTCAAGAAGACAGGAGAACCAGAGTCATCGCAAATCACTCAAGAAGGCAGGAGAACCAGAGTCCTCACAAACCAGTCAAGAAGACAGGAGAACCAGAGTCCTCGCAAACAACCGTGAATTTCATGTATTTTTTAAAAGCTGATCTCTGAGTTAACACGCAGGAGAGGAGCAGAGTTAATGAAATCCCGACTGGCCACCCACACAACCCCGGGAAACACGGAGGAAAAAAGTAATAAAAACACCCGCTTGATCTGAGAGAGAGAGAGAGAGAGAGAGAGAGAGAGAGAGAGAGAGAGAGAGAGAGAGAGAGAGAGAGAGAGAGAGAGAGAGATTTTTTATTTTTTTAATGTCCCATTTATTTGAACATCACAAAAAAGTGATGCAGAAACAAATAAATAAGCAGTAACCTTCATTCCGTTGCAAGGTCCCTAAAAGACACAAAAAAGCCATGAAAGATTTTAAAAAGAAACAAATGAAATCACAATAAAACAACACAGAACAATTAAACCATCAGAAAACAGACGGCCAGTAAGACAAAGGTAAAAGCCAATAAATGAGAGAGAGACGGTGAGCCAATCAGAACTATTTCCCAATAAAAGCAGGCTTACATCAGGTGACCGCAGCTTATTATTATAATTCTGAAAAGGATTATTCAATCAGCCTCACCGGCAATCAGGAAGAGCGCGAAACGGCTTTTAAGGTCGTAGTTAAGCTCGCCGCGGTCCAGTAAAACACCGTTTTAATTCTCTTCTGGGCCTCATGGATTTCCTTATCTGTCAGGATTCCTGTAATTTTGCACTTGCTTTCACGGTTTTGCTATTTCGCCGCCTTTTAAGCTCCATCAGAGGTAATCAAAGCCGAAGAGCCTTATCTGCTGCAGAGAGCACCTGGAGAGAAATTTCACCTGGAATAATTAGGAAGCCCGGGGAGGCGGGGCACTCCAGCGATTAGCAGCAACGTCCCGCCAGGTTTATCCAACCGGGCAGTGTAATTGAACAGCACGCTGCGATTGGACGAAAAAAACTTTGAGCGCTTGGGAGTTAGAATGAGCCATCGTGATTGGGCGAAGCAGCTTGTTCCAGCAGCGAATGACAGAGGCCAAGGGTCGGAGTGACACTCTGGCTTTTTTTGTGGGCGGTCTGTGATTTTTGACGGGGGTTGGGCAGGGGGGGTGGGGGGGGGGGGGGGGGGGGAGGGGAGGGGTTGTGTGATTGTGGCCTGGGGGAGGAAGAGAAGAAGAAGCAGTGGAGAGGTACAGATTTAAGAGAGAGGGTTTATGTGCTGTCCCTGGGACAATTCAATTCCAAGACTGACAAGGACAGGGATCGACTTGATTTGTAGGAAGAGATACTCAAGGCATACTAACATTGTGGAAGAGTAAATATTATTATTATTATTATTATTATTATTATTATTATTATTATTATTATTATTATTATTCCAGCAGAAACCCTGTGGAAGGGGTGTCCATGCACCCTTTGTGGAGACAGTGAGAAGAGTACAAGAAACAACGGATATTTGAGAATGACTTCTGTGGTCTTCATTGCGCGAGTGAGTCAACAGCTGATGTTTGCCTTTATCTGAGTCACAGTGCGCCTAGCAACCATAAACACCAACCCCCCCTTTAACACGGAAAGACATCGCCCGCAAACATCCGCATCTCTGCGTCGGCTCCGCGCGCGTTTCCCTGGATCCAGATCACTGGGATGCATTAATGACAAAGGGAGAGAGATTTTCATCAATCAAACCAAAATGAGGTGTTTACCATTGCATAATACCACACCCCCCCCCCCCCCCCCCCAAAGGAATGGTTGTAATGTTTCTTTATTCGGTCTGTCCCCAGAGAGAAATATTCTCCCCTGCTCCCTTGTATTGACTCTGCTGGCCTGGGGCAGAGCGGGGGGGGGGGGGGGGGGTTGGAGGGGTGGGGGGGGGGGGGCAGGGGGGAGGGGGGGGGGGATTTGGTAGGGGGGGTGACGTCATGGCCGCTCGGCGCATCTGAGCCTCGTCTCTCTGGCTGCCGGCCGGTTTTCATCCGTCTTAATTACACCTGGAGGACAGGGGTGCGGGGGTTTGTGCCCTTACCTGGGGGTGATTATAAGCGGAGGCTTTGGGAGAAAGCGGGGGGGGGCCGTGGGGGGGTCATGGGGGGTTTGGGGGGGGGGGGGGGGGGGGGGGGTCTGTGTGGCTCGGTGGGGGCTGCAGCCCCGCTCTGTAACAGGCGGGAGTCGGGCTCTGTTCTGCAGGCGCTGCAGATGGGCAGGCAGGCTGGGTAATGAGTGCAGTGAGCTGGAGCACCGGGGACCTCTGAGAGAATGAAGACACACACACACACACACAAACATACACACTCACACACACACACACACACACACACGCACACACACACGCTGCACTCCACCACACACACACACACATACACACACACAAACTCACAGAACCCACACACATACACACACACACACACACTCACACACACACACACACACACATACACACACAAACTCACAGAACCCACACACACACACACACAAATCCAATTCTGACTCCCTGGGCCAAAAGATGCCATGAGTAACCCGTTATTCAAAAAAAAAAAAAAAAAAACGCCTGTACACTGCAGAACGTAGCAGAACAGAGAACTGCAGTACGCACACACCTACACTCCCGCATGGGGACATAATCAATTTCCACAACAACCTCCCACTGACATCTGAGTGTACTACTGTCACTCTCACAGTCTGCACCATGCACCACAGAACAAGAGGCTCGGGATAATCTGAGCCTCACGGGGTCACAAACATATCTGTGTGTGTTTGTGCGTGTGCGTATGTGTGTTAGTGTGAGTGTTTGTGTGTATGTGTGTGTTTGTGTGCATGTGGGTGTGTTTGTGTGTGTGTGTTTACATGTGTGTGTGTTTGTGTGTGCGTGTGTGTGTTTGTGTATGTGTGTGTTTTGCGAGTTGGAGTGTGTGTGTGTATTTGTGTGCGTGGTGTGTGTTTGTGTGTGTGTGTGTGTTTGTGTGAGTGTGTGTGTGTTTGTGTGCATGTGTGTGTGTTGTGTGTGTGTGTGTGTGTTTGTGTGAGTGTGTGTGTGTTTGCACGTGTGTGTGTTTGTGTGTGTGTGTGTGTGTTTGCACGTGTGTGTGTTTGCGTATGTGTGTGTTTTGCGAGTTGGAGTGTGTGTGTATTTGTGTGCATGCGTGTGTGTTTGTGTGAGTGTGTGTGTGTTTGCACGTGTGTGTGTTTGTGTATGTGTGTGTTTTGCGAGTTGGAGTGTGTGTGTATTTGTGTGTGTGTTTGTGTGTGCGTCTTAGCCTCACGAGTCAGAAACCTTCCTGTCACAGAGCAGACAGGGCTGCCAGAGTTACTGTAAATCCACATGTGGTTTACGCCCAAGGTCCTCCTCGCTGTCAGCCTCCCCCGATTTTTAATCAATACATCCCCGTCTGACTTGATTGATTATTGAGATAAGCTTAATTGATGTCCACTGATTTATTTCCACCAAGGACACCACTTACCCACCCCCCCAACACCTGCCCCAGAGGAGATCACATTTCATCTTCTTAATTCCCCTCACATCATAGCCAGCGATCAGGGATGTCACTCGTTGTCATATCGATCCAGGACGGAATGCAAACATCATGACAGCTGTGAACTTTAAGACACTGGCACCTCGACCAGAATACTAGTGCAGCGGTTCTCAACTCTGTTCCTGGAGATGTACCGTCCAGTAGGTTTTCATTCCAACCATAACAAAGCACACCTCATTCAGCAGCTAGAGCAGGGCTGCCCAACCCTGCTCCTGGAGATCTACCGTCCTGTAGGTTTTCACTCCAACCCTAACAAAGCAAACCTCATTCAACAGCTAGAGATCTCATAGAGCTGCTAATCAGTAGAATCAGGTGTGCTAAACTAGGGTGATTGTAATGAAAACCTACAGGATGGTAGATCTCCAGGAACAGGGCCAGGAACCACTGCTCTGCCAGCCTTGCATGGTTCGTTGTGGACATAAGAGAATCATGGCGATGCCACTGTCCTTATATAGTCACTCTCTTTACGGATCATAACCTGCGTCATGGCGGGCTTTCAATCAGACCTGTAATCTTTGCCCTCGTAATTCACGGCAACACCCAGAGAGACAGGCAGGAGTCTGGGGATCTGAAAGAGAAATAGTTTGGTGAGAGTTTAATCAAGCGGGAAACTGGAATGAGTTGTTTTTCTTTCTTCTCTTATCGTCCTTTTCGAAGGCCATCAGAAAGATTTATAGAGAGGCTACGCTATGTCTTGATGCAGGGCGACACTTCAGTGTTTCTGAGCGGATATGATTCCCCTTCCACAGATATTAGTGCATAGTTGTATAAATGGTTCTGGGTTATTACCTTGCCACATAAAAAAAAAAAAAAAATAGAACAATATACAGTAAAATGCATGTTACTAAGAAATAGATTTACCTGTGGGTCCATAATTGAGGAAAACATTGAATCATTGAATTATAGGCACTCTAATCCGGAAGGATTTACACAACTGAAGCAAACTATGTACCGTCTTTAAGGACACACCAGCAGTGCCCTACCCGGGAATCAAACCCGCAACCTCCTTTAGGTTCCAAGCCCATTTCCTTTAACTGTTATACTACACTACCAGCCCGGCTTCACCAGCTTGGGAAACTGGCATAGCGCTTAGGCTGGTGTTGCGATACTGCAGCATTACAGCGGACCGGCAGCCAATCAGGTAGCTGGGGCCAGAGTTCTGCTCCCCCGCATCCAGCGGGCTTTGAAGTACAGGCAGGGTCCAGTAGAACCCTGGCCACGGTTGCCGTCGGAAACCTGCCCGCTCAGGCAGTTGAGTCATGCAATAATTCCCCGATCCTCTAAATTAAATGAAATCCAGCCCGGCTGGGGGGGCACACGGCACCTGCGGATGTCCTCGAGGGAGCGGTTGAGGCAATCGCCAATGGCGGGTTAGCGGTGCTGTTGCTAGCGGAAACCTGCTGTGCCGATTTGAAAAAAAAAACAACAAAAAAAAAACACTGTGGGACCAGCAACTGCCACCAACGGACAGCCCGGTCGGTTCTTGCTCTCCGGGGAAGTCAAGTTTGGATTCGACCGTTGCAACAGGGCTTGTTTACGTTCAGCCACTATGGATCACTGGTCATAAATGAGATCTTACCGTCCTGTAGGTTTTCACTCCATCCCTGACAAGGCACACCTCATTTAACAGCTAGAGATATCGTTTAGCTTCCAATTAGTTGAACAAGGTGTGCCAAATTAGGGTTGGAGTGAAACCCTACAGGGCAGTAGATCTCCAGGAACAGGGTTGGATAGCCCTGATCTAGTCACCTGCAGAGAGAACTAACTTCAAAATAATGGCACTGCTAGCATCGGGTTTACATAATGTCTTTTGGGAGAATCCAAAAGAATTTCTGCCATTTCTGTAACAGCTTGTACACGGATTGAAAAGAGCACACTACACCTACTGCCAGAGAGGTAGAAAACCATAGAAATCAACACAAGAATTGACTCTGTTCATAAATCGAACCTGCTCTGTCAGTGATATTGTCTCAGATCACTCAAATTAGCAAGCTGCCCAATGAGTTGTCAAGTCGACTGGCAGCAAGTGGCAGAGGAAGACAGTCGATAATTTAAATCTTTACCTCATCAGTAAATCAATGTGGAAATGTATCCCGCAAGCCCACCATCCACATGCTTCCAGTCTTGAGTTTGTGGTTTAGCAGTCACGAAAACCCCCCCGGATAGAGATGTTCAAAGTTTGATTTTCTTTCAGTGTCATTGTGTCATAACTGATCTTATCCAGAAAGAAATTCTTAATTGGGCGCTGGCATGCTGTGAGAATCGCTCAAAGAAAACCTCAAGTCTTCATAATTGATGTTATCCGCGGTCAAATTAACAGACTGTGAAATGCATTCCTGAAGAGCAGTCATATTGATGCCAGTGTTTAACTGAACGTAAGAATGCCCATTCAACCGTGACGTATTTTACTACCTTATATGCAAAGACAGTTCAGGGGGAAAAAAGAGGAAAGAGGGATGGACAGCATGGGAAAAAGGATGACTGGCAGTAATAATGAACTGAAAGTGGGGAAAAAATTCCCTGAGGCCAAAGAAGGATATTTTGTGGAACCCGATATGACTGGTCTGTGGCACACACAACCTGCACTTAAAAAAATCATTTTGTGCACTTAGGCCACGTTAAAACAAAATGTACTTATAGTAATAAGCAAACACAAACCCATTCAAAAAAAAAAACAAAAAAAAAACAAACAAAGTATTTAGCAGAAGCAGACGGTGCCAGATGTGCAATTGCAATTAGGAAGTAAGTTAGAAATCCAGTCGTAAAAGTTGGCTAACACACACACTCTCTTCTCATTTAAGACGTTTAGCAGATGCTGTTTTCCAGAACAACACGCAATTTGTTTTTGTGCCTGTACATACAGTCCATTCCCTTTAAAACAGTTGGACATTTAGCAAAACAATTCAGGTAAAGTAACGCATTGAAGGATACAACAGCCAACAACCTTGGAGTTACAAGAAGCCCAGTTCCCTAAACTTGAAGTTGCATTTACAGTACAGCTGGTTCTCACATCCTCAGCACCATTTACCATGTAAGTTCTTACATTTGATCACCCAATCACACTTCAGCTTGTGCATTCGAGCATCCAATCAAACTTATGATGTGCAAGAATGGCGCAAAAAGGGGTGTGGCCATCTCAGGTGACCCCCGCCCAGAGAAAGCCCCGCCCCCCCACGTGAGAGGACTGAGGAGAGTGAAGATTTTTTTTTTGAAACGCAGGCCAGCTGGGCCCTGGCGCAGGAGGGCTGGAGATTAATGACCTGTGATATAAACCTGATTGATTTTAGCACACATTTGCTGTACCGCTCGCTTGCGATTTGTCTTGATTTCGCGCGCGGAGGGCGATGCGCGGGGCGGAAAGGAGAGTGTCGTCGTCGATGCTCATCACCGTGGGAATGGCGGCGGCGGCGGCGGGCCGGGGGGCATGCGAATATTTACTCGTCGCCTTCTCTGTCGCGATCGAACTATTTATCACGTCCCGCTTGGCTTGTGGCGAGTTGCCCTGGTTTTTTCGCGAAATTATAAAATAGTTTCAAGGGAAACGGTCTAATTCTGAGGCAACAAAGGCGGCCATATTTGTGGGGCTGTCAACATTCCGCCTGGTTGCCATGGTTTTGAACAGTCGTACTTCTGAAGTCTGTGTGTGCTGCCTGAACCCACGCAGTGAACAGTACAGCTGAAGTCAATATTCCGCACAGTTGCCATGGTTTCAAACAGTCAAGTCAATGGCTAGTTTCTACTTTCTAGGCCACGCAGTACTACAGAGGAGCGAGCGTCAGCGTAGTTTCTGACTGACGGTGCCTGCCGTGTCCTTGGCGTGTCCTTGGCTAGAGTTAACCCCAGCAATACTGCTGGCATGATAAAGCCGGCTGGGTCAGTCTCCAGCTAGTGACATAGCAGAGGCTCAGACATGCAGTGTCAATGCTATAGGGTCCAGTATGATTTCATGGAGAAGACACTGTGCCTATAGCAACCAAGTCACATGGGTGTCTGAAAACTGGCCTTTTATAATCTGGGACCAACGTTCCCTGGAGCGTGTAGGATTTGCTGTAAAATCTGAATAAATTTGTATGGAAAAAAGTCCCACTACTTTTTAAATGAAACCGAACTAAAACTTGGCTAATGCCGACTGGCTGTCTTCCATGAATCGATACAGGGAACATCCTGTCTGACAGTAAGCTGCTTGTATGCTACGTCTAATCTGAGCTGATCACATGACCTTACGTTCAGGACCTGGCTGGGTGGCGGTGCCAGAGGGTTAAATCAGACTCAAGTCATATTGTCATAGTTGTCCAAACCCTGCTTATCATTTGAGTGCACTGAAGTATTGGCACTTTAAAAAAAAAATCTTCTGCCACCGCACCCCCACCCCCCCCCTCCAGTCAACTTTATTTTTATTTCCGATAAGAATTTACAAAATGATGTGCTGAAGAGGGGGGATATGACAAAAGATAAAAAACAAAATAAGTAAACTGTCATAAAACAAGACAAATCAAAAAAATAAAAAAAATAGCAGCACATTAATATTAGTGATAGGAGGAGACAGTCATAGACAGACATGCACAGACTGTATTACCAGATGGGGACAGATACAGACAGACATGGATAGCCGTAGACAGGACGCAGAGAACCGTGTGTGCTTTATGAGGTCAGTCGTGAAGACCGCGCGTACGCGCGGAGTTCCCGTTGCGGAAGAGGTCACCGCGGGTTTTGTCTTCCTCCTCCCGCCATCTCCCGTTCTTGCAGCACAGCCTGCGGCGGGCGGCACCGACAGACAGAAGCCAACGATAAAGCTTGCCGTGCGCGGGCTTCGGATATCTCTCCTCCGAGCGGGAGACAGATTGCTCTCTGTCCCCGCGGCTTTGATGGAGTGTCGGGCGGCGCCTGTGTGCTCATCGCACCATCGATTTTCTGACCCTGGACGTTCCCCTAAAAAAAAAAGTGATATAAAGCCTAAATATTGCAATCAAGAAATCCACCCCGTGATTTACCTTTTTACTCCCTACCACCCAACCTCCCCCTCCGCAGATACACCTCACAACATCTCATGGGAGTTAAAAATGAATTAAAAAAAAAAAAAAACTTTTAAATAATAAACAAATAAACCAGCATCAGAGCTGAAAAGAATAGCTTCCAGGAGGAAGTGCTATCTTTCCCCTAGAGTAGACGTTACGATCTCACGGTGCAGAAAATGCGTAAACAGTCAATCATTAGACTGTGATGCCATACACCGATGCTGTTCGTCCACAGTGCACACAACAGCAAGACCAATCGCAGAGTTTGCCAATATAGCGGGCTGCAGGTAATGTACTTTTAATTTATCAACTTGATGAGCAATTATGTCCAAAGCAGGTACAATAAATATGACAGCATGGACCAACAGCACAATATAACACATTAATTGCAGAAGCGAAATACAAGTGAATTCTTCGGTTAAATTTGCTGACCTGTTTGTTTGGCTGGACCTGTTTTAATATATGAGACCGAGATTTAATGCGTGGCATTAAGCAAACGGACGAGATCAGCGGTTTTCGGGAACACCTTCTGGTGTGGAAAGGAAGGATTGTGGGAAAAGAGCCAAACATGTGCAGTTTGGTAATTAATAAAACATGCAAATTTAATCCGAAAAGAAATTCATTAAAATGGCGTGTAGTCCGTCTTGTGTCAGCAGCCGTTCATCAAAGCGTCCTATTGGATTTTATAATTACGCTATTTGTTTAAGTTATTGCCCGTTTCCATTTAAAGACAATTAAGTGTAAGCTTTGCCTTTATCAGGCATGAATAATTTTTAGGCCTGTCCCAATATTATTTGGGACGTCCTAAGAATGTTCTGCCTGGGGTTCCCAAACTGGGATCACAGGACTCCCAGGGGCCCAAAAATGAGCCAAATGTGCAAAAAATATTTTCTCCTTTTACGAGTCTTTTGTTCATATTCACTCATTTGAATATTTTTAAACATACATTCCAATGTAAAATTCCATTGTCATGTATTCCATTTATTTGTATAAAATACAATGCTTCTCAAAAAAGCACTCAAGATGTTGGCGATATCTGATATAGATACAAAACGGCATTTCATTTGAGCAAGCTTTCATGCACTACTGTGTTAAACAGCTATTGCATTGCAGCCTGAGGTGAACATTAGATGATGTGGGGGTGGGGGGGTGGGTCACAGCACTCCCACAGGGTGATCATTTTGAGGTTCTTTGAGGTTAAAAGGTTTGAGAACTGCTGCGTCGGATATTTTGAATTTGAACTTCAGAACTCACCAACACATACTAATAATGCCCCTGTAAATATATGATGAATAATGAATATAAGCAATTCATAGTTTATTAATAAATCATGGCTCAAATAGTGCTCCAGTAGTTCAGTGTGGGGGGAAAAAAATGAAGAAAGAAAAGTTTCTGTAACCTGCTTTCATCAGTGCCAATGCTACAACCCCTGCTTAAGGTCCTATATGCCCTTAACGAGATTGATATCAGGTGGAGTACATTGATTAGTTGATAATAGCCAATTAGTGCAGAGCGCCATCTCGATAAGCACGCAGAGTTGGTAACAATGAGCAATTAGTGGTCAGGATCATGATTGAAGCAGAGCAGAGTGATCACAGGTCTTTGAGATTAAAGAACAATCGCCATCAGAACACCAAATCGCATTATTCAATTACAAAGATTTAAAAAAAAAAAAAAACTGAAAACACCAGTTGCTAGGAAATGAACAATCATGGCTTAACGGGGAACTTCTGTGGCTTAACGACGGTGTTAGTTCAGTAATCAGGTTCACTAATGTAGTTGAAAACAAAGACATTATCCTCTTCTTGAGCATCGGTTTACCCAATGTTGTGTGACACAAGGGTGAGATGGTTCAGTGGCTCGTATATAGGTAGTGCCCATGTGATGAAGTAACAGGTATTGTGAATTAATGCTGCAAAAAGGCCATGTTTAGGGTAGTGCTCAGATTTCCGACAGACTGTAAACATACAGACCTTTCAAGCATCTACAGAAATGCAGAGGACTATCATGCATTTTTTTGCTTTCTGTGAGAACTGGGACACGACTTTGCGATTTCATCCCAAACCTCTAATCCAAGAATGAAGAAATTTCACTGTGATGTTAATGCAGCGTGTGGATCCAGCTCTAGCTCACTTCAGCTCCTGGAATGCCAAGCATTGTAAGAGCTCCACAAATCCAAGTACATTACATCAAATAACAAAATAAATAAATAAAACCCCTTGGGTGGTCATAAAAATCATAGCTTCCAGCTTGGGCAATCTTTGAACAATTTCAGGAAATGTTTCACTGAGCTTGTCAGCTTCTAGGAAAAAGGAAAAAGAAAGCTATGCTCTTATGAAAATCAAAAGATTTTACAACTTTAGCAGGGACGTACAACTTGGATTATCCATGATAAAAGAAAGAAAAGAAGAAAATGACTTTGTTCAAATCGTCAGCGTGTGCGTTTAGTTTAAATTTTCACATGTCACAGAGAAGCGGTGTATAGATGATAGGTGTGTCTTGCCTGAAAGCATAGCAGTTGTTCACTTGACAACCGATTCGAAAAACTAACAGCCGTTGCAAAACTACATCTTCGGATGTGTCTGCGAAATGGATATGTTTTCTGAGAACAGCGTGTGTGTTTTTCTGTGAGAACAATAGCCCAGGGTTATTTTTTTCTTGTCATGGGGAACAGCTGAGGAAATGCATTGAATCAAATCCAGCATTAAATCAAATCAAGCTTCTTTTACGGCTAGGATTAAACTTTTGAAATCCTTATTTTAAATCTAAACAAAATACATAATTATTTTTATTTCTGTCTCACAGTTTTGTTTTCATTGTGTCATTTAAATCGATTTTGTTTTTAGTGTACAACATATGTCATGCAGATTTGTTCAGATGCAAATTGTGCAATACAGATTAAGTGCCTGACAGGAGTACTCCTGTTGGGTGTTCCAAATATGGATAATGTTTCTTCAGTTATTTTTGACAAGACCTCCCTTGGACATTTCAGCCAATGTAATTTGTCAAGGTTGCATTAATTGGTTTTCTTTTCATTTCAATTTTAATAACTCTTTAATATTCAGGCGAGATTATGAGGCTTATAACCTCATGTTAATATGGGAGTAGTCTTGCTCCCTCTCTCTTTAGACCATCTGGAAAGGGAAGTTGCAGTTTGATTAGTTTCATTGGTTTTCATTTCAACCCCAAATTGGCACACCTGATTGTACTAATTAGCAGCTCAACGAGATCTCTAGCTGTTGAATGAGGTGTGCTTTGTTAGTGTTGGAGTGAAACCCTACAGGACGCTAGATCTCCAGGAACAGGATTGGGCAGCTCTGTTCTGGTGAGGTGTGCTTTGTTAGGATTGGAGTGAAAACCTACAGGTAAGTTCAGGGTGCTTGCATCAGATTGATGACAGGACAGTTGCCTGTTAAGAACATTCTAATCACATATTTGTGATCTCACACTTTTAGGGTTTATAAGCACAGCTGAAGAACAGGAGCAGGTCTAACCCTTGGAATATAATGAAATATGCAGTAAATAAGTGCACTTTGGAAAATGGTGATATATATTTCACACCAAAGCAAATAATTGAGAAATATGTGGCAATATCTTATAATGGAGGAAAGGGTGATGGTTTTCTCAGCTAAAATGAAAAGGCACAACTTTCATAGGCATTGCAAATATAGATTTTTCACATTTGAGAAAATGTATCATCTAAACAGTCACTGAGAATAGCAGCTCATTATTGTGACTACAGATGACAGAACGGAGATGGAAGGAACTGCACAGTGTAATTTTGTTGTGCCACATATCCATTCTTTGATGGTGCAGAAAAATGGAAATAAGTAGCTCACAGTTTGAAGCCTGTTATTTATTTATTTATTTTTTTTGACTGGAAATCAATCAACCCATTTTTTTTTTAGTCGTCAGACGATTTAAAAGGCCGCAATAACTTCCTAACTTCCGTCTCCGCAGAATGTCTCCTGGTGTCTTGTGAAACTTCGTTCCCCGTTGATACGCGCTTATTGGATCAGGGAGGACAGGACCGGCTCTTCGTGGTAACGTAGCTCTCCAACTTCCTGTTTCTTTCGTCTCTCAGTCTCTCAGAGCAACATCTAATTTAATTTAGGGCAAACAAAGAACCCTAACCCTACACAGATATATGCTATGCTACAAACAAGGAGGTGAAGTAATGATACTTGTGTGAGAGTGAAATTATGATGCAGATTATCATATATTTTAACATACACACACACACACACACACACAGGTAAGGAGGAACAGAGGGCAGAGAAGGAAACGCTTAAGTGACACAAAGTACATTGAGAGCAGGTGCTTCCGCACAGGTGTGCTTCCTGAGTTAATTAAAGCATTAAAATCCCAGCATGCTCTCTGCTGGAGGGGTCCAGCTATCATGACTAGAAGAGGAGATGCCAGTGACTTTGAAAGTGGGATAATTGTTGGGGCATGTTTGGCAGGAGCTTCTGTGATTAAGACTGCTGGATGAGGAACGGTGGCTAAGGTCTATTTTGGCAGTTATTTTGTGTGTGTGTGTGTGTGTGTGTGTGTGTGTGTGCGCGCGCGCGCGCATGTCTGTGTTTGTGTATTTGAGTGTTTTTGTGTAGTAACTCTTCATTCAACTCACACAATTGACGGTTTGTATATATATCCTGCAACCGTTTTTTAGAAAATACATAAATTCCTAATTTGAAATTTGTTTTATTGCCGCTTGTGACCGTTTAAAATTAATTCGCTGCACTCCCAGCAATCATCTTCAAAAGAGAGAGGAGGTGTGTGTGTGTGTGTCTTCCGACACCTCATCCATTCACGACTAATTGGATACACACGGCGGCGTAGTTACACAACAGAAAATAATGAGATGGCAATGCGTCTGGCGACAGGGACTGCATTAAGATGCCATCGCACAGCTTTGGCGTCGTTTTTCATGCACGGGCCTGGAAAATATAATATACGGCTGAAATGTGTATGATTGTCCGCTGTGGGGAAAAAAAAAAAAAAATCCACACTGCCTTGATTACCTCGCTTGGCATGACATCACCGTAATGTGCAGCAACGAGAGACATGGAGTAGGGAGGAACTTCAGCCACATTAGGCAAAAAAAAAATAATTACACATTACATGACCAAAAGGATCTGGATACCCCTTGGATTTAGACTGTTCCATCCATAATCCCTCTGACTTCTTGACTACTTGGTCTTTTATCCCATTTTTTGGGAATGAAATGGAACATTTTTGAGCCCAGTGAGTATCCTGTATTATTATTATGGTCCTGCTGGCCTTCTCAGTGTGTGACCTGCACAAACAGAAACATCTCCCAGCTTTTCCGTTGCTTTCCTAACATCCGGTGCCATTTTAACTCCCCTGCCATTTGCCGGAGTGTTGACTGTGGTAAGCAAAAAAAAACCCCCCAAAAAAACAGTCTGTAATCCGTTTGATATTTACTTTAGTTTCACAGTGAAAGGTCTTCCTTCCTCGTGTACGATGCGTTGCCGTTGTGGAGAAGCAGTTCCTGACGACCAAGTTTTGAGACTTGGTTTGAAAAGTGCTCGAGATCTTGGGCGGTGGCCACCGTTAAAAATAACGGAACACGTCAAGTGACGCCAGCTTGGATCGGATTAGGGGGAAAAGAGCGGGCTGCAGCTGGGTAATGTTCGAAGAGATCAAGTCAAAGGAAGATGGAGCTGGCATAACTGTTATTTTTTTGTTTCTCTTTTGTCCTTTCAGTTCACGCAGGTGCACACTCGTGTATTGAAATGTAATTTTATTTTCGGGGGGGGGGGTCATGAATTGAGGCTTTGAATCTGCAGTTCAGCTGCTTTTTTTTTTTTTTTTTTTTTTTTTGTCGGAGGGGGGGCGCATGTCACGCAGCTGCCGGGAGCTCTCGTGAGAGCGTGCCCGTTGTTTTCCGACGGTGACGTTTTGGTGGGGGCAGGAAAGGGGGTAGAGGGAGTGCTATTCACGTAGGAAGAGGGGGAGAGAGGGGGTGAAGGGGGGGGGGAGGCGGGGTCTAAACCGCAGGGTACAGCTGTATCTCTCCCCCGGGACGGGAGCTCGCGGGCTCGGTCAGAGGACAGCGGCAAGATGCCCGCGCGGCGTTTCCCTCGTTTTTTTTTTTTTTTTTTGGACTCAGAGACAGAGCGATGGGCCTACGGAAAACGGCCCAGACAGCGCGTTAGCGCACACGCTAACGCCTTCCTCAGCCGTCGCCCACAAGGACCGCGGCGCCATCCACAAGGACCGCGTCTGCGATCAACCCGCCACTCAATCGCGGAGCGATGTGTGACAGTTGAGGAATGGGGGGGGGGGGGGGGGGGGGGGGGGGGGGGGGGGAGAGAGCCAAACTCTGCATCAAACTTAATTGGATGCAGAGTTTGGCTCTCATAACCTGGCAGGAATTTCATGAGGTTTGAAATATACAGAAATGGTGCATATAAATGTAGGATGACCAATAACAGCAACAGCAAGGATAATCATTGTTGTCAACAATAATCATCGTCATCATCATCATCATCATACATCATCACAATTTCTTATTACAGTATCAATCTATCCATTCATCCATCCATCCATTATCTATACCCACTTATCCTGGGTAGGGTTGTGGGGGGTGCTGGAGCCCATCCCAGTGTGCATTGGGCGAGAGACAGGGATACACCCTGGACAGGCCGCCAACCTATCCGTTCGCTCACACACTTATACCTATAGCTATGAGACATGGGGGGGGGGGGGGTACATGATGACTATTTGCATATACTTCTCTTCAGAATCCTCACTTCACCCACGCATCTGAGCAGTAAAAATAAATCCTATTTTACATATATAAAAGCGAGACTGGAAATGACAAGATTAATTATTTAATATGGTAGCGTGAGGCAAATGGCAGTATCTCTGTTCTACAACCTGCTCTCTGTAATAACTGTAATTTTCCGTGGTCTTAATATGGATATGAATAGCATAGTGATGTGTGTGTGTGTGTGTGGTTGTTGGGGGGGGGTATGAATATATTACACTATCACCTATTTAACTGCAAGCAAAAAAATAGAAAGGAAATCAGAATATTTTCTCATGCATAAATCATACTTGTACACGGTTCTGTCTTTCAAATGTAATGGGAACAGATTAATGGGGCGTGGCATTTCCCTTCCTTGGGGGGGAGGGAGCGGGGGCTGTGTTTGACGGGGCATCCCAGGCCAATCAGAACGCCCGGGACCTGCTTGTGCCAGCTGTCTCCTCTGGTTCACGCCCACTCGTTGGCACGGTCACAGTCTAGATTGACAGGGCATTCCAGACCAATCAGAACGCCGAGACCTGCTCGTGCCAGCTGTCTTCACTGGTCCTTGCCCACCCGTTGGCACATTTACAGTCTGGATTTGGTCTGGGCCACTCTGGGACCCTTAGTTTTCTGAAGTGCCTTTCTCAGGTACGTAATCTGCATACTTTTTTCTTTTTTTTTTCCCAGCATAAGGCAGCAATATGGCTGCCAATCACAGGACACTGCAGGGAGAGGGGAGAATGGAGAAGGAAGTCATGATAGAGGAATTGATGGGAAGACACAAGGGAGAGAGAAGGAAATGCACGACAGAGTGGAGGGGGGGGGCGTAAGGGGGGGGGGGGGGGGCTTGGGGGGGGGGGGGTAGAGACAGCACTTGACAGTTTAGCTCCACGCCTCTGCACTGATATTTAAAAAAGCCTGTTCTCCAGTGTTTAATTAAATCAACATCACAGCGACTCACAACAGTGACACAGCGCAGCTTCCTCATTACCCCTCAGTCTTAACTTTCATGCACCCCCTCCCCTCCCTCCTCGCTCCCCCCCCCCCCCCCCCCCCCCCCCCTCCACTTTATAGAAACTGCGTTAAAAAGCACCGAACTGTTTTTTTAAGATATCAAAGTTGAGTGTCAACGGTCACGCTAAAGCCAGAGAGTTAATTAGGGTTTAAATCCTGGGAAATATCTGCCTCGTTCCGTCGCTTGAAATAATGTTCTTTTCATCGCTAATGGCGTGAAGTGCTAACACTGCTCCAGAAAGCTGAGGGACACGTGGAAATTTCAGTCTCTCGCAGGGGCATTTGATCACATGTGGATAACTGGACGTGCTCATTAACATTGAATTTACTCGTCCGGCTAGCAAGTTAATCTGTCCTCCAATCGGGTCGTGAGATTTGTTGGGGCCTGTAGCATAGTCAGCGTCGGGCGAGCCGACCGCGTCGACTTCGCGATCGACTAGCCGTCCGATCGAAACCCCGAGCGGCAATAAACTGAGAGGTTTTCGGTGTCGAGCGGAGCAGGTGACAGGTGTGCTAAGAGAGGAGCCTGATGAAGAGTCTTCCATCGGAGGCTTGGTGGCACAAGGACCCGGAAGTAAGAAAAAACAAAAAAAGAAAAAAACATACGACAGCGTGCCGCTGTAAAACACCTCGGACTAATCGAGCCCGCGCCGCTCGTATCCACGGGAGGAGAAATAAGGTCCGCCTGTCGCCCCCCAAAAATTTAAGACACGAGGGCGACAGGGGAACCGGGCCCGGTGATGGATGCCTTCCCCCCCCCCCCCCCCCCCCCGTTTCTCATCTGCAAAGGTTAGCATCTGACACGGGGGGGGGCCACTTCAATCTGTCTGGCGATCACAGCTCCATCAGAGGGCTCCGCTTCTTGTCAACACCGGCGCTGATCCGTTTGTTATGTGCCTCCTAATGGACACCAGGGGCAGGCCTCGACAATAAATTACTGCCCCCCTACCCCCCTCTCCTCCCCCCCCCTTCCCCCTCCCCCCCCCTCTGTCTCACTAGCCTTGCTCTACTTACACAGAGGAAGGTAAATGGAATTCAGGTTGGGGTGGGGGGGGTGGGGGTAGTTTGGGGCGGGAGCGCGGCTGGCGACCGTGTCCACTTATCGAAGCGCTGTTCAGAGCAGCAGTAAATCTGGCTTGTTTGGTGCGATGGGCGCAGAGAGCGGAGGGGAAAGCCTAATCTGTCTGACAGGACCGATTTGCAGGCCGGTCCTCAGCAGCG
Source organism: Anguilla japonica (assembly GCA_025169545.1). Taxonomy (NCBI): domain Eukaryota; kingdom Metazoa; phylum Chordata; class Actinopteri; order Anguilliformes; family Anguillidae; genus Anguilla; species Anguilla japonica. Next base: position 4,025,770 of record CM045884.1, read on the forward strand.
CCGCGAACAGGAACAGGAAGTGTGCCGTTCACCCCCTCCCAGGAAGCGCCTGGCCGTCGGACGAATGGCGGCTCAGCGGCGCGCTACCTTATCGTTAGCCGTAAATGGGTAACGACGCCCTTTATAGACCCCCCCCCCCAGCCCCCGCTGCAGAGTTCCAGCATCTGTCAGGAGTTTAACGATAATATATCACTGCTCTCCTAACCCCCTGTACAGAGGGAGGTACAGCGTTAAAGAAATCCATCCATCAATCCATCCATCCATCCATCCATCCATTATCTGTTCCTAATTATCCTGGGCAGGGTCGCGGGGGGGTGATGGAGCCTATCCCAGCATGCATTGGGCGAGAGGCAGGAATACACCCTGGACAGGCCCCACAGTCTATCGCAGGGCACACACACCATTCCCTCACACACTCATACCTATGGGCAATTTAGAGTCTCCAATTAGCCTGCCTGCATGTCTTTGGACTGTGGGAGGAAACCGGGGTACCTGGAGGAAAACCACACAGACACAGGGAGAACATTCAAACCCAGTCCTGCCCACTGCACCACTGTGCTGCCCATTAACAGAAATGTGTGTATGTATTCATAAGATGAATGAATCAATTAAAAATAGATGTGCATCAGCGTATTATGAGATGTACATTCAATTTTAATGTGAAATTTAATTGCTGTGTGACAGTAAGGGGCTCATGTGGATGTATATGACATACAGTATATCTGACTTATCTGATATCTTCCCCTAAGTAGGAGTCAGTGGACTTAAATCCAGGGTGATATTCACTACTATTTTCCTTCTAGAAAAGGTGCTTATCCTAGCTGAGCTGAACTGTGTCAGTTAAAGCATTACCAGTATGGGGGGAAAAAAAAAAGATATAAAACTGCGTAAGCCACCGTAACCAGGGAGGTCGATGCCCGTCGCACAGATGAATACCGTAATGTAAGTAATCCACAGCAAGCAGATGGTGGGCTGACGCAAGCGACCCCTGCAAGCCGCGGCACGGGCATCTGCGCTCGACCGTCCACCAACACTCCATTACAGTCCCAACGCCCATATATGGGCTGTTCCCGATCTCTCCGCAAAATGGCGTCGAAGTGACGGAGGGACCGGCTTGCTGCAGTTACCCGGGATCGCGGCGCCGGCTTACAGGAAGACGTTACCGCTTTTTACTTCTGAGGCCCGGGACGTCCCGCCTTCCTCCTTTCTGATCTTTTTTCCTTTTTTCCGTTTGACACTGGCAATGGCGCCTCGCAAAAATCAACTCCAAAGACTTTTTACTGCGTGAAATTGAGCACGGGGCGGGGGGGGGGGGCGGGGGCGGGGGCGGGGGGGGGGGGGGGGGGGGATAAAACAATAATCGATCCCGGCTTCCACAGATCGTTTGTGGCGGCTCTGAGAATTGTTAGCTGTTGTTTTATTCTAATGGTCTGCGTTCTCCGTGCGGGACGAGAGTTTTTATTGTTTATATTTTGCGAAACAAATGGCTTTTATTGACGAGATCGCCGATGGAATATTCATATGCTGTGCTTACTGAAGTGTAAGAAATCACCAAAAGAGGTCCAATCATGTTCCCAAGAAGCTGAATGTATTTTATTCATAACACAAATCACACCAATATACGGTACGTGAAGGACACACGTACTAAATATTCTACAAAATCAATTATTATGTTCATGTACCATCTAAAATAAATGCATTAAGCACCTCTTTTGTGTGCATAACTGCCAGCGTTGGTCTGGTTCTGCTTGGTCTGATTAGTATTACATGAATTTATAATATAATAGGAGGCAGTAGGGAAGGTACCTACTGTAAATCTCGCATTTCGTTTCTTACAGCAAAAAGGAGCGTAACCAAGCTGAATAATTGCACTCAATGCAAGTTTGTATTTCATTTAGGCTCAATTACTTTATCCACATTGTGACCTTCAGTGTACCGGGCCAGTTCCTAACCCATTATACTACACTGCCACCTCCTTTTATTCAACCAAAAATAAACCAAAATGCGGAAGCCACATAGCTCCTTCATAAGCACTACATAGACATTCATGAACACTTATGCCCATAAGGGCAAACAGGCATATGCAGTGCTATGTCACCCCTCTGTCATACCTCAAGTGACGTAACCATGATGCATCACATGACCCACGCCAAATGCCCATTCACTGGTGGTTATGAAGCAGTGCCATTCGCTGAGATTGTTTCCCAGAATTCCTGCATCAAAAATTTACACTTGGCTCTCATTTGCAATCAAATTATGATCCTGAAGAACGTATAACTGGGGTGAAGAGGTCACTCTCACGGGCTGAAACTGCTCAGCGATCAAAGCCGCACTGAAAATTGATGTTGAAATGAAGTCAGCGAATCTCTGATTTAATGAGGAAGACTCCCCAGTGCGTGATGCTCTGGGATGAAGCCGCGTGTCTCCTTAATTAGATTTCATCGCTGTAGATTAGCTACCCGGGTCACCTGGCTTCTCCATAAAACATACTGTAGAAACACCTGGGATTATGGGAAACCCCCCAAGGCTAGGAGAGCATAACTTTCAGGTGAAGACTGCTTCTAAGTGCACGTGCCATGATTTTACATTGGAAAACTGTTATGTGCACTACACTTGTGATTTAAATACTTTAACTCATTTAGACATGCAGTAAAACATGCAGATTACTGACAATTATAAAATACATATGAAATCTGTTATATCCAGTATTCAGAATTAATTATTCCACATGGGCATTCATTTGGGTTTGTAAAGTGTTTTTTTTTTTTTTTGAAAATTTACAAGGAACTGCTGACATATTTTCTAATTTGATCAGTATCTAGAGGGTTAAAAAAAAATTTAAATACCAATTCAACCCAGGTCTGGAATAAAGTAACTAAATAATCTACCCATTATAATAGAATTGAAGGGGATAGAATAACTTCATTTTTTTCCCTGGAGGAATTTAAGTTAATTTATAATTAAATTATATCATTAATTTAACTTTGAATACTATATTAAAATTAATATTTAATCATATTATTAATTTAATTTCAGGAACTTTATAAGTAATACAGAATAAAATGTTCAAAACAGAGTTTGAGTCCATGTCATACAGTTTACTCTGACAAAGTAAAATGTCACTCTGTCAGAGTTGATTTAACACTGGGGATTTCACTCTGTTGTGTGCATGTTCCAGAGAGCAGTCAGTGCAGGATTCTGTGGATGCAGGGCTCACTCTCACAGCCAGAAGGAAATGGCTTTTACTCCATCTCCTCAAGCCTTTTTTAATGACTCTTAGCTCACAAACCCAATAAGACTCTCGTCTCTCTCATTACAATAATCCCCCACTAATGGGGTTTAACAGCAAACTAAGCTCATGTGTCTCATCTTCTTCTACGCTGAGTCTTTGCTGGAAGGTTACAGAGCCTGAGTAAAGTTATTTTATTGCAGTCATATCCTTGTTAAGTTCGATGCAGAACATTTTAAGTTGTGTTTTGTGAATCATTCTTTCTAATCAGGATATGAAGCCTCGGGAAGAACACAGTAAAAATTTAAATGCTTAAAAACAGTTTTTTATTTATTTTTATTTATTTTTTTAAACTGTGGCTTTTTTTAAATGAGGTACAGTCATGTGTTTGAAATGTGTATGTTTACTACACGGGTGACCATAACTACTATGAACACCACAGCTGTCACTTGACACTGATGGGTAAACAGGGCCTCTGATTGGATCTTTCACCTGTCCGTCACATGCTAACAACCTATTGCATTAGAGGACGGGTTGTGTGTAAAACCAATGACAAAAACTAGTGTTTTAGATGCTAGCAGCCTAGCCTTTTCAGACAGCCAACTGCCTTCTAACACTTGTAGCAATGTCTTCTGCCTGAAATACCTCTGGTCACTGAACCAGGGTAGCCTTGGCGTCCGTTTATTTCATTACATCAGAGTTTCATACACTGTGGAACGTGTGTGTATGGTCTGCGCACACCATGCTGGTATGCATTCAGTGCACTGTAATTATAAATGCAGGTGTCCTTGAACTGTGCTTCGCTGGTTGTATTTCATTGGTGTATAACAGCATATTCCATCTCTTGCGTTCAAGGTTGTGTTGAGTCTGAAGCCTGTCCCAGCTTGCATTGGGCAAGAGGCAGGAATCCACCCTGGAAAGGTCGCCAGTACGTCACAGGGTGCACACACACACCACTCACTCACACCTGTGGGCGATTCAGATCTCCAATTAGCCACAATGTCTTTGGACGGTGAAACATCATTACCTGGTGGAACCCCACGCAAGGGGAGAACTTGCAAACTCCACACAGGAAGGCCCTCGGCCGGGATTCGAACCTGAGGCCTTCTTTGCTGGGAGGCGACCGTGCTACCCACCGCACCACCGTGCCACTGAAACAGCATGTCACTTTTCATTTCCCAGACAGGAATAACATCCACTGGTGTTTTTTTTTATTTTTTTTTTTTTAAAAGATGCGACTGCTGGAATATGTTAGCACCTGCACACGCACTCACACGGTTTTTCTCACAGCTCCCATGAATGCATTTCCCATCCGTCACTTCGCCAAGGAGTCGCCCACCGCTGCGAATCTCTCACCCTCGCGCACGATTCCCGGTTATATAAGCATCGTGTAATTTAGGGATTTCCCAGATACGTGGGTGAATTCAGTTTGTGAGTTAAGTACTGCTGCGGCAGTGTGCCAGTGTAGTATAATGGGTAAGGAACTGGTAAGGAACAGGTTCGATTCCCGGGACACTGCCGTTGTACCCTTGAGCAAGGTACTTAACCTGCATTGCTTCAGTATATATCCAGCTGTGTAAATGGATGCAATGTAAATATTATGTGTAAAAGTTGTGCAAGTCGCTCTGGGGTAAGAGCGTCTGCTAAATGCCTGTAAGGTAATGTAATGCTGCAGAAGGTATGTACCCGAAATAGGGCCATAGGGAAGCAGTAATGTCAAACCCTAAACTGTACTCCAGCAGCACCCCTGAACAGAACCAGGGGCGCAACCAGAACCTAAAAATACCGAGGTCAAGAAGCTCAACTGGGGTGGAGTGGGGTGGGTTGGGGATACAACACTGCATGCACGCGCAAGACAGCACATCAGACCAGTGTGCAGTGTGCTTTGACTTCTCTATTGAAAACGCTCCACCCATCTCTCCCACAGTTTCATTCGATCGGTGGAAGAGGGTTGGACGTGGCATAACAGAACCCGCCTCTCCAAATTCGGTGATTCACAGCCGAAACAGAAGGCAATTAGATTAGGTCATTAGATCCTTAATTTGAGTGGACTCTCGAAACGGAAGAAAGAATTATGATGCTTCTTCGACAGCAACGTGGCATTTTAAAATGTGCATTTACAGAATTAAGTCACGGCCATGTTTGTTTTTACTCCATTATGGCGATGATAAAATCATATGCTTGCATTAGCTGTGACATGGGTCAGGTATTCTGTTAGTCAGACGCATCTGGGCACAGAGTTTGCGTCATTTTCATAAATCATTTGTGTGTGTGCGTGTGTGTGTGTGTGTGCGTGTGCATGTGTGTGTGTGTTCTGTGTGTGTATAAAAGGGGTCTGAATAAATCAGGGAAGGGGGGGGGGGTTGCTTATTTTGGAAGGAGGAGCACAAATAAGTGGAAATTAAGGTGGTACACTATTAAAACAGGCCAGATTCAATAGGACAAAACTGACAGTAACCATCCAATGTCTTTAAAGAATATGTGTTCCTGAATTGTTGCTTACCTGGAGGGCACTAATGCTTTAGCATATCTGGGGAAAAAATACGAAAAATGCACACCTTTATTTATTTAAAATGTAATATGGTCACAGTTTATTATTTTTTCAGTGCAGCTCATAAATGAACTGAGACGTAGCATGGGCAGGTTTGTTTGTAGTTTCTCATTTGATTTTACTGCGATTAACTGGCTTCAAAAAATCAAGGGCAGTGTTTGCAAACATCGTGGACGCACATGGGAGATCTCTGAGGTGGGGTTTGTACACCGATTGATTTTGTCCCCTCTGTGAATACATTTCATCAGGGTATTAACCTGCGACAGGCTACTAAACCAACAAACCGCACGGAAAAATGTATCTTTTCAAAATCTTTTCACCTCTATCAAATTTTCAAGAGCTTAAAATGTATCGCCTCCTCCTCTTGACCAGAGCAGATGTAATCTAGGGTGTTGGTCTTGTGATGTGATGGAAGAGGGGGATTTTAGAAGGTAATCTGTAATTCATCATGGTTTCCCTCGGTTTGCTTGAAAAGAAAAAAAGTGTCACCTCAATCCCTTCACAAACACGTTTTTTTTTTCCCTGTTCCTTTTATCGATCTCTCTGTTGTGTGGACAAGCTTGCTTGTCTCTTCTTGTTCCTTGTATCTAAGGCATCTGTCAGGTACTGCAAATTGCTCCCTTTTTTCCCACCAAAAAGCTTAGAAAGCGGAGGAGATAAAAATAGCTGTACGGTGAGATGTCAGGAAGTAATGTGTTTGCACTCCATGGAGTTTCCCAGCTTTTTTTTCTCCCCTTTAAAAAAAGAAGAAGAAGAGAAAATAAAACAGTATCATGCTGCGTTTGCTATTGCTGTTCCTCCCCACATCAGCGAAGAGTGACTAGCAGCTGCAGTGAATACATTTCAGTCAGGACCACTGTCGTGAAAAGTTATTATTATTATTATTATTATTATTATTATTATTAAAAATGGTAAATTATTATTATTTATCCAAAGCGCTTTACAATTGATTGCTCAAGGACACTGTATTATCCTGAGCTATGTTTTTAATGGCCAGTTTTCTATTATTATTATTATTATTATTATTATTATTATTATTATTATTATTACTGTTATTATCATCAATCATAAGAGGCAATACAGTTAGGATAAACAGTATGGCTCTGTTCCAAAGGCCATCTTGCCCATTCATGCAAACAGTAGGCAAAAGTAGATCTAAATGCCGATGCTGCTTCTCTTACCAATTGCAAATGCTAGAGAAGATGTAGGAATCCAAAGTCCAGGTGTCACTGGGCACTTTTATGTCATCGGGAACAGTGGGGGACACAGTAATTGCCTCAAGGCGATATTACCCTACAGCAGAATACTTTTAAGGGTCCGTCATTAAATTGCAGAGCTGGATTAAGGTAGGTTTATCCAGCTCTGCTGAGAAGGCATGCCTGAATGTTACTGGTACTGGGGAAGCCTTTCAGTTTGTTGGTCAAAATAAGTAAATAAAAGCCACAGCAAATACAATCAAAAAGGTTTAATATATGACTTGGGGTTATGTAAAAGTCAGTGTTCATTTAACATACACATTGTATATAGCAAATGGTATAAGAGCCAATTAACTGGTTATGAGCAAATACCGACTCTCAGAAGTTTATTCATAGACAGGTGCTGGCATTTCATTCTGTCACAAATAACATTAAGCATGGTGTCAATTATATATTTTATTTGAATTGCAGAAAGTACATAATGGAACACCACAGGAAACAAGCTTCCGACGGTAAAAAAAAAAAAAAAAAACCCCAACAAATATCAAAGCACTTCCTGGAGCTGCAGACTATTCAGATTTCCGGTCGTTAGTAAGAAGCACTCTACACACTAACCGTGATCAACCACCTGTCAATCGAACCTTAATGTACATAAGTGGTGGACTGGATCTCCTGAATTTCCTATTGAGAGTGATAAGGTTTTTTTTTTTTGTTATCGTTTGCCTTAACAGAATATTTTCTCCTCCGTGAACATTTTCACTCTCCGGTGACCCCACGGCCTTTTCAGAGGTCGGCGACGCGCTCACGGAGGAGAAGGCGAAAGCGAATTCTAGCGGAGAAAAAAAAAGGCGGGAAAATGTGGCGGGAAATAGGAGGCTATAGGAGGCTTTCATAGCGGAGAGGCTAACACATTAAACGCTGGACGGGGTCTCCCTGCGGACGAACGTTTACAGGCCCAGGGATGAGTCCGGGGGAGGGACCACGCTCACCCAGGCCTGAGATATAGCTGTAATTACATTTTAATTTGTATACTGGAGCCGTTAAACGCACTTCCAGTCAGACGGGCTCGGAGGACGCCGGCTGCTTATTTACTGCAGGCAGCTGGCGGACTGAGCAGCCCGAGCGTTCTCTCTGGCCACTAATGACCAACGTAGGGCAACTGCCTCCCCCCCGCTCCGCGGATCGATTATCCGTACTTAACACCGCGAAACGTAATGGCCGCTCGCTGCATTACGCTTGTTTTACGCGGATGGCCGTGCATGAATATATTAATGCCGCTGGATTTATTCTGTGTGGTTTTTCTTGGAATACTTTACAAAAACAACAGAATGAAAGATCCGGTCCTTTACACACAACGCAATTTAAGACCCATTAGCCCAGCCCATTCATGGTATTGTATTTCAAAAATCTGTGTGAATGCATCTGTACGCATACCATTATTTGTTTTGAATGAATTAGAGATGACTGTAATAATCTGAAGAGAGTAACGGCATATGTTGCCTTTTTATTTTAACCGTAAATTCCCACCACGCAGTTGGCTTTGATTGTCAAAGTTGTGGTGCAAATGCATCTCCTTTTTTATCCTGTCAATCAACCTAATGTTCTTGCCAGGAAATAAGGCTCACAAAAGCGAAATGACAATTCATAACCTACAGTATGGCGGCCAGAGATATAGCAACAGTTGCTACGACGGAATTAAGAAGGTTTGAGAAGGGCTTGTAAATGGATTTTTAAGTGTCAACACTTACTTTAGCTTCACAGCCATTGTGGCCATTGTTTTAGGAATGACAGTCGAAAAAGATGATCCCTCGCTATTAGCCAACAGTAGACAAGCTGAGTGCCTCAGTTTACATAAAACAATCGCTCATGTGTTTTGTGTGTGTGTGTGCCTCTCAGTGGAATTTTAATAATGCAGCAAAGCTTCAGTCTGGTTGGTTAGAATGCAAATACCCAGTGCCAGTAGCATAATGCAAACTTTGTCCGCCTTTTTTTTTGAATCAGTAAATACTTTTGTACTGTTGTTGAGCCACATTTACGGGTAAATACAAGCAGCTCTTTGGAACGTGAGGGCGAGAAACGTAGAGCTGCGCCTGCTCCTGACATTTCTCAAGCGATCTGAGTAGGATCTGCGTGCAGAGAGGGGGGACGTCCGGAGACCGCCGTTCTCCGAAAATCGGTTTTGTCATCTTGACATTTTGTTTTATGCTAGAGTGTGAGACCGCGAAGCCGGACAGGAGCCGTCTGCGCCAGGACGGAACAAACGCTCAATTCCTTTCATCCGTTGACCTTATGCAAAGTGTACAGCGTGGAAGCAAATCCTTCACATTGACCTCCATTTTAAAAGGCGCCCTGACAGAGAAGGGGGGGGGGGGGTATTGCATGTTTAACAGGCGTGCTTTGTGAATTCCACTTTGATTTCTTTGGAGAGGTTAAAGGAGGCAGCGCTACAATCACATTTTCAGCCCGCTGCGTATACAGTCCAGGACTGGCGGCCTCTTCGCAGTTCGGTGAGGCATTCCCGCCTCTGGCTGAGCAATATTCATCCGACGCGTGAGCCAACGCACAGGGCATAATTGAATAACGTCTTCATTCATTATTAAATATAAATATGCCTGACGTGCAAAATTCATGCGAGCTGCGGCATGTGGGGACTACAATAAACAAGGATTTGGTTGGGGTCTTTTTATGGTGACATCTCCTTTTGAGTTCCTTCCCTGAACTTTGTGAGAGTTGAACGCAAATCATTGTGATCTACAGGTCACGTTCAAACATTTGTCGGAAGGTTCTGTTCGTGTTTGTCCAGTGTATCTGATTGTATGTCACAAGGTCTGTTTGTGTTTGAGTTAGTGTATATGTACAGTGTGTGACTGTGTGTCAGAAGAGCTGTTTGAGGTTGTGTACTGTATGTATCTGACTGTGTGTCGGAAGGGCTGTCTGTGTCTGTGTCTGTGTTTGTGTATGTATCTGAATGCGTGTGCTGGAAGGTCTGTTCGTATGTGTGCATGCATACGTTTGCGGTTGCGTGTTTGCATGACTGAAAGGGAAAAACACAGTGCCGTGAGAGAGAGAGAGAGAGAGAGAAAGAGAGCGAGAGAGAGAGAGAGAGAGAGAGCGAGAGAGAGAGAGTAAGAGAGACAGCGAGCATGAGAGAGAGAGAGAGAGAGAGAGAGAGAGAGGGAGAGAGAGCGAGAGAGAGAGAGAGAGAGAGAGAGAGAGAGAGAGAGAGAGCACATTTCGTCCTGAAGGCGGATTTCGCCCCGCTGCATGGCTACTTAATCAGGCGGTCTGTGTGAATCACAGTGTGAAAGAGCTTCTCTCTCTCTCTCTCTCTCTTTGTCCTTTTTCCGGGGGGTGGGGGGCAGGTGAAGAGCTCTGGGGGGATCACGGCTGTGCCTACAATCTGCTGACGTGCATGCCCGCGGATGCCAGGTTGCGTGGCGAAGTGGAAATTTTGCGTGCATGATGGGAAACGGCGTTATTATCGCACACCCCCTGGCACACGCGTTACACACGCCGTGTTTTTACGCTTATACATTATTCCCGCCCTTTCTTATTAATGTGCTGTCAAACCTGGGAAGGATCTTGATATCGACCATAGAATGTCAGCAGTGTATTGTACAGTATATACAAAACAAAGGGATATCAGCCAGGTACTTCAAGTTCAAGTCTTCGTTCGATTGAACATTTCGTTTAAAAAAAACTTAGCAAACAAAAAACAAACAAAAACCTGACAGTCTGTCTGACTCCTGAATAAACAGAAAAATATAAAAGTCGCGTTTGAGTCAGGAAAGAAAACGGGGACTTTGATCTACGTTAACGAGCATGACTGATGAAATTGTTGTCACCAGCCGTGCAACAGGGGGCTTTGACTGAGCTTCAGAGGATCAGTGCCACCGTTTCTGACTAACTCATAAATATGTGGCTAAAAGAATGCTCCAGGACTCCCACTATTTTTACGTGGTACTGAACACGAGTTAGTTGAATAGCATATTTCTACATCAAGTTTCACCAGCTGTTTATTTTATTTGCACCATCTTTGCGCTTCTCCAGGGAACATCGTGTTTTTCTTGCCTCGGGTTGACCTGAGATGCCAACTCCGTGGTTACATCAGAACTTGTAAACTTTAAACAGCACGTGCATATGTTCACGAAAACATATTTATGAACACTCGCTCCTATCTATAGCTGACAGGGGCTGTAATATCAAAGAAGAGCCCTATGTCTGATTCCTGAATAATTGTATGCTTCAGTGTATTTCTGAGCTCAGCTGTGATGCAACAGCTGGGGAGGAAAACAAGTGCAAGAAAATATGCTCCAAGGTAATTCAAGATCTAATTTTAGTATGCTACTGAAAACAACATGCAATCATACGAAAGATGGCAGAAATCGATGTTTCCTTGAATTTCTGTTTATATTTACTTTTATTTAATTAACCAGGCAGGTCAACTGAGCACTCAATTCTATTTCAGCATGATAGGCTGGGCAGGCAATTTGAGAGATTGTGTTAGCCAATCAGATGAAGAGGATGTGTAGGTGACCAGATATACTAGACAACTAGTTTTGAGTGAATTTAACCGGGACACCAGTGTAAACACCCCTTGTTGTGTATTGAAATCACACAGCAAATAGATGGCCAGATGTTCATTGATGGTCACATGACTGAATGATCAGATCATGCACTCAGGGTTATTGGTTGCCTTTGAATTGGTGACCTCTGATTGGTTCAGAGGTTACCCCCAATACTGCTGACAAGCTGAGAGCATGGCAGACAAGAATGGATGTTCACAAGTGACCGTACTGGTTCTCATGTTGATGAAATAAAGCCACCATATTCGAGTGTACAACTAGTGTCGGCATCTCTTACAAAAGTGGCCTCTTCTAGCTCCCTCCTGTGGGTGTATAACACCCGTGACCTTCTGACAAAGTGCCATAGGACCTTTATTGGAGCACAGTGGAGTGAATTGCTAGTGAATTTGCCAAAAATTTTTTACTGGCGTCTTGAAAGTATGAAGTATCTGACCCAGCTTGACCCAGCAGTCACGGTCTCCGTTCCCCCCCGTGTAAATCTGCGCCCCCAGCTTAACCGAGGCGAAACGGCGGCTGTGCCCCTCCCTGGCCTAAAACCCGCAGCCCGTGACCTTTTCACAGTCCCTCTGCCTCCCGTCATTCCTCCCCCCCCCCCCCCCGCTGCCCTGGGAGCATCCCTCCCGAAAATTTACGGAGCGCCTCGCGCGCCGATTAGCGCTGATTGATGCGCTGGTAACGGACGCCTGATTGGCGGGGTGGGCTGACGGCGCCTCGGTCACACGCTGGTCGAGCTCCGCGTCTCGCGGTCCGACCCGACGACCGTGCCGATCGTATCCGAATAGTGGCAGAGGGGGAGTGGGGGGGATGGGGGGGGGGCATGTTCAGGTTCTCTCTGATATGTTTATCGGCGTTAAAAATGTGGCCATAATCGTTTTCCCCGGGTAATCGTGATGTTGTGAGTGAAATGTCAGCGTGAATGTCAATCGGTCAGGGGAAACGCCGCGGCAGACAGTTTTGGGTTTAGGGGGTTGGGGGGGGCGAATGTCTCACTCCGCGTGGTCACCGTGGCGACGGCGCTCTCTCGGGCTTTGACTTGACGCGTGACGGAAAACTCCAGGCTTCTGGCCACGCCGCCCGCCCTCTGGGACCCCGATTGATCGGAGTGTCGGCGCCCTCACCCGCGAAACCCGCCACGCTTCCGCTCGATGGAGGCGCGCTGGAAACTCCTGACCCCGCGCGGCCTTCTGGGGGGGGGGGGAGGCTGGGGAAGTGCTGAATCAGCACGAGGAGAGGGGGGTGGGGGGGGTGGGGGGGGGGGGGGGGGGGAAGGGGGGGGTTTGATGATTCCACAGCGCCTCACTGCGGGCGATCCTGCAGCTAGCAGCAGGATCGGGTTGCACGACTCAAATCTCATCCCTGCAGTTTCATTTCTTCCACAACATCAACCCAGGTCCGGGATTTACTTCCAGCACAGGCGGGAGGCGGCTCTGAAACAGGGGCCCTAAATCACGAATTCCTGCCTCCCGAATCACGGAATGCCAATAACAGGCGCATTCCCTGAATTTTTACATTCTCACGCGGTCTTAGACTTGCTCTTACGCACCGCCAGACGGCCGTTACTTCAGTCTGAGTTATTTATATGTCACGCGCATCGCGTTCGTTTGTTTGTTTGT